>CM065589.1:42646344-42990856 GCA_033119425.1 Bufotes viridis
TTCACTGCATACCTGACTGGGAAATTTATTCTGTAAATTCGGCGGCGTTTTGATTGTTGGGTGATATAGTTGTATGCTTTAAAATCTCCATGATTTCTCCATGATAAATCTGCAGCGTATGTGGCTTCTACACACTTTCAAAATAATCCTTCAGCGTGGCGAATAGATGCCGAATGACAGGGATGCTCCATGACCCCTTTTTAAATTCAAACTACCCCTGCACTGCACTACCCCTGGGAAATATATTCTGCATGCTGGCAGAGGCACTGTTGATGGCATTCCCACCTGACACCGGGGCCTCAATGGAAGCACAAGGTGAAGGCAGAGGAGGAAGAAGTCGCCAATGCAGCTGGGGCACCGCCAGCACCTCAGAAGGCAGGGTTAGCATGGCTGAAATGTAGAAACGCTTTGTCAGCACGCCAGAAGAACCAGCACCACCGGATGATATGGAACGCCTTAGCAGGAGGCAGCATTTCAGCAACATGGTGGAAGAGCATGTGTGCACACGCCTACACATACTGACTGATGGGTCTGCCCCATTCAACTTCTGGGTCTCCAAATTGGCATATGGCCTTAGCTTGCCCTTTACGCCTTGGAGGAGCTGGCATGCCCTGCGGCCGGTGTATTGTCCGAACGTGTGTTTAGCACGGCAGGGGGCATTAACACAGACAAGCGCAGCTGCCTGTCCACAGCCAATGTGGACAAGCTCACGTTCATTAACATGAACCAACCATGGATCCCACAGGACTTGTCCATACCTTGTGCAGTATAGACATGTATACCGCCACTAACCAGCCATTGTTATACTCCAGCGCACTTGGTCTTTGTTTTCTGTTCTGTATTTCCCAATGTTTTGTGGTCTACCCAAATTTTCTTTAACAAATAAACTGTGTTGTTGGCGAGTATTCTCCTCCACCACCGCTTCCACCTACACCACCACATCCACCACCTCCTCAACCTCCTACTCCATATAGACCTCCTCCTCCTAGTTCAAAATTATGTTCCCCATGTTTGGTCTGTCATAGTCTGCCTGTTTTCCATTGTGAGCTGACAATATCTACATGTGTCCCTAATGTGAACTGTAAGTGTGCAGGTTACCCATGTGTGAGCTGTCAGTGTGTGCATGTGTCCCATGTAAGAACTGTCAGTGTGTGCATGTTACTTATGTGTGAGCTGTCAGTGTGTGCATGTGACCCTTATGTGAACTGTCAGTAACATGTTGCCCGTGTGTGCTCTCAGAGGTATTTTAATATTGATAGCTTATTCTCAGGACAGTCCATCAATATCTTATCAGTTGGTGTCCACCATTCTTCACCCCCACTGATCAGCTGTCCCCGAGTAGTTCTGGTCCTGGAAATCAGCACTGGAACTCCATGGCTCCAGACACTAAAGTGAATGGGGACAGTACTGTAGTAATCAGTGGATGAAGCTGTGTATATTAGTCGCAATGCTAACTTCCAGAACCAAAGCTGGGAACGTCTAATCGGTGGGGATGCAGGGTGCTGGACCCCCTCATCAGATATTGATATCCTATCCTGAAATACTCCTTTAACCCCTTAAGGACCGGGCTCATTTTCACCTTAGGACCAGGCCATTTTTTCAAAATCTGACCACTGTCACTTTAAGTGTGAATAACTTTAAAACGCTTTTACTTACCCAGGCCGTTCTGACACAGTTTTTTCGTCACATATTGTACTTCATGACACTACTAAAATTGGGTCTAAAAAGTTTATTTTTATGCATAAAAAATACAAATTTAAAAAAAAATTGCAAAATCTAGCAAATGTTAAAGTTTTAAGTTTCTCTACTTCTATAATACATAGTAATACCCCCAAAAAATGATGACTTTACATTCCCCATATGTCTACTTCATGTTAGGAGCATTTGGGGAATGCCATTTTATTTTTTGGGGATGTTACATAGCTTAGAAGTTCAGAAGCAAATTTTAAAATGTTTCAGAAATTTTCCAAATCCCACTTTATGGACCAGTCCAGGTCTGAAGTCACTTTGTGAGGCTTACATAATAGAAACCACCCAAAAATGACCCCATTTTAGAAAATACACCCCTCAAGGTATTCAAAACTGATTGTACAAACTTTGTTAACCCTTTAGGTGTTCCACAACAGTTCATGGAAAATGGAGATAACATTTTAGAATTTCAATTTTTGGGAAAATTTTCCATTATAATCCATTTTTTCCAGTAATAAAGTAAGGGTTAACTGCTAGACAAAACTCAATGTGGGTTGCCCCGATTCTCTAGTTTACAGAAACACCCCATATGTGGTCCTAAACTACTGTTTGGCCAAACGGCAGGACGTAGAAGGAGGGGAACGCCATATGGGTTTTGAATGGCAGATTTTCCGTGACAGTTTTTTTTAACACCATGTCCTATTGCAAGCCCCCCTGATGCACCCTAGCATAGAAATTCTAAAAAAAGTGACTCCATCTAAGAAAGTACACCCCTCAAGGTATTCAAAGCTGGGTTTACAAATGTTGTTAACCCTTTAGGTGTTCCACAACAGCTCATGGAAGATGGAGAAACAATTTTGGAATTTAGAATTTTTGGAAAATGTTCCATTATAATCTATTTTTCCAGTAATAAAGTAAGGGTTAACTGCCAAACAAAACTCAATGTGGGTTGCCCTGATTCTCTAGTTTACAGAAACACCCCATATGTGGTCCTAAACTACTGTTTGGGCAAATGGCAGGGCGCAGAAGGAGGGGAAAGCCATATGGGTTTTTGAATGGCAGATTTTGCGGGACTTGTTTTTTTAACACCATGTCCTATTGCAAGCCCCCCTGATGCACCCTAGCATAGAAATTCCAAAAAAGTGACTCCATCTAAGAAACTACACCCCTCAAGGTATTCAAAGCTGAGTTTACAAACGTTGTTAACCCTTTAGGTGTTCCACAACAGTTCATGGAAGATGGAGAAACAATTTTGGAATTTAGAATTTTTGGAAAATTTTCCATTTAACCCTTACTTTATTACTGGAAATAAAGGGTTAACAGCCAGACAAAACACAATATGGGTTGCCCCGATTCTGTAGTTTGCATAAACACCCCATATGTGGTCGTAAACTACTATTTGGCTAAACGGCAGAACATTGAAGAAAGGGAACGCCATTTTGGAAGGCAGATTTTGCAGGACTGGTTTCTTTACACCATGTACCCTTTCAAGCCCCCTGATGCACCCCTTGAGTAGAAACTCCATAAAAGTGACCCCATCTAGGAAACTACAGTATACGGTGGTTGTTGTTGTTTTGGGACTATTTTAGGGTAAATATGATTATGACCTCGGGGGGGGGGGGGACATGCTGCATTATCTGCATAATGCAGGCATTTCCATATGGCCTCAAAACCAGGTACGTGCCATAGCCATACTGTACAGTGGGGTCTGGTAGAGGACGTCCCCACTCCAGTAATGCCTGGCACTTGTTTTTTTGACCAGGCCCATGTGCAGCACGAGGCCCCAAAATATCCTCATCTCGGCTGCACTGACCGGGGTCCAGCCACCGGGACTGGCCATAAAAGAGCCTGGGTGCTGAGCGACGAACTGTTGGGCGTACAGATTCGTCTGCTCCACCATCAGATTTATCAGTGGGTCACTGAAAAAAAAAACTAAAGTAGTCTATTTCAGTAAACCAAAAAAATAAAAGAAAAAAAATAAAAGAATTGCCCCCCAAAAAATGTGGGGGGGGGGAAAGGGTGTTGCACCCCTGGGGGGGTCTAGGGTCACACAACTGAGTGCTGTGGACACCAGACACCCAGGTGCACTTACTGGCTGATGGCTGCTGGCTGCTGCTGGGGCTGGGGCTGCTGAAACCGGCTGGCTGGGGCTGTTGGTGGGGATGCTGGGGGAGCTGCTGGGGCTGATCGGGGGTCTGCTGGGTGGCTGGGCTTCTGATAAGGTGCGATGGGGTCCTGCTGGGGTGCGATGGGGTCCTGGGGCGTCCGGATCCAAAGGCGTCTCGGCAGGCAGTGGGCAGGGGAGAAGCTCCGGTGAAAAGCGTCTACCACGGCCCCTCTGCCCAGCCAATCAGGTACATTTCTGACTAACGGTAAGGATGGTGATTGGTGGTGTATTATAACACCACCGATCACCATCCTGTTCCGGGTCTTCGGGTCACCGGAGACCCGAATGACACGGAACCGCAGAAAACCGCAGGTCTGAATTGACCTGCGGTTTTCTGCGATCACCGACATGGGAGGGTCACAGGACCCCCCTGGGCATTGTGCCAAGGTGCCTGCTAAATTATTTTAGCAGACACCTTGTTCCGATCACCGCCACGTGCGCAGCAGTGATCGGAAATTCGCAGGGTGTACATGTACGCCCTTGATCCCTAAGTACCAGGACGCAAGGGCGTACATGTACACCCTTCGTCCTTAAGGAGTTAAAAGGGGTGTCTAAGCTACATATATTGATAAGCTATCCTCAGGATATGTGATCAATATCAGATTGGTGGAGGTCCAACGCCCTGCACTCCCACAATCAGTTGTTTCAGGCAGCTATCAGGTGAGGTAATCCACATGCTTAACCACTGTACAGTAGATATGTTAACTAAGCTAGTTGTGTTGTTAAGTCAACACCTTCAATAGCTTTTCAATGACTTTTTTTTACAGGATATCACAATGACTTAAGAAATCTAAGTTAGGAGTTTAAGTATTAACTCTACTATATCTGTATAAGGAGCTGGAGGTGGACAGATCAGTAAACTGTGTTGCGGCTACTTTGGGTCTTTTTATGGTCTTTTTCTTGCTTAATTCAATCAAAGGTGGCCACGCTGGACTCTTTGTGTGCAAATGGCTGAAGAGAGTATGATTTTTTTGTTTGTTTTTACCGCCCTTTCATGACTTCGATCCGAATTTCAGGATAAATTTTATTTGCTGCTTCACCGAATTTCTTCGTGCTTCGTGGTAGCGAATCTATTATTTATATCAGATTCCGCAATCAGCTATAAAGACGGCATTTGAGGGGTACAATGAAGGGGAACAGCGCAATCACCACTCCCTGTCATTTCCCCCACTACTTACCAAGAAATGCGCTTAGTGACAAAGTAATTTGTCACAAAGCAAATTTTTTGGTAAAATTTGGTGAAGCAGCCGAATCTAGTTTTTCAATTATTCGCTCATCTCTAGTAACCAAGAAGCACAAGGAAATTCGGCTTCGCGGCAAATCTATTTTTTTCCTGAAATTCTGATGGAAGTCCACTTTGGATACTTTGATTCGCTCAACACTGTTCATGACCTATCCTAAGGTGAGGTAGTCAATATCTGTACCCTGGACAACCCATGTAACTTTGTATTCATTTGTTCTAACAAAAAAATACATAAACGGAGAATCCACATTATTTACAGTTTTATTATTTTAGCAATCTCAAACTATAACCATGAGAAAAAAAAAATATTTTACTTTTCAGTTAAAACATTCTGAGTTTGGTTGATAGCAGTACTTTGTCAATATTTTCCTAATGCATTTTTACAGATGGATAAACCTAGCTTCAGTGCAACATATTGCGTCTCTCCACGGACCAACAGAAAGCAATTTCTGAAGGACTGAAACCAAAAATAAGTATATTGTGTATGTGGTACACGGCGCTATCCCAGGCACCAGAGTTAAACAATGTACAGTTCATTTATAATTTAGTGATGTGCTGAGATGATTCTCTCTCTAACGTATAAAATCATCTGTAAGCATTGGACTTATAAGAACGTGGAGGACGGCCACTTTGGCTTATTATATTACTCTAAATTTAAAGCAAAAGTCGTTTCTCTTAAATGCTGGCAATATCCTGACTTCTTGAAAATGCTTCATTGTATTCAACGAATATTTACAGCACGTATTCCGACAGCTATTTTCCGTTATGTCCTAGGCTCGACTCACCCTGCCTATACTTTATAGGGCTCTTAAACATACTGGATCTGCGGAGATATATATACAAATGAGATATTTCTTGGGTTAAAAGGGGCTAATAAATAAGGAGCTGTACCAGGCTTGGCTTAGTGGAGTTTTACAAATCTCATAAAGCAAAGATATATTTGTGACCTTGCTGTACATGAAGACATCCCATCTTTATCAACACAGACGCTCATTAGTAGTTCGCCAGAAAGAACAAATTTAAAGTGCGTGCCTGACCTTGACGGTGGACTCGCAGGCAGAAAATATTACAATTTGTGCACTTAAAGAATACATTGTATTTTAGCGAAGCTAAGAGGTGTGCTTAGAGGAGGGATACCTCATTCTGATTAGATACACATCAAGGCAAAACACGCATGCACATTACATGTGATAGATTTTAGCATCTCTGTCGCATCTTCTTCGATGCTCTTGCAAAGAAGTAGTAAGGATAAAAAAGAGAGTGGAAACAGTCACATACAATACTTCCAATTCGGGAGAAATACTGGAAAGCAGGGTTCCCAACCATCCAAAAATTTCAGGAGAGTCCGTAAAAATTGGTAACTCTTTTCTAGTGTTGATCGGGCACCCAAGTGCTCGTGTGCTCGGACCGAACACATCGGGACAATTGTTCAGGTAGTGGGAAACCTACACTCATAAAGTCTATGCACTAATTGAAAGGGCTGCCAAAAATTACAAGGAACCGGCAGTCCAATTCACCCATTGCTACACATAAAGGAGTGCATCATACACACCCTTGAAAAATTATGATTGATGACCTGTTGGTGACCCTCAAAAACATTTGGAGAAAGGGCCTGCCAATCTGACCATCTAAAACATCAGGGATGAGGGCCTACTGCTGAGCTGACCTTATAAAACATTATGGTAGAAGACATGCTGCTCAGCTGACCATCAAAAAATTATGGTTGAGGGCCTGCTGCTGAGCTGACCCTATAAAACATTATAGTTAAGGGCCTGCTGTTGAGCTGACCCTCTAAAACATTATATGTGAGGGCCTGTAGGTGAGCTGACCCTTTAAAATATTATATGCTAGGGCCCGCAGGTGAGCTGACCCTGTAAAAGATTGTAGGTGAGGGCCTGCAAGTGAGCTGACCTTCGAAAACATTATAAGTGAGGGCCTGCAGGTGAGCTGACCCTGTAAAAGATTGTAGGTGAGGGCCTGCAGGTGAGTTGACATTCAAAAACATTATATGCGAGGGCCTGCAGGTGAGCTGACCCTGTAAAATATTTTAGGTGAGGGCCTGCAGGTGAGTTGACCCTGTAAAATATTATATGCGAGGGCCTGGAGGTGAGCTGACCTTTTAAAACATTATGGGCAAGAGCCTGCTGCCGCTTTGTTGACTCTAGATAACTTCTAACTGATCGCTCGTCCCCGTGACGTTGATGATCCATTTGGATGTCTGCCCTTTCAACTTTCAATGGTACTTTCTGCACCTACCATGGTGACCATGGGTAACTATGAATCAGGGATTGATTTCGGAGAGGGAGCCTGAGAAATGGCTACCACATCCAAGGAAGGCAGCAGGCAAGCCAATTACCCACTCCTAACTTGGGGAGGTAGTGACGATAAATAACAATACTGGACTTTTAAGAGGCCCTGTTATTGGAATGAGTACCCTATTTAATCCTTTAACTGTGTTGGTCAGGGCACGTGTAATGTTCCGGGACAGATGTTGGTGTAAGGCGTGCACGGCACACCGTGAAAAGTAGTGGTGGCAGGGGACTGCGTAGTGCGGGATGGCCGCCGACATCAGTCTGCGGAAGGCCTCATTGTCTACATGCCTAATTGGCAACATTTCCAGGGCCAGTAATTTGGAAAGCTGCGCATTTAGTCCTATTGCCTGTGGGTGGGTGGCTGGGTATTTGCGCTCTTGTTCAAATGCCTGGGGTAAGGACATTTGAACGCTGTGCTGGGACAGGGAAGTGGATGTAGTCACTGAAGGTGCTTGTGAAGGACCAGGTGCAGGGTGGGAGGCATCCGGGCCTGCACCTTCGACAGGGAATTGGCCAGCAGCACGTAACATAGGGGAAGAGGAGGCAGTGGTGTGACCCACAGACACAAATTGTGGACCCAGGCATTCGTCCCACCTATTAGGGTGCTTGGATGCCATGTGGTGGATCATGCTGCTGGTGGTAAAGTTTCTAGTGTTCACGCCCCGGCTCATTTTGGTACGGCACAGGTTACAAACGCCATACTGCGGAACACCTACCCCTTGGCAAGGGAGATTTACGCAAGGGGGTGCTCCGTGGAACAGTTGCAGGCCTGTTTGGTGTGGCCTGCTTTCTCCCTTTTGCCACCCCACTGCAATATACAAACATATTTTGCTGCTGTCACACACAATAGTCCTTAAAAGGACTTTTGGGTCTCTGAAAAGTTTTTGTAATAAAAATCTTCCAATAACACTACCTTCACTGTTTGTCCCTTCCTATGCTCAGCTCTCCCTGACTAATACTAAGCCGAACACTTGTCATCGGGTACTATATACCATCCGATGATGCGTTCAGGCTAGCCAATCACTGTAATGCCAGTAGCCAACATGTGGTGCCAGTAGCTCCCTGCACGTTTATTGGCTGCGGGGAGGAGACTTGAGCATTCCGCTCAAGCACATGCGGTACTCGGCTGAGTACCACCATGTGCCGAGCATCAAGATGCTCGAGCCAAATTTGTGTTAGGCTGAGCAAGCTCAATCAACACTACTCTTTTCCTGTGTCCGTGAAAAAAAAAAATAGATATGTCCGTGATTTCTTTTCAGGCTGGTGGTACTTGACTACATTATTTTAGTGGTAATTATCATCATTTTACAGCTCACAGTAAATGCTGATAATGAAGTTTATCAGTAAATTGAGCTATAGATCTATATTACTTATAATCTTTATCATTCAATATGGTTTCCCAATTGTCTGTAAAAAATATTGTCTGTCCATGATTTGGGGATACATTGTCCAGAATCCACAGAATCCACTAAAATTCTAGTTGGAAACCCTGCTGGAAAGGTGCAAAAATAAAACTTAAAAAATAATAAAAATGCATCAAAAATAGGAGTAGTATAATTTTTAAGTTTCAGCATCCTACTGTTGCTCCCCTGCGACTCTGTACCATGGAGTCCTGTGCACTTGGTGCCATGTTTGGCACCATGTTATAGGGTTCTTTTTCTACCTACAACCTATTTTTTTGATGTAGCAGGGCTGGTATTTGACCATACTGAGCCCAACAATACAAACCCTTAGGGGAGAGTTATCAGACTGGTGTAAAGTAGAACTGGCTTAGTAGCCCATAGCAACTAATCAGATTCTACCTTTCATTTTCCAGAGGAACTGTGAAAAATGAAAGTTGGAACCTGATTGGTTACTATGGGCAACTAAGCCAGTTCTCTTTTACATCAGTTTGATAAATATGCCCCTTAAAGAGGTTCTCCAAGGTCTAATGCTTCTTAGGCCTCTTTCACAAGAGCAAGATTCATAGCTACCAACTGTTTTGAATTTGCTGTGACTGTCCCTGATTTTCATAGACAGTCCCGGCAAATTTGTGCTGTCCCAGGCAGAAAAATTGACAGGGCTAATGCAAACCTGAGGCGTTCCCAGAGGCGGAGCTTATATGCCCCGATTTTACCAACACAAATGTTGGTAAGTATGAAGCTTTCCGCCAGGAGGCAATGCGTGCCCATTTCAATGGTTCTATGTACATGAGCATTGATTTTCACACTTTTTTTTCTGCATTCAAGAAAAATTGCAGGATGTTCTGTATTCTGCGTTTTTCACACAGCTCTGGTTCCATAGAAGTGAATGGGGCTTCAGTGAAAACAGATTACAATTCGGATTCAATGCCTTTTTCACTGATGGTTGTTAGGACATGTAGATTGTTATTCTTCTTCTTTTTTTTTTCACGCATGTGAAAAACGCATCAAAAACTAATTGCCCCCCCGCCAAAACTGAAACACTGAACGCAATCACAGACAAAACTGACTGAACTTGCGTGCAAAACCATCAGTTTTTTCCTGAACAGAGTTCAGAGTGAATCCGTAACGCACGTGTGAAAAAGGCCGTACAGTTTGATCATTTTGCACTGCCTTAGGGCTTATGCACATGAACGTATTTTCTTTCCGTGTATGTTACTTTTTTTTGCAGACCATTTATTTCAATAGGTCCGCGAAAAAAAACTAAGTTACTCAGTGTGTTTTACGTTTCCGTATGTCTGTATCTCCGTTCTGAAAAAAAATAGAACATATGCTATTATTGTCCGCATTAAGGACAAGGATAGTACTGTTATATTAGGGGCCGACTGTTCCGTTCCGCAAAATACAGAATACACACGAACGTCATCCGTATTTTTTGCAGATCCGTTTTTTGCAGACCGCAAAATTCATACGGTCGTGTGCAGGAGCCCATTTTCTCCCCATTCAGGAAACATCCCATATATATACTCTACTGAATTATCACTAATTAACCAGCTATATAATCATCATAAATATAATAAACTAACAAACTGAGATTCTACAAAATACTAATTAAGGCGTTTCGATATACCTGTTTTCACCAAATATTGATTGAGGCCTTCAATATACCTGCTTCCACAAAATACCGATTAAGGAGTTCGATATACCTGCTTCCCCAAAATACTGATTGAGGCCTGCGATATACCTGCTTCCACAAATACTGCTCTTCTCTAGGGACTTATGCACAGGGTCATTTTGAAAATGACAGGCAAAGGAAGAGGCAGGCCGTTCCACTGTGTGGATCTGGGTGGTAGGGATTGGGCAGGTGCACCAGGCCGGAGCCTAAATGTGAAGTTTGAGAAGGCGCATGCGATTACTTCAAAGGGTGCACCAGATTTAGTTGAGTGGCTCACTCAGCCTTCCCCTTCTGCACCCTCCTCATCCTCTGTATCTGCACTCTCCTCACTCTCTGATCCCCCCCCCCCCAAATACACCACCACCACCATAGCCCCTCCACTTGAGTCAGAGGAATTATTTTACCATCCATTACCAGACCTTACCGATGCGCAGCCATTCTTAACACCGGATGCGTATTACTAACATTGTGTGTAAATGTCAGATTTCGATGATCGAAATCACACAATGTTAGTAATACGCAAATTGAATTTTTAGATCTTTTGATTAAAGTAGAGGATGAAAAACTTATATGTCAAACATACCGCAAACCCGTCACGAAAAATAACTTTCTACACTATACAAGTTGCCACTTGCCCAGATGGATGTCTAACATCCCAGTCAGTCAGTTTAGACGACTGAAACGTAATTGTACTAATAATAAACAATTTGAGGAGGAAGCAAAGAATTTAACGGCCCAATTTTTGGAGAAAGATTACCCTACAAAAATTGTAGATAGTGCTTTGGACAAGGTTAATAAGATGGACAGATGTTCTTTTTTTCAGTGAAAGGACTGAAAAGGCATTGACCTTTGATACCCCAAGGATTATATTACCGTTTCAAAAACAATATAAAAAAATAGAACATATAATTAATACTCACTGGCACTTTTTATTTAAAGATAAAATCATTGGTCCCACAATGGATGCTAGACCTTCTATAGTGTATACTAGAGCTCCGAATCTAGCCTCTAAGGTGGCACCTACTGTCAAGTATACAAGTTCTACCAATAAAACCAATTGGTTATCTTTGAAAGGTTTTTTTTTCGGTGTGGGTGCTGCACTAACTGTAGAGATACGAAATTTCAGAAAAAGACAGATACAGTCATCTCTACCCAAAATGGTTTTCGCCATAATATCGGTGAACATCTAACAGGTTCTAGTACAGATGTCATCTATTTATTGCAATGTAGGTGTCAAAAACAGAACTAAACGAGCCCTTAAGGTCAGAATTGGAGAGCACATTGCTAATATCAAGAAGGGTTACATGCAACATACAGTGTCTAAACACTTCAAGGAGGGTCACAATCAGGATCCGAGTGGACTCACCTTTATAGCTTTACAGAAGGTAAAGAGACAACGAAGGGGAGGAGATCATGTGGCACTTATGTCGAGAATCGAATCAAGATTTATTTTTAATTTTGAAACGATAATTCCGTCCGGCTTAAATGCCGATTTTGAATTATTTGGGTTCCTATAACTACATTTAAGGTTGGGATGGGCGCCCACTAAGAGATTGTCTATCTAGACTTAGGTCTGTCTGTCTCGATGGAACTCTCCTATGGGCCTCCACCCCTAACGCACTGACTAAGAGACTTTTCTTATATTTGGTATATTCTAAATGCATTCTGTCGGTGAGATCATCTGTTTGTATGGAATATGTTTTTTTATCATGTTTCATGGATTATATTTGTTTTATTTCACTTATTTTACATTTTATGGCTATGGGGGGGTGATATATGAGGTCTAGCATCGTTTTTTGCAAAAAACGCATCAAAACGCAATATGGCGGAAAAAACGCATCAAAAACGCATAGAAACCGCATATGCGTTTTTTCCATGGAAAATAAATAAATCTTGTGTATTATAACTCTACAAGGACATTTGGTGCTAAATGAAGGGAGAAATACATTTAATAACCCCTTTTCTATGTGGACCTTTCAGAAAGGTAAAAGAAGCAATCCAAAACAGGTTTTATATGTTTCCACCCCACACCTGGAGAACTGATGACTGCCCTATAAAAGCCAACCATTATGCCCATTGCTGCATACCACTGAGGAAGGAGGAGGACCTCCGAAACGCCTATGGTTGGGCAGCATTGGGCGAACTATCTTACGTGGATCTTCTGTTGATTTTGTGCGGATACATTATTATCCAGTTAAGGATTCAAAGGCTCCACAAAATTCCCTATACAAGGTGGACTTTAGGACCTGGTCTCCACTCAGAGAACACTTCACCTGGTCGTATGACACGTCATGTGGGACGCTACATGCAACTGTGTCTGAAGCATTACAGGAAAGCGGATGCCATTTACAGCTACATGTGGAGATCCAGCCGCCATCTGCAACATTTACCACTGGAGCGGTAACGTTTTTTCTGCACATTATTACCACTAATACTCTATTCCCCTCTTTTTTATACTGTGGGACTTTTTTATACTGTAGTATATTCTACAAGTGAGAACTTGGGGGTTATTGGACCTCAGCAAACACCATTACAGCAATTTACATCTACTGAGGAGACTCCATTGCCGTTTATGCCAGTATTTTTATTCTGTTACTCCATGAATGTTACATCCGCATTTTCATGCCATCTACTTGTAAAGTTTTAGCGTGGGGTTTATGTTCATGTTTATATTACAGTATGTTGTAGATTTTCTGTCATTTTATTAAAATAACTTTTACTTTACTATTTGCGTTTCCTTGCATCCTGTCCTGATACTGAGTGCCCACTCTGTTATCTACTTACATACGCATTTATCAGTTTTTTGGCCTTTTGCGAGGTGGCCATTCAGAGTGAGAGCACCTTTTCCATGAGATCCTGATTAATTGAGCCACCTGACACATTACTCCATTTTCTACTTATAACTCATCAAGATTAGGACTGACAGCAGCAGGTACATGGTAACGGTTGAGTATATGGCCTACACATAACTCAGCAGGATCAGGACAGACAGCAGCAGGTAAATGGTAACACTATCGTATAAGGCCTACACATAGCTGGGCCTAACTCAGCAGGATCAGGACAGACAGCAGCAGCAGTAGCAGGTAAATGGTTACGCTGTAGTATAAGGCCGACACATAGCTCAGCAAGATCCGGACAGACAGCAGCAGCAGATAAAGGAAACGGTGGAGTATAAGGCCTACACATAACTCAGCATGATCAGGACAGACAGCAACAGCAGGTACATGGTAACGGTCTAGTATAAGGCCTACACATAGCTTTGCCTAACTCAGCAGGAACCAAAATAAGCAGGTTCTTTGTTTGCAGCAGGAATGTGTTTCCAGGAATGGGCCCCCACCAGACCGGTGTCAACACAAAAAATAAACTTAGACACCTCTGACAGCAGCAGGTTCTTTGTTTGCAACAGTAATGTGTTCCCAGGAATGAACCCCCACCAGACCGGGGCAACACCAAAAATAGTGTTAGTACAGCGGCTCCACCCAAACTTCCAAATTTAACCGTGGTGCACTATCCTCGGTTCACCCCTATACCATATTGTGCATGTGAAGAAAAGTCTCTAAAAGGGGGAGGCACTCTCCTAACACTGTACCATACAGAGACCTAAATGCACTGCACACCATAAATTTATTCAAAGTACATAGAAATACATATACAGTTGTATAAAATGTAGCTAAATAAAAACATGAGCAGAATACATCTTAGGTGCATATACCAAAGGGGACTCACATAAGTCCTCCAAAGTTCCCCATTTGAATATCCGGCACTAACGTCCCTCTATGTCTGTGTAAATTGTCCCGAAATCTTTGAGCTCCTTATTATAGTGAAGTGTCTCTGTGTGTAGTTATTCAATAGCTGTTAAGATGTTCCCTGAGAAACGTTCCTCCATATAGAGAAAACCTTTTTGCTATTCTCACATTTAATAAGATCATATCCACAGTATTTTCATATATATCACATGTAAAAATGAGGAGGTGTTTTTACATTACCACTTGGGGACATCTCCTAGAGTGGTTTTCTCCCTCCTAGTTACCACCGCAGTGTGATCTGCCAGGACCTGTCGCGGCGTCCCACGTGGTCACTACCGTCATCCAGTGGTGTCCCACGTGACGGTGGCAGGGGCGTCTGGTTGGCTGACAGTCTGTTTGTATCGGGCGCTATTATGCGGGGTAGTTTTCAAACACGGTTCCTGTGGATATGGAAACAATTCATTTCTCCTGCGTGTTGTTCTTCTCTATATATAGCAGCCTCACTGTTGTAGTCCCAAACGCGTTTCGGGGCAATTTTATCCGACCCCGTCTTCAGTGGTTAAACAGTGAGGATATCCAAGGCTTTTTTATAGGTAGTCTCCATTCCCAAGGGGTGCTGGGATTTTTTGATACTTTGAAAAACCCGGATCTCGATTCCGGCATATACATTCTCAAGATATATAAATATATATATATATATATATATATATATATATATATATATATATAAAAGTACCCAATAAGGACTTACTAAAACATATAAAAAATAAAAAATATTATAAAAAACTAACACAGTATTTACAGAAGAACTTTATCCCAAAAGGTTTGATGGTAATTAAAACACCTGTGGGGGACTTAATGAATGGAGAGTTTGGTACAGAATGGGATGCTTTTTTGAAATTACAGTCCTGTAACTTAATGAGAATGATCATCAAGAGAAGGACTGAGCTGGTGGAGGAAATATCTGGGAAGATAGAGACCCTGAAAAAGACAATTGACCAATTCCCTAAAGATAATACGGTCCCAAAATGGGAAGAACAGATTTGTAAGGGTCTGGAAAGGGAAATCATAAAAAAAAAATTTCAGAAAGATGAAAAATTATAATCAAACGTCCATAAAGAATAAGGGTCAGAAAGATGACACACAGAAAAGAGGAGGGAAGGAGGAGGAAGAAAGGGGAGATAGAGCCACACAATGCGAACAGTATAATGTTCCCTTAAATAACAGATATGAAGCATTAGCATCTCCTGTTTTTTTAGACCAAACTCCCCCCCATCACAGGACAAGAACAAGATACACCCGGGCACCAAATTCACCACAGAGGAACATGAGAAGTCACTCACAGGGACACACCTACAATTTGAGAGATCGATATCAGAATCAGGACATGAACACCATGAGGGAATTGACTCAGAGACAGTCACAGACAATCGTATCAACACAACGATCACAGGACAACACAGGTGAGGTCACAACAATACACCAGAGGAGAAAGATTATAAGAGGCAGATATTCCAAGAGGAAACAGACACAACTACTCCAGGACACATCAAATATAATAAATTTGAGTAAGGTTGAACTCACACAAGCATAAATCACGTTATTAAAAAAAGGCTTGAAATATGCACCCACCACTTCACTAGATAGATTTTCCACATATATTGGAATAGAGAAATTTGTCCGAAAGTTATGTTTAAAGAGATACTATATGAAAAATCCGATGGAGATAGTGACTGAAGATACAAAAAGGGAGTACACATATACCGATCTGAAAGTAAAATCAAGAGATAAGTACAGAAATAGCTACTTTTAGGAGGAATGTGGAGATGGACTTAAGAGAGTTAAAAACCTGTAAAACTAGAAAGAATTTAAATAAAAAAGAACTAGAAGCGATTAAACAACTACAAAAGAATATTGAGATCACTATACGTCCAGCTGATAAGGGGGGGGGGGGGACAGTGATTCTTAACACTTCAGATTATAATAAAGAATGTGAAAGGCAATTGAAAGAGGAAGGAACGTATAAGAAACTAGAAGGTAATACAACCAATGACTATTATGCCAAACTGACGTAATTCGTAAATAGGGGCAGGGAAGAGGCCTCCTCCTAAATCGAGAGGCCAACTTTATATTGGATACCCCAAAAAGGACCCCTGTGTTCTTTTGCCTCCCGAAGGTGCACAAAAATTTGGATGCACCTCCAGGAAGGCCAATTGTGTCAGGTATTGGATCTATATCCTCCAATCTATCCCAGTATATAGATAAGTTATTACAACCAGCGGTAAAAACAATATCTTCATATCAAGGATACCACCCATATTATAGAAATATTAGAAGGGATAGATTGGAGGGAATATTGGTACCTGGGCACACTTGATTTCAGCTCTTTATATACAGTTATAGACCACATGACAGGACTGGATGCTATAAAGAAACTACTTACCTTTCAAGGAAAATTGAAGGAACAACAGATCCTTTACATAGTGGAGGGAGTGTGCTATATATTACCCCACAATTATTTATTTTATAAAACTTTTATTTACAGCAGAGAGGAACCGCCTTGGGGACCAGATTCGCCCCCAGCTATGCAAATTTATTTATGGACCAGTGGGAAATGGAGACCATTGCGCCAAAGCTGGGGGTGAGTCAGGCCCTATGGCGGAGATATATAGACGATGTACTATTTATATGGCAAGACACAGCGGAGTCACTCCAGGACTTCATAAAGGAAATAAATAATAATGATGGAAATCTTTGTTTTACCTCCACAATTAGCAAAACCTATATCCAATTTTTGGATCTTAATATTGAAGTGAAAGAACGGAAACTTATATGCAGCACACATATGAAACCAACTGCAAAAATAGCTATATTAGATATTCCAGTTGTCATCTTCCCAGTTGGCTGGTCAACATACCGACAGGCCAACTGAGAAGATTGAAACGTAACTGTACGGAGGATACTCAATATAAAAAAAAGAGGCAGCAATTTTAAAACAACAATCTATGGATAAGGACTATCCTCCTTGGGTCCTAGGTAATTCAATACAGAAAGTAGAAGATATGGAGAGAAGAAGAGAAAGAAGTTGTTAGATTGATATTACCTTTTAATATCCATTATAAGGAAATAGAAAAAATTGTTAGGAAACATTGGGGACACCTATTGGAGGATAAGTTATTGGGTACATTTCTGACAACATTCACAAAAATAACATACACTAAAGTCCCAAATCTAGGTCTAAAGGTAGCCCCTTCTGTAAAGAATATTAGATATAATATAAATCGCTGTTGGCTCTCATTTAGAGGATTCCATAAGTGTGGAAGATGTGTCTGCTGTAAAAATAACCCTACCCCGAGAAAAATAACAGAAGTTCGATCGACCCAGAACACTTTTATGATAAACATCAAAGAAGGACTGACTTGTGACTCAACAGATGTTATCTATATACTAGAATGTTCTTGTCACAGGCAATACATAGGTAGAGATGGCCCGAACTATTCGCCGGCGAACAGTTCCCGGCGAACATAGCTTGTTCGCGTTCGCCTCTGCCGGGCGAACATATGCGATGTTCGGTCCGCCCCCTATACATCATCATTGAGCAAACTTTGACCCTGTACCTCACAGTCAGCAGACACATTCCAGCCAATCAGCAGCATACCCTCCCTCCCAGACCCTCCCACCTCCTGCAAGGAATCCATTTTAGATTCATTCTGAAGCTGCAGTCTTAGTGAGAGGAAGGAGAGTGTAGTAGCTGCTGATTTAATTGGGAAATCGATAGCTAGGCTAGTGAATTCAGTGTCCACTCCAGTCCTGAAAGACTTATCTGATCTCTGCTGTAAGGACAGCGTCCTGACAGCACCCCAAAAAGCCCTTATTAGGGCTGCAACATTAGTCTGCTTTTTTTTTCCTTTATATGCATATTGCAGTTGCATGGCCTGCCTGTGTGTGAGGAGCTGCAGGCCCACAGACTGTAGTGTGCCCACTGCCAGTGCCCACCCCTGTCATCCCGTGTGGCACAGGACTTTGCATAAAAAAAGGCACTTAATTTTTACACTTTAATCTAAGGTTAGTTGCCTGCCAGTGTGTGTCAGGCTGACTTCCACTGACTGTAGTGTGCCCACTGCCAGTGCCCACCACTCATACCGGCTGGCACAGGACTTTGCATAAAAAAGGCATTTAATATTTACACTTTAGTGTAATTTCAGCTGCTTGCCTGCTGCTAGTGTGTGTCAGGCCGACTTCCACTGACTGTAGTGTGCCCACTGCCAGTGCCCACCCCTGTCATCCCGTGTGGTACAGGACTTTGCATCAAAAAAAGGCATTTAAATTTTACACTTTAATCTAAGTTTAGTTGCCTGCCAGTGTGTGTCAGGCTGACTTCCAGTGACTGTAGTGTGCCCACTGCCAGTGCCCACCCCTGTCATCCTATGTGGCACAGGACTTTGCATCAAAAAAAGGCATTTAAATTTTACACTTTAATCTAAGTTTAGTTGCCTGCCAGTGTGTGTCAGGCTGACTTCCAGTGACTGTAGTGTGCCCACTGCCAGTGCCTACCACTCATACCGGCTGGCAGAGGACTTTGCATCAAAATAGGCATTTAATTTTTACACTTTAGTGTAATTTCAGCTGCTTGCCTGCTGCTAGTGTGTGTCAGGCCGACTTCCACTGACTGTAGTGTGCCCACTGCCAGTGCCCACCCCTGTCATCCCGTGTGGCACAGGACTTTGCATCAAAAAAGGCATTTAATTTTTACACTTTAATCTAAGGTTAGTTGCCTGCCAGTGTGTGTCAGGCTGACTTCCAGTGACTGTAGTGTGCCCACTGCCAGTGCCTACCACTCATACCGGCTGGCAGAGGACTTTGCATCAAAATAGGCATTTAATTTTTACACTTTAATCTAAGGTTAGTTGCCTGCCAGTGTGTGTCAGGCTGACTTCCAGTGACTGTAGTGTGCCCACTGCCAGTGCCTACCACTCATACCGGCTGGCACAGGACTTTGCATAAAAAAAGGCATTTAATTTTTACACATTAGTCTAATTTCAGTTGCTTGCCTCCTGCCAGTGTGTGTCAGGCCCACCTCCACTGACTGTAGTGTGCCCACTGCCAGTGCCAACCACTGATACCGGGTGGCACAGTAGCTTGCCGATAAATAAGGCACTTCATTTTTACACATTAGTCTAATTTCAGTTGCTTGCCTCCTGCCAGTGTGAGTCAGGCCCACCTCCACAGACTGTAGTGTGCCCACTGCCAGTGCCAACCACTGATACCGGGTGGCACAGTAGCTTGCCGATAAATAAGGCATTTCATTTTTACACATTAGTCTAATTTCAGTTGCTTGCCTCCTGCCAGTGTGTGTCAGGCCCACCTCCACAGACTGTAGTGTGCCCACTGCAAGTGCCAACCACTGATACCGGGTGGCACAGTAGCTTGCCGATAAATATGGCATTTCATTTTTACACATTAGTCTAATTTCAGTTGCTTGCCTCCTGCCAGTGTGTGTCAGGCCCACCTCCACAGACTGTAGTGTGCCCACTGCCAGTGCCAACCACTGATACCGGGTGGCACAGTAGCTTGACGATAAATAAGGCATTTCATTTTTACACATTAGTCTAATTTCAGTTGCTTGCCTGCTGCCAGTGTGTGTCAGGCCCACTTCCACAGACTGTAGTGTGCCCACTGCCAGTGCCCACCACTGATACAGGGTGGCACAGTACCACTTATCGAAAAAAATGACAGGCAGAGACAGGCCACCCCGCAGGGGCCGTCGTGGTCGTGGTGCTGTGATTTCCACTGTCCCTGGAATAATGCCTAGTGTTCAGAGGCCATGTACCCTGAACCCGAAAAATTCTGAGGACGTAGTTGACTGGCTTAGACAGGACATCCAATCTTCAACAGCTTCCGCTAAGAACCTTGACGCACCATCTTCCTCCAGCTCAGCTTTGGTCACCTGCTCTCAAGTTACCACGCACCCGCCCGCCGCTGATAGGAATAGTACTAGTTAAGACACCACTCATATAGGGTGTCACAGCACATTGCTCTGTGCACGCGCAGTGCCCCAATTTGGGAGTATGAGGACCGACCAAGCTGCTTTTTCCATCTCCCGGTTCCTGAAATCAATTCAGTTTGGTGTATGAGAGTTTGGTCTGTAATTGTGAAGTCAGTCGAAGGTACCAGGCCTAAAAATTTTTTCACAAAAGGCAATCCCTGATATGGGATGTAACAGGGATTAAACTGATGAGAATAGTACTACAGAAAATACCACTCATATCGGGTGTGACAGTAAATTGCACGGCGCAGACGCAGTGACCGTGGATTAAAACAGAGTGGAGGGAGCCAGCGTTTTTTTAACCATCTCCCCGTTCGAAAAATCTATTCAATAAATGGCCCCCAGATTGGGGATGTTAGTGGGATTAAACTGATGAGAATAGTACTACAGAAAATACCACTCATATCGGATGTGAGAGTAAATTGCACGGTGCAGAAGCAGTGACCGTGGATTAAAACAAAGGGGAGGGAGCCAGCATTTTTTTAACCATCTCCCCGTTCGAAAAATCAATTCAATTGACCTTTCGGGGACCCTTGGTGTTGTACGTGGCTGGGTGGAGGAAGAAACCTTCAATGACATCACTGGGACGTGGCTAGCTTGGTATCCAACCTTGTGCAAATGGGGAGTTTGCGGTTGTGCAAATGAACTGTTTGCGGTGCATTAAAAGGGGAGTTTGGTCTGTCAATGTCTGAGAATCGGGCGTAAACCTTACACTACCTGATCGATACAACATCATACCTGATCGTATACACACACTGGATGTTTTAAAGCATGTTATTCCAAACAATTTAGGAATGTTACGTGATTTATGCCCTTTATGGATTAAAACCCGACTCTGCGTCCACTACGTAATTTTCCATGGGAGTTTTGCCATGGATCCCCCTCCGGCATGCCACAGTCCAGGTGTTAGTCCCCTTGAAACAACTTTTCCATCACTATTGTGGCCAGAAAGAGTCCCTTTGGTTTTTAAAATTCGCCTGTCTATTGAAGTCTATGGCGGTTCGCCCGGTTCGCCTGTTCGCGAACATTTGCGGAAGTTCGCGTTCGCGAACTGAAAATTTTATGTTCGCGACATCACTATACATAGGACGTACTAAAAGATCTCTGAAAGAAAGGGTAGACGAACATATTAGGAAAATAAGGAACGGGTATGAATTACACTCCCTATCTCGACATTATAAAGAAACACATGGTAGTGATCCCCCAAGCCTCTCATCCGCAGCAATAGAGAAAGTTAAACGATCATGGAGGGGGGGGGGGGGCAACCATGTGGCACATATGTCGAGAATAGAGACGAGAAGAATTTTTGAATTCGACTCTTTAATCCCTAAAGGTCTAAATGCGGAAATTGAGTTGTTTGGCTTCCTATAGATTGGGGTCTGGGCCCTTGGGGGATGAGAGGTCAGAGTCTGGTTGTTTATCAACACTCTGACCTCTCCTTCCCTTTGGGCCTTTTTCCTAATGTTTCTCCATCTTAATAGGACATACTACATCTCCCATAACAACATATGAAATGGGCGCAGAAGCCCCTTCCCTATGTCTATATATGCTTATATATGCTTATATATGCCTACATGTACTTATATATGTATATGTGGAATTTTATATATTTCCATAAATGGGATTTATTCCTAAATATTTATCCACCTTTTTAATACGTTTTTAATATATTTTAGTAAGTCCTTATTGGCTACTTTTATATATATATATATATATATATATATATATATATATATATATATCTTGAGAATGTATATGCCAAAATCCAGATCCGGGTTTTCCAAAGTATCAAAAAATCCCAGCACCCCTTGGGAATTGAGACTACCTATAAAAAAGACTCGGATATTCTCACTGTTTAACCACTGAAGAAGGGGCTGGATAAAATTGCCCCGAAATGCGTTTGGGACTATAACAGTGAGGCTGCTATATATAGAGAAGAACAACGCGCAGGAGAAATTAAAAGTTTCCATATCCACAGGAACCATTTTTGAAAACTACCCCACATGATAGCGCCCGATACAAACAGACCGTCAGCCAACCGGACGCCCCTGCCACAGTCACGTGGGACGCCACTGGATGATGGTACTGACCACGTGGGACTCTACGACAGGTCCTGGCAGATCACACTGCGGTGGTAACGAGGAGGGAGAAGACCACTCTAGGAGATATCCACAAATGGTAATGTAAAAACACCTCCTCCTCTTTACATGTGATATACATGAAAATACTGTGGATACGATCCTATTAAATGCGAGAATAGCGAAAAGGTTTTCTCTATATGGAGGAACATTTCTCAGGGAACATCTTACCAGCTATTGAATAACTACACACGGAGACACTTCACTATAATAAGGAGCTCAAAGATTTCGGGACAATTTACACCGACATAGAGGGACGTGCTAGATATTCAAATGGGAACTTTGGAGGACTTATGTGAGACCCCTTTGGTATATGCACCTAAGATGTATTCAGCTCATGTTTTTATTTAGCTACATTTTATACAACTGTATATGTATTTCTATGTACTTTAAATAAATTTATGGTGTGCAGTGCATTTAGGTCTCTGTATGGTACAGTGTTAGCAGAGAGCCTCCCCCTTTTAGAGACTTTTCTTCATCAACACTAAAAATAAACTTAGACACCTCTGACAGCAGCAGGTTCTTTGTCTCAATACAATATTTTTATTTGACAATTTTTTGAAGGGTATTTTAAGATTGTGAAGCCCACAATAAATTATTACAAAATTAGCTCCACTCGCCGCACTGGTCTGCTCTGTTTCCATATTGGCACATCGAGTCTGGAGCAGAACACTGTGGTAATGTAGCCTGACTCGCCATGTGCTAATTCCTCCAAGACAGATGGCAGAAGGACTGGGGGGGTTAGTAGCAGCTCTCTCATCCTCCTTTTGTCTGTGAGGAGGCATGGGTACCGCCGCTCGGCCCAACCATACATGATCAGTGCCGCACACACGCTGAGCAGCTTGCCTTGGCTCGTGTCTGGAAGTATCCCCGGCTCTGCCGCTGGGATCAGTTCCCCTCCCCTTGTTGATTACTCAGTCACGGTCCCCTCCTGCTGGCAGGGTGCTTGTCAGCTGGATCATCAATTGCAGGTCAGGCTGGTGAAAAAACCTTCAGCTACAATGCTTGGCTACACCCTGGGGGGGGTTAGTGTCACACAGCCCGGGCCAGACATCCAGACATCACCAGGAAGAGACTGACAGGCACCGGGGAGCACCAACACTGTCATCCAGCAGAGCAGAGTTTGTAGTCTGTTCAAATGAAGCCACCATGTGTTCTCCAGTTACATAGAACTGCAGGTATACTTACCCCACAAAACGACTGCAGCTCTACTTCATCTAGGTCGACTTGACATAGAAAATCATATCATTTAGGTTCATGAAAAACATACAGTAATCCGGACCTTTACAATGCAGATGTCTGAAGGGGGAGAATAATGCAGGGCTTCTAGGGAGAGAAGGGATAGATAGATAGAATCTATCTATCTACCCCATCTCTTCCTGGAAGCCCTGAAATCTTCTGACCCTCCTTACATCAAATTTGTATAGGATGGATTACTGTACGTTTTTCATGAACCTACAGGATCTGATTTTTTATGTCAAATCAAATTTTTATACTGATGTATCTCCAACCACATAATCACAAGTTATTTTCTGTCAGGCGAATGCCTAATTTTTGGGGCGTGTACCACCGTGGCCTAAAATAAAAATTTTCTAGGCTCCAGCAGGGCCCATTTTTGAGAGTTTCCCTTTAAGATGCATAAAAATGGCCCCTGATTAAAATACATATTTTTTGTTGCAATTTTTGCCAATGATCCAGCTCTGGTATGTCACTGTCCATGTTGTGGGACTATTTGTGCACTTCTAGTAAGTATTTGGTGGCTGCAAATATGACCTGAAGGTTTTTCAGGTTCGCCTGCCATTAACGTCGATGGGGCCCACAGCGTGGTTCGTGAATAGAGTTGAGCGAACACCTGGATGTTCGGGTTCGAGAAGTTCGGCCGAACTTCACAAAAATGTTCGGGTTCGGGATCCGAACTCGACCCGAACTTGACCCCGAATCCCATTGAAGTCAATGGGGACCCAAACTAAAAAGGCTGTAAAATAGCCCTGGAAAGGGCTAGAGGGTTGCAAAAGGCATCAAAATGTAGATAAATCCCCTGCAAACAAATGTGGGTACAGAAATGACAAAATAAAATAAATAAAAATTAACCAATATCAATTGGCAACTTGGAGGAGGAGGTGGAATAGAAGGTTGGGGTGGCGTCAGGTGGGAATGCTATGGGAGTTGAAGTTCTCATCACAGACAAAAAGGAGTCATGTCTGCCTGCAGTGCCACAGGCCTCATTCACAGACTCAGGGCCATGGCAACCATACATGGGAGTTGAAGTTCACATCACAACCAAGAAGGATTCATGTCTGCCAGCAGTGTCACAGGCCTCACTCACAGACTCAGGCCAATGGCAACCATACATGGGAGTTGAAGTTCTCATCACAGCCAAGAAGGAATCCTGTCTGCCTGCAGGGCCACAGGCCTCATTCAAACATTCAGGCCCACTGGACCCACAAAGAGGAGAGTTAAAATCACGCCAAGACAGTATTGATTTCACCCAGCAGTGCCACAGGCCTCATTTACTAATTCAGGAGGACCATGGCACCCTCAAAGAAGAGAGCGGTCCTGTAACAGCAACATAGGCCTTAGGTCAACCTGCAATGGAACAGGCCATTATAATTTATGTAGGCCTCTGACACCCAGACAGAGGAGAGGTCATTTGACAGTAAAAATAGTTTAATGTCTCCCACCAAGACAGCAAGCAATTAAACAAAATATTGACCCCTGACACCCACACAATGGGGCGGTCATTTGACAGTAAAAAGAGTTTAATGTCTCTCACCAATGCAGCAAGCGATAAAATGAAATATAGGCCCCTGACAACCAGACAATGTAGAGGTCATTTAACAGTATAAAGAGGATAATGTCTCCCACCAAGACAACAAATGATTAAACAAAATATAGGCCCCTGACACCCACACAATGGGGCAGTCATTTCACAATAAAAAGAGTTTAAAATCTCCCACCAAGACAACAAATGATTAAATGAAATATAGGCCCCTGACAATTAGACAATGTAGAGGTCATTTGACAGTTTAAAGTGTTTAATATCTCCCACCAATGCAGCAAGCCATGAAACAAAATATAGGCCCCTGACAACCAGACAATGTAGAGGTCATTTGACAGTATATGGAGGATAATATCACCCACCAAAGCAACAAATGATTAAATATCATATAGGCCCCTGACACCCACACAATGGGGCAGTCATTTGACAGTAAAAAGAGTTTAATATCTCCCACCAAGACAACAAATTATTAAACTACATATAGCTTGTCCCTAACACCCAGACAGAGTAGAGGTCATTCAACATCAAAAAGAGGATAATGTCACCCAGCAAAGCAACAGGCAATTATCTGAAATGTAGGCCCCTGGCACCCAGACAGAGGAGAAAGGTCCCATAGCAGCAAAAGAGGCATCATGTTACCCACCAATGGAACATGCCACTTTCAGTAATTTAAGCACCAGCACCCAGACAGAGGTCCCATAGCAGCAAAACAGGCATCATGTTACCCACCAATGGAACAGGCCACTTTCAGTTATTTAGGCCCCAGCACCCAGACAGAGGAGAAAGGTCCCATAGCAGAAAATCAGGCTTCATGCCACACACCAAAGCAGCAGGGGATTAGCTGAAATGTAGGCCCCTGGCACCCAGACAGAGGAGAGGTTCATTCAACTTGGTGTTGCCCCCAAAATTATGGTACAATTAAAAACAGAGGATTCAATAAAGAAGTGCCGTGGACGAGTACAAAAATGTATGGTTGAGGGCGAGGCAGTTATACATGTCTATTCTTCACAAGGCATGGACAGGTCCTGTTGGATCGATGCCTGGTTCATTTTTATGAACGCCAGCTTGTCCACGTTGGCTGTGGACAGGAGGCTGTGTTTGTCTGTAATGACTCCCCCTGCCGCGCTAAATACACGTTCATACAATACACTGGCCGCAGGGCAGGCCAGCACCTCCAAGGCATAAAAGGCTAGCTCTTGCCATGTTGACAATTTGGAGACTGAGAAGTTGAATAGGGCCACACCATCAGTCAGAACGTGGAGGCATGTGCACACTTACTGTTCAACCATATTGTTGAAATGCTGCCTCCTTCTAACACGTTCCCTATCAGCTGGTGGTGCAGCTAGCTATGGCGCTCTGACAAAACTTTTCCACATCTCGGCCAAGTTAACCCTGCCTTCAGAGGAGCTGGCCGTGAGACAGCTGCGTTGGCGACCTCTTGCTCCTCCTCTGGATTCGCCTTGTGCTTCCACTTGTCCCACCGTGTCAGTTGGGAATGCTCTAATGAGTGTGTCTACCAGCATGTGCTTGTACTTGCGCATTTTCCTATCACGCTACAGTGCGGGAATTAAGGTGGGCACGTTGTCTTTGTACCGGGGATCCAGCAGGATGGCCACCCAGTAGTCGTAGCACACGTTAAAATGTGGGCAACTCTGCTGTCGTTGCGCAGGCACAGCAGCATGTGGTCGCTCATGTGTGCCAGGCTGCCCAGAGGTAAGGACAAGCTGTCCTCTGTGGGAGGCGTATTGTCATCGCCCTCCGTTACCCCCCAGCCACACACCAGTGATGGTCCCGGGCTGCATTGGATGCCACCCCGCTGTGAACATGCTTCATCCTCCTCCACCTCATCCTCGTCCTCCTCATACTCCAGTAGTGGGCCCTGGCTGGCCAAATTTGTACCTGGCCTCTGCTGTTGCAAAATACCTCCCTCTGAGCCACTTCTAAAAGACTTGCCTGAAAGTGTTAGAAATTACCCCTCTTCCTCCTCCTCCTCCTCCTTGGCCACATCCTCTTCCATCATCGCCCTAAGTGTTTTCTTAAGAAGACATAGAAGTGGAATTGAATTGCTGATAACGGTGTTATCGCCACTGGCCATGTTGGTGGAGTACTCAAAACAGCGCAACAGGGCACACAGGTCTCGCATGGAGGCCCAATCATTGGTGGTGAAGTGGTGCTGTTCCGCAGTGCGACTCACCCGTGCATGCTGCAGTTGAAACTCCACTATGGCCTGCTGCTGCTCGCACAGTCTCTCCAGCATGTGCAAGGTGGAGTTCCACCTGGTGGGCACGTTGCATATGAGGCGGTGAGCGGGAAGGCCGAAGTTACACTGTAGCGCAGACAGGAGAGCAGCGGCAGGATGAGAACGCCGGAAGGGCACACAGACGGCCCGCACTTTATGCAGCATCTCTGACATGTCGGGGTAGTTGTGAATGAATTTCTGCACCACCAAATTCAGTATATGCGCTAGGCAAGGGATTTGCGTCAAACTATCTAGTCCCAGAGCTGCAACGAGATTTCGCCAATTATCAAACACCACCAGGCCGGGCTTGAGGCTCACTGGCAGCAACCACTCGTCGGTCTGTTGTTCTATACCCCGCCACAACTCCTACGCGGTGTGGGGCCTGTCCCCAAAATACATGAGTTTCAGAAACGCCTGCTGACGTTTACCCTGGGCAATGCTAAAGTTGGTGATGAAGGTCCGTGGCTGACTGTATGAGCAGGTGGAAGAAGAGGAGGAGGAAGCCGAGTAGGAGGAGGAGGCAACAGGAGGCAAAGATGATGCCCTGCGATCCTTGGCGGCGGAAAGACGTGCGCCAAACAGGTCTCCGCCTGGGGCCCAGCCGCCGCTACATTTACCCAGTCTGCAGATAGGGAGATATAGCGTCCCTGGCCGTGCTTACTGGTCCACGTATCTGTGGTTAGGTGGACCTTGCCACAGATGGCGTTGCGCAGGGCACACATGATTTTATCGGATACTTGGTTGTGCAGGGAAGGCACGGCTCTCTTGTAGAAGTAGTGGCGGCTTGGAACGAAGTACTGTGGGAGAGCCACCGCCATGAGCTGTTTGAAGCTGTCTGTGTCCACCAGCCTGAATGACAGCATTTAAAAGGCCAGTAGTTTAGAATTGCTGGCATTCAGGGCCAGGAATCGAGGGTGCCTAGGTGGGAATTTACGTTTTCACTAAAAGGTTTGTGAGATGGAGAGCTGAACACTGCCGTGTGACATGGTGGAGATGCTTGGTGACGCAGGTGGTGGTGTTGGTGGCACATCCTCTGTTTGGTGGGCGGCAGGTGCTAACGTTCCTCCAGAGGCAGAGGAAGAGGCCAAGGAAGCAGCAGAAGAGGGAGCAGGAGGGGCCTGAGTCCTTTCGTGGTTTTGAAGGTGCTTACTCCACTGCAGCCTGTGTCTCGCATGTAGATGCCTGGTCATGCAGGTTGTGCTAAGGTTTAAAACGTTAATGTCTCACTTCAGGCTCTGGTGGCATAGTGTGCAAACCACTCGGGTCTTGTCGTCAGCACATTGTGTGAAGAAGTGCCATGCCAGGGAACTCCTTGAACTGCCTTTGGTGTGCTCGGTCCCTGGTGGCGGTGGCCAGTAGCAGGCGAACTCTCTTGGCGATGGCTGTTCTGTTTTTGCACCCTGCTCCCTCTTTTGCTACGCTGTTGGCTCGGTCTCAACGCTGCCTCATCCTCTGAACTCTGAAAGTCAGTGACACGACCATCATTCCATATGGGATCTAGGACCTCATTGTCCCCTGCATCATCTTCCACACAGTCTTCCTCCCTGAACTTCTGTTCGGTCTGCACACTGCAGAAAGACGCAGCAGTTGGCACCTGTGTTTCGTCATCATCAGAGACGTGCGGACTCCGATGAGGTGGTATTCCCATGTCCTCATCATCAGGAAACATCAGTGGTTGTGCATCAGTGCATTCTATGTCTTCCACCACAGTGGTAGAGCTAGGTGGATGCCCTTGGGAAACCCTGCCAGCAGATTCTTGAAACAGCATAAGACACTGCTGCATAACTTGAGGCTCAGACAGGTTCCCTGATATGCATGGAGGTGATGTGATAGACTGATGGGCTTGGTTTTCAGGTGCAACCTGTGCGCTTTCTGCAGAAGTCTGGGTGGCAGATAATGTGAACCTGCTGGATCCACTGTTGGCGACTAGCGCCTGTTCTTGCTCAGGCCTTACCATCCTTAGAACGGCATTAGGCCCGACCAAATAACGCTGTAGATTCTGGTGGCTACTGGGACCTAAGGTAGTTTGTTCACTAGGACGTGTAGCTGTGGCAGAACGGCCACATCCTCTCCCAGCACCAGATGGTCCACTAACACCACCACGACCACGTCACTTATTAGATGTTTTCCTCATTGTTACCGTTCACCACAATAAGGAAAAACTTATTTGGCCCAATGTATAGAGTTCAAATTAGAGGACCTTTCTCCTCTTTCTCCTCTGTCTGGGTATTTACAGGCACCTAACACTATCTAGCTATCTATTTATGTACCGAATTAAACTAATACAGGCACAGCAGTAACCACAGATTTAGTGGAATATCAATTTTTGGCCAAGTATTTAGGCCCTCGCTGAAAAGTATCCTTTTACTTACTTGCATCTCCAGAATTGCACTTGGAGATGCACAATAGTGTGTGCAAATATAGAGGATTAGTGATAAGCAGCAGGGGCAACATTCAAATTTGCGATATTTTCATGAATATTTGGGCGAATATTCGCCATATATTTGAGATTTCGCGAATTCGTGATCTCCAGTCATTAATTTCTTGATTTCGAAAAATTTGCAAAAAAATTCACATCAACTGGTATAAAAAAAAATAAAAAATATTCGCGATTAAGAATATATTTTGCGATATTATAAATATTCGCAAATTTTCTAGGTGCTGATTTCACGATTAAAATTCACAATTCGAATATTTGTTATCAACACTATAGAGGATTACGCTTTCAGCACTTGTATTTAGACCTTGAGTGTAATATACCCTTTTACGGACAGAAATACACTTGGAGATGCACAGTAGCGTGTGCAAATATAGAGGATTTATTTTTCAGGCCTTGCATTTACATGCTGACACGCTGAATGTAATATACCCTATTGCGGACAGAATTACACTTGGAGAGGAACAGCGGAAAGCACAGATGTTTAGGATTTCTATTTCCGGGATTTTATTTAACCACAGAAAAAAATATATCCTTTGACCGACAGTATTACATTTGGACAGCCACAGCTGGAATCCCAGATTTAGGAGATTTAAATTTTGGAAATTGAATTTCACCCCAGAAAAAAATCTATTCCTTGACTTACAGTATTACACCCAAGAAAAAAAAAATCTATCCTTTTACGGACAGTATTACACTTAGCCAGCAAGAGCTAAAACCACTGATTTAGGGGATTGTTATTTGGGCAATAGAATTTCACCCCAGAAAAAATCTATCCATTGAGGTACAGTATTAAACTTAGCCAGCCACAACTGGAACACCAGATTTAGGGGATGGGTATTTTGGCAATTGGATTTAACCCCAGAAAAAAATCTATCCTTTGAAGTACAGGATTACATTTGGCCAGCCACAGCTGGAACACTAGATTTAGGGCATTGTTATTTTGGCAATTGAATTTCACACAAGAAAAAAAATATATCCTTTGATGTACGGTATTACACTTAGCCAGCCATAGCTGGAGCACCAGATTTAGGGGATCGTTATTTTGGCAAATTAATTTCACCCCAGAAAAATTCTATCCTTTGATGTACGGTATTAATCTTGGCCAGCCACAGCTGGAACCCCAGATTTAGGGGATTGGTATTTTGGCAATTGAATTAAACCCCAGAAAAAAAATCTATCCTTTGAAGTACAGTACTAAACTTAGCCAGCCCCAGCTGGAACCCCAGATTTATGGGATTGTTAAATTGGCAATTGAATTTAACCCCAGAAAAAAATCTATCCTTTGACGTACAGTATTACACTTAGCCATCCACAGCTGGAACACCAGATTTAGGGTATTGGTATTTTGGCAATTGCATTTCACCCCAGAAAAAAATCTATCCTTTGACGTAAAGTATTGAACTTAGCCAGCCCCAGCTGGAACCCCAGATTTAGGGGATTGTTATTTTGGCAATTGAATTTCACCCCAGAGAAAAATCTATCCTTTGAAGTACAGTATTAAACTTAGCCATCCACAGCTGGAACACCAGAATTAGGGGATTGGTATTTTTGTAATTGAATTTAACCCCAGAAAAAAATCTATCCTTTGATGTAAAGTATTACACTTAGCCAACCACAGCTGGAACACTAGATTTAGGGGATTGGTATTTTGGCAATTGAATTACAACCCAGAAAAAAATATATTCTTTGACGTACAGTATTAAACTTAGCCAGCCACAGCTGGAAACCCAGATTTAAGGGAGTGTTATATTGGCAATTGAATTTCACTCCAGAAAAAAATCTATCCTTTGACGTACAGTATTACACTTAGCCAGCCACAGCTGGAACACCAGATTTAGGGAATTGGTATTTTGGCATTTGAATTTCACACCTGAATAAAATCTATCCTTTGACGGACAGTATTAAACATAGGCAGCCACAGCTGGAACCACAGATTTAGGGTATTGTTATTTTGACAATTGAATTTCACCCCACAAAAAAAAATCTATCCTTTGGCGTACAGTAGTACATTAAGCCAGCCAGAGCTGGAACACCAGATTTAGGGGATTGTTATTTTGGCTATTGAATTTCACTCCAGAAAAAAAACTATCCTTTGAGGTACAGTATTACACTTAGCCAGCCACAACTGGAACACCAGATTTAAGGATTTGTTATTTTGGCAATTGGATATCTCCCCAGAAAAAAATCTATCCTTTGACGTACAGTAGTACAATGAGCCAGCCAGAGCTGGAACACCAGATTTAGGGGATTGTTATTTTGGCAATTGAATGTCACCCCAGAAAAAAACCTATCCTTTGAGGTACAGTATTAAACTTAGCCAGCCACAACTGGAACACCAGATTTAGGGGATTGTTATTTTGGCAGATGAATTTCACCCTAGAAAAAAAATCTATCCTTTGACGTACAGTATTACACTTAGCCAGCCACAGCTGGAACTCCAGATTTAAGGATTTGTTATTTTGGCAAATGGATTTCACCCCAGAAAAAAATCTATCCTTTGACGTACAGTATTACATTTAGCCAGCCACAGCTGGAAAACTAGATTTAGGGGATTGTTATATTGGCAATTGAATTTCACACCAGAAAAAAATATATCCTTTGATGTACGGTATTAAACTTGTCCAGCCACAGCTGGAACCCCAGATTTAGGGGATTGGTATTTTGGCAATTAAATTTTACCCCAGAGACAAAACTATCCTTTGAAGTACAGTATTAAACTTAGCCATCCACAGCTGTAACACCAGATTTAGGGGATTGGTATTTTGGCAACTGCGTTTCACCACAGAAAAAAATCTATCCTTTGACGTACAGTATTAAACTTAGCCAGCCACAGCTGGAACACCAGATTTTGGGGATTGGTATTTTGGAAAGTGAATTTAACCCCAGAAAAAATCTATCCTTTGACATACAGTATTACACTTAGCCTGCCACAGCTGGAACACCAGATTTAGGGGATTGTTATTTTGGCAATTGAATTTCACCCCAGAAAAAAAAAAACTATCCTTTGAGGTACAGTATTAAACTTAGACCAACCACAACTGGAACACCAGATTTAGGGGATTGTTATTTTGGCAATTGGATTTGACCCCAGAAAAAAATCTATCCTTTGAAGTACAGTATTACATTTAGACAGCCACAGCTGGAACACTAGATTTAGGGGATTGTTATTTTGGCAACTGAATTTCACACCAGAAAAAAATATATTCTTTGATGTACGGTATTACACTTAGCCAGCCATAGCTGTAACACTAGAGTTAGGGGATCGTTATTTTGGCAATTTAATTTCACCCCAGAAAAAAATCTATCCTTTGACGTACAGTATTAACATAGTCATCCACAGCTGGAACACCAGATTTAGGGGATTGGTATTTTGCCAATTGCATTTCACCCAAGAAAAAAATCTATCCTTTGACGTACAGTATTAAACTTAGCCAGCCACAGCTGGATCCCCAGATTTAGGGGATCGGTATTTTGGCAATTTAATTTCATCCCTGAAAAAAATCTATCCTTTGACGTACACTTATTAAACTTAGCCAGCTACAGCTGGAACCCCACATTTAGGGGATTGTTATTTTGGCAATTCAATTTCAAAAATCTATCCTTTGACGTACATTATTAAATTTAGCCATCCAGAGTTTGAACCACAGATTTATGGGATTGTTATTTGGGCAATTGAATTTCACCCCAGAAAAAAAACTATCCTTTGAGGTACAGTATTAAAGTTAGCAAGCCACAACTAGAACACCAGATTTAGGGTATTGTTATTTTGGCAGATGAATTTCACCCCCAAAAAAAATCTATCCTTTGACATAAAGTATTACACTTAGCCAGCCACAGCTGGAACACCAGATTTAGGGATTTGTTATTTTGGCAATTGGATTTCGCCCCAGAAAAAAAATCTTTTCTTTGAAGTACAGTATTACATTTAGCCAGCCACACCTGGAACACTAGATTCAGGGGATTGTTATTTTGGCAATTGAATTTCACCCCAGAAAAAAATCTATCCTTTGACGTACAGTATTAACATAGTCATCCACAGCTGGAACACCAGATTTAGGGGATTGGTATTTTGCCAATTGCATTTCACCCAAGAAAAAAATCTATCCTTTGACGTACAGTATTAAACTTAGCCAGCCACAGCTGGATCCCCAGATTTAGGGGATTGGTATTTTGGCAATTTAATTTCATCCCTGAAAAAAACCTATCCTTTGACGTACACTTATTAAACTTAGCCAGCTACAGCTGGAACCCCAGATTTAGGGGATTGGTATTTCGGCAATTGAATTTCACCCCAGAAAAAAATCTATCCTTTGACGGACATTATTAAACTTAGCCATCCACAGTTGGAACACCAGTTTTATGGGATTCGTATTTTGGAAATTAAATTTCACCCCAGAAAAAAAACTATCTTTTAAAGTACGGTATAAAACTTAGCCAGCCACAGCTGGAACACGAGATTTAGGGCATTGTTATTTTGGCAATTGAATTTCACCCCCCAAAAAATCTATCCTTTGACGTACAGTATTAAACCTAGCCAGCCACAGCTGGAACCCCAGAATTAAGGGATTGGTGTTTTGGCAATTGAATTTCACCCCAGAAAAAAATCTATCCTTTGACTGACAATATTAAACTTAGCCAGCCACATCTGGAACACGAGATTTAGGGGATTGTTATTTTGGCAATTGAATTTCACCCCTCAATAAAATATAGCAATTTCTATCCTGTGTTTCAAGATGTGACAATAAGCACAAACCCTGATGTAGGATATTGCAAAAAAAAGCCTACTATTGAATCCAAAAATGTATGTTGAACTTGGTGGCAGCTCAAAACATGTGCTTGTGCACCAAAAGATCACAAAATGGCTGCCGATCACCCCAGAAAAAAGTGACAGAAAAACGCTCTGGGCAGCCTAAAAACCAGTGAGCAATGAACTTACAGAAGTTGAATGATTCATAGATGTAGATCGATCACTTCATTAAGTGATTTTGCTGAGTCTTCCCTGCCTAATCTCGCCCTCACAGCAGCTGCATCCTATCCCTACACTAATCAGAGCAGTGACAGACGGCACTATGTGACTCCAGCTTAATTAGAGGCTGGGTCACATGCTGCACTTGGCCAATCACAGCCATGCCATTAGTAAGCATGGCTGTGATGGCTTCTTTGGGCAAGAAGTAAAACGCTAGCTGATTGGCTGCTGTGCAGCCCTTCAGAATGCGGGAAGAAATTGCCAAATGTTAGGGTCTGGGTCCGTGTCCCGAACACCCCAAAATTCGGTACCAACCCGAACAGTTCGGGTTTGCTCAATTCTATTTGTGAACATTTGATCGCGAACGAGCGTTCACAAATTGTCCCGGCCAATGTTCAGCCATTACTATTCAGATGTCAAGTTGATCGCTGATCAAGGCATCTGAGATAAAAAAAAAATTAGGGCTTTCAGGGGTTTATCGATTAAAAATAAAAAATAATACTTACCTTATCCATTTGAGCGTGCTGCCGTTGCGATCTTAATTTAAGATCCCTGCAAATCTTCCACTGTGCGTGATGACGTCCTGTGGCATAGCTCCATAGGAACATAGTAAAATCCTCATAGACTCCAATGCTAATGTATTGGAGTCTATGAGAATAGCAATCTAATGATTGTGCCCTATGGGAACTATAAAAAAAAAATGTAGAAAAAAAAATAAAGATTTTTTAAAATATAAAAAAATAAAATATGAACATTTAAATCACCCCCCTTTCTCCAAAATAAAAATACATAAACAATATAAAAAATACACATCATGGACATTCTTGAGTGCAAAATACCTGTACTATTAGGATCTAAAAATATTTATCCCATATGGCAAAATTTGAAGTTTTTATTTTGCTACTTCACCTCCCACAAAAAGTTTAATTAAAATGGACCAAAAAGTCATACACACCCCAATATGGTGTCAATGAATAGTACAGATTGCCCAGAAAAAAATGAGCCATTAGTTGAGCTTTCTGTACACATAGCTGCAAAAACGTTTTTGGGGCCAGAATATAGAGACTAGAAATGATGCTGCATCCGAAACCGCTTTGTAAATTTTTTTTGTCATAATGCGAATCTCCGTACAGTATTAGAATGTATGGGCTCCAATGAGCCAGAGTAAGTTATTCACAAAGTCGTGCAGGACTTCGTTAAATAACTTTGGCAATTCATTACTACATAGAATAAAACACTTCAAAACTTTTCAAAATTTTAATTAACAAAGTTATTCAAGGAAGTCTCATGCAACTTTGTGAATAGCTTACTTCGGCTCATCTGAGCCCATACACTCTAATACTGTACGGAGACAAATCTCTGTACGGTATCATAGCAATTTCTTTAGCGAACTGACTTCGGATGTAGCATCTGAAGTTGCTTCTCTAATCTTTAATGGTGGCAAAAAGTATTAAAATGCAAGAAGAACTATGCATATTTGGTATCATTGTAATCATACTGACCTGGAGAATAAAATTAGTAGGACAGTTTTACTGCATAGTGAACGCTGTAAAAAAACAAATAAAAAATATAAAACTGTTGAGGAATTGTATTTTTTTTCCCAATTTCACCCCATTTGGAATATTTTTCCAGCTCCCCACTACATTGTATACAATAGAAAATGCTACCATTAGAAAGTAAAACTTGTCTCTCAAAAAACAAGTCCAGGAGGAGGAGGACTAAAAGACTTTGTCAGGGCCCCCTCAACAGTATTATACAATGAAATTAGATACAGTGGCAGTATAGACAGTGTAGAAAGCGAACGGAACAGCTGTTGGGCCTGGTCTGAGAGAGCGATCTTTAGTAGCCACAGGCATGGTGGCATGAAAGGAAGGGCAAGAAGTAAAATGCTAGCTGATTGGCTGCTGTGCAGCCCTTCAGAAAGCAGGAAGAAATTGCCAAACAACGGACCCGAACCCAAACTTTTTTGAAAATGTTCGGGTCTGGGTCCGTGTCCCGAACACCCCAAAATTCGGTACGAACCCGAACTATACAGTTCGGGTTCACTCATCCCTAATCACTAGGAGTCACCCTCTGTAATGTAAAGCACTGAGAATCGGTGATTGGTGTAGAAAAGTTATATCTCATTATTACAGTATTATTATCATATTTCTCACTCACGTGTCCAAAACTTCTTCCGAGCTGTACCAGTTCTCTGGAATGCCCCACTCCAATCAATTAGGTAAATTTCCAATATACACAATTTTAGGCGCTCCCTAAAAACGCATCTTTGGGTGGCCTATCATGTTCCTGGTGTAATTCTTCTCTATTCAAAACCCCCCCCCCCATCCCCTCCCCAATCATCATTCTTCTGAACCTGATTCATCATCAAACATCCACACCCCATGCGCTCAGAATCACTACAAATATTAGCTGGTGACGGCTCATGCAGCTTTATATCTATTCCCCTATTGTATGAAGATGGCTGGACCATTGAACAAAACAAGCACTTGCTACCTTTTGTGTCATCCCATCTCCACATAGATTGTAAGCTCTTGAGAGCAGAACACTCATTCCTCTTGCTTGTTGGTATGTTATTTATGAATTTGTACATGAACCCCAGAGAGTAAAGAACTGCGAAATATTGAGCTATATAGATAAAGATTATATAATAATAATAATAATAATAATAATAATAATAATAATAATATTATTATTATTATTATTATTATTATTATTATTATTATTATTATCATTATTAGCAAAGTCAATAACGATTTTTTCATATGGCGCTGAATTATTACCGGTGTTCCACCTTAAAGACTCGCTATCCCTTGGAGAGGGCAATTTAGACCTTTTGCAATTGTTAGATTAGCAGAATCTATGAGCACCGGTGGTAAGTATGCTGCAATTATTTAAGGCGATATTACACAAGCACCCCATGCTCCAGCAAAATAATTAAGTTATAGCAACAATACCATAAAACACCATGCGGAAAAAAATATCTGAAATAATTTAATATAAAAGAATTTAATTTATTGCCATTGCTGGCATCTCATTTCTTACCACTGAAAGTGTAGTCATTATATAAATATAATTACATTTGTGGGTATTTGTGAGATTTGAGACACAAACCCATTACCGTTAAATAGATTTACATTAGATGTAACTTTGCTGAATTTTATTGTTTAAAAATAAAATTACATTGTAAGAATAAAATCTCGAGATTTCAAGCTTCAAGTACTTTAAAAAAAAAAAAAAAAAAAGCTTTTAGTCTTGTGAATAATTAAACATTTTCCCAACAGTTTTGTGATTATGATTATATACAGAATGGCATTGGAAGGTCTGGAGATAATCTCCATCTGTGGCTTTGTGCTTTATGATATCAATATATTACCGAGCCAGAGTTATATTCTGTAGTTCAGCACAGTTAATTTTCTATGTCACCCTATGAAACTATTACAACTTTTGACTATTGCAGTACTTTAGTTTAGCATATTGATGCGTGCGTTGTATTCCCATTAGTCTCTGGCATTTTGTATTTCGTTTGGATGATTTTATTTTTTTAATAATGAGCTTGAACCATGAGTTGTTTTGTCTCAAGTGATACTAAAGAAATACTTTGGAAGCCCAGGTTATGCAGATGAAGTTATGTTTAATGAAATTCTATATGCATTTATATAATTACTATGATTTTTAACCTATATTTTTCCATATAGATTCATTTTAATAAAATTGTTATCTCAGTCATTAATTATCACCTAGTCTAGCACTAAAAGGGTGTCCGAACTAATCGAAAATAACAAAAAAAACATAAAAGAACAGCTACTTCCACCCATCCTTTAACACTGCTGTCCCTGCTGCTCTTCACTTTTGAGAACAGTGGAAACCTGGGCAGCACTGGAAAGGTAACAGCAGGGGAATATATTATATTTTAAGCACCTCTGACCCCTCTGCAAACATTTTTTGATTAGCTGGAACACCCCTTTAGAGGGTGGAAAATTAACTACTATTTAAATGTAATTATTTTACTCATGTATTTAGCGCTTCCATATTGTGCAGCGTTTTACAGATATAATCATCACTTGCTGTCCCCAGTGGAGCTCACAGTCCAAGTTCCTTACCAGTATACAGTCAGGTACCTAAATATTGGGACATCTACACAATTCTAACATTTTTGGCTCTATACACCACCACAATGGATTTGAAATGAAACAGACAAGATGTGCTTTAACTTCAGACTGTAAGCTTTAATTTGAGGGTATTTACTTCCAAATCAGGTGAACGGTGTTGGAATTAAAACAGTTTGCATATGTGTCTCCTACTTGTTAAGTAATGGGACACAATAATAATCATAAATCAAACTTTCACTTTATAATACCTGGTTGCAAATCTTTTGCAGTCAATTGCAGCCTGAAGTCTAGAACGCAAAGACATGACCAGACACTGGGTTTACTCTGCCAGGCCTCTTCAGTTCCTGCTTGTTCTTTAGGCATATTCCCTTCAGTTTTGTCTTCAGCAAGCGTAATGCATGCTCAATCGGATTCAGGTGAAGTGATTGACTTGGCCATTGCATAACATTCCACTTCTTTCCCTTAAAAAACTCTTTGGTTGCTTTTGCAGGATGCTTTGGGTCATTGTCCATCTGCACTGTGAAGCACCGTCCAATGAGTTCTGAAGCATTTGGCTTAATATGAGCAGATAATATTGCCCGAAACACTTCAGAATTCATCCTGCTGCTTTTGTCAGCAGTCACATCATCAATAAATACTAGATAACCAGTTCCATTGGCAGCCATACATGCCCACTCCATGACACTACCACCACCATGCTTTGATGAGGTGGTATGCTTAGGATCATGAGCATTTTATTTTCTTCTCCATACTCTTCTCTTCCCATCACTCTGGTACAAGTTGATCTTGGTCTCATCTGTCCTTAGGATGTTGTTCAAGAACTGTGAAGGCTTTTTTAGGTGTCGTTTGGCAAACTCTAATCTGTCCTTCCTGTTTTTGAGGCTCACCAATGGTTTATATCTTGTGGTGAACCCTCTGTATTCACTCTGGTGAATTCTTCTCTTCATTGTTGACTTTGACACACATACACCTACCTCCTGGAGAGTATTCTTGATCTGGCCAACTGTTGTGAAGGGTGTTTTCTTCACCAGTTAAATAATTCTTCGGTCATCCACTACAGTTGTTTTCCGTGGTCTTCCAGGTCTTTTAATGTTGCTGAGCTCATTGATGCGTTCTTTCTTTTTAAGAATGTTCCAAAGAGTTGTTTTGGCCACACCTAATGTTTTTGCTATCTCTCTGATGGGTTTGTTTTGTTTTTTCAGCCTAATGATGGCTTGCTTCACTGATAGTGACAGCTCTTTGGATCTCATCTTGAGAGTTGACAGCAACAGATTCCAAATGCAAATAGCACATTTTAAATAAACTCTGGACCTTTTATCTACTCATTGCAATTGGGATAATGCGGGAATAACACACACCTGGCCATGGAAGAGCTGAGAAGCCAAGTGTCCCATTGCTTTTGGTCCCTTAACAAGTGGGAGGCACATATGGAAACTGTAGTAATTCCTACACCATTCACCGGATTTGGATGTAAATACCCTCAAATTAAAGCTGACAGTCTGCAGTGAAAGGACATCTTTGTTTCATTTCAAATGCATTGTGGTGGTGTATAGAGCCAAAAATGTTAGAATTGTGTCGATGTCCCAATATTTATGGACATGGCTGTATCTTTAGCGTGTGGGAGAAAAACAGAGTACCTGTAGTAAGCCCACTTAAACACAAGGGGAAAACATACAAACTACATGCAGATATTGTTCTTGGTCGGATTCTAGTTAAATCAAGTATTAGTTAAAGGAAACCTGTCACCACAAAATATAATACAATCTACAGTCAGCATGTTATAGAGCAGGAAGAGCTGAGCAGATTAATATATAGCTTTGTGGATAAAAAAATCCAGTAAAAGAAACCACCCCTGTGAATAGCTCTCCATACACGAGGAAGGTGTTATCCGTGATTGATAGCATTCTCTGTGTAAGTGTGTATACAGCGATAGCTGTCAGTTACTGATATCTGTACATGGGAGATGTGTTATCAGTGATTGATAGCATTCTCTGTGTAAGTGTGTTTACAGAGATAGCTGTCAGTCACTGATAGCTATACACAGGGGGAGGTGTTATCAGTGATAGCATATCTGTGTAAGTGTGTATATAGAGATAGCTGTCAGTCACTAATAGCTGTACACAGGGGAAGTGTTAGCAGGTATTGATAGAATTTTCTGTGTAAGTGTGTATACAGAGAGAGCTGTCAGTCACTGATAGCTGTACAAGGGAAGGTGTTATAAGTGATTGATAGCATTCTCTGTGTAAGTGTGTATACAGAGATAGCTATCAGTCACTGATATCTTTATATGGGAGAGGTTTTATCAATGATTGATGGCATTCTCTGTGTAAGTGTGTTACAGACATAGCTGTCAGTCACTGATAGCTGTCTAAGGCCTCATGCACACAATAGTTGTTTTTAGTGGTCCGCAAAATGGGGTTCCATTGTTTCATAATCCGTGTCCGTTTTTGGTTCCTTTGTGTTTCTGTGTGTCTTCCATTTTTTTGGGTGGACCGTCAGAAAACAAGGAAGAGGGAAAAAAAGTGTAATTTTAATATCTCCACCCAGGGTACTGGTATATGTGCAGGTCACCTAAGTTTGGTTTGGTGGCCATTTTCTGTAGTCTTTACAGGGTACAGAGGTTCTTTTGGTTGCTTGTCTTTCCTGTTTGACCATGGCGGATGATTCCGAGGAAAAGGTCGTACTGCATTGGCTTGTTTCTCGGCGATTGGGACAGTGCACCCTTTTGTTGGACGAGGAACCTAGTAGAAGGCCGAGATTTTGGGTCTATATGATTGTTTCCCAACGCTACCGTAAAGGACACTTTTATACCCTCTACCAAGATCTTTGCCAGCATCCAGAGAAGTTGTTTTCCTTCTGTCGGATGTCAGTGTCTACACTTGATTGTTTGCTGTTGTCTCTACATACTGTCCTTATCTTTATGGACACCATTATGAGGTGCAGCATTTCTCCAGAGGAAAGGCTCATCATCACGTTGAGGTAAGCAATATTTTACTTTTATAGTTTAAACAGTAATGTGCACTGCTTCTGTCAGGAGGAACATGTTTCTGGAAATGGCTGCTGTTAGACATGTGCCACTGTTTGTTGCTGATGTAACCTTTCTTTGCCCATAATGTTTGGCGAACATTGTAATCTCCTTTTTTTTTTTTTACTTTAATCCCTGACACATAACATGGCAAGATTAAAGGTTGTTGTTTCTTTTAAACAGGCTTCCAATTTGTGTTCAGCTAACGTCATCATCATGCAGAGTGTTCCCATCAATCTCGCCCCTAACCTTCTGCATGTAAATGGCCTAAGCACAGTTGTAACTTAGCTGTGTTAGTACTGCCCAGACCCCAATTGCTGTTTTTTTTTGTTTAGTTGACAATGTACATAGATTGTTTAAAAACATGTCTCGTATACATCATTATAGGCGAATCATGTATCGGATGTTCCCTTTTTTATTTGCTGCTTCTACTGATATTTTTTTTTTTTCTTTTTCCAACAGATTCCTTGCAACTGGGAACTCTTTTGCATCCCTGCATTTTGAGTTTCTTTTAGGAACCTCGACGATTTCTCAAATTGTGCGTCACACTTGCCATGTCATCTGGCAGCAACTCAGAGAGGCGGTGATGCAACAGCCAAAGGCAGATGATTGGGTTCGGATCGCTAAGGGCTTCAATATTTTGGTGCAGTTTCCCAACTGCATCGGGCAATGGAAGGCAAGCACATCCGTGTGAAAAAGCCTCCTCACTCAGGTTCCCGAATCTTCAATTATAAGCAATATTTTTCGGTAGTACTTATGGCTGTTGCTGACAGTAACTACCGATTTATAATGGTTTATATTGGGGCCTATGGAAGCACAGCAGATACTCACATCTTTAGTGCTTCTAGAATGGGTGAGCGGCTTTGTGCCAACCAGCTTGCCCTGCCCGAGTCCAGAAGACTGCTCAGATATGCAGGTCTGCCGGCTCCATTTGTCATCGTGGCGGATAGAGGGTTTGCATTGACTCCCCATGTTATGCGGCCCTTCCCAAAGCGCAGTTTAGATGTCAGGAGGCGTATTTTCAATTACCGGTTGACTCGTGCCCGTCGGTATGTTGAGTGCGCTTTTGGGATACTCTCTAGCAAGTGGAGGGTGTTTTTGTCATCCATACAGATGGATCCGGAGAATGCTACCCTGGTAATTCAAGCTTGTGTTGTTCTACACAACTTCACCAGGATTCACGAGGCTTCCTCTTCTGTTGACATGGAAGATTTTCCTATGTCATCAGGTTTGGGTTTGGATAGGACCCTGCATAGACAACCTGGGACTGCAGGCATTGCAGTTCGTGAACTCTATGCAGACTACTTTGGCAGAGGGACGCTATTCGTGGCAGTGTTTGATATGTTCTGGGACCTTTAGTTTTTTCTTATTTTTCAGATAGATTATGAAATTTAATTGTGGTAGTTGAGTGTAGGGACTCGCAAGAGAATGAGGATCCTTGACGTTGGTTTGCGGGCTGAGGTTTTTTGGCCATCACATATTTAAAAGTAAATATAAATACTAAGGATGTTTTCAACAAAATGATAATTGACATTAACATTGTTAGTATTTTGCGTATATGGTCCACAAAATCTTCTAATACCTCATGTTCACATTAGCCAAATGCAGATTTTGTTCATCAAAATAAAGTATTTATTTGTGATCTATTGTGCGTGTCTATGTGTTTTGGCGATGTGTTGAACTGTAAATGTTTGGTTTATTAAAAAAATTAACACAAGCCAATTGAATTTTTTGAAAAAAACTTTACATAACACATGTGGAACACAAATACAAAAACCAGACAATTACATAAAGGAAAAAGACATAATAAAAAAATGAAAATAGAACATTTGGAACCATATAAAATCACAGTTCAAATAGGTCTTGTGTAAATGAACCAGGGTCATATGAGGTGCGTGGCCGTACCTGGGCAGGATCTGTGGCCCCAGTTGCCAAACTGGGCTGGTAAGTCGGATGACCCAAAGGTTGTGTAGGATCTTGGGAACGGTGGTATGGTGGTTGGGGGGGGGGGCGAGATGGCCCTTGAGGTGGGTGTGGAGGCTGGGGGTAGCTGCCTCCATGCTGCTGAGCAGGTATATTTAATATATGTCTCCTCAAATTGTTTATTTGGGAGTGTATGTCTCCCTGGTAAGGGGAGGCATACATCTTGATAAAGAGGGCTAGAGAAGCCAAACACTCATGATGTTTGTCACAACTGACCTGCTTCAATAAAGGACCAAGGCCCCTCAATATTGACTCCTCCATGCCATCACTCCTCCTCTGAGCAAGGAATTCAATTACTTGTGCATCAATCATCTCAAGAGTCGCTTGCCCAGAGGAAGAGTGAGGGACATTGTGGCGCCGCCTGGGCTGCAGCTGCTGTACTTTTTCTGGGGTCAACACTGATAGGGTGGGCTGGGCCAGTGATGGCTTGTCAGGCTCCTCAGCCGGCGTTGAGGCAGACTAGTTGCCAGTACTCATACTGTCTCTGAGTCCTCTGGGTCACCCAGACTGTCCACAGTACTGTATTGGAAGATAACATGAAAAAATAAATTACATAATTTGACTACTTCATTTCAAAAGTACATAATGTTTACAAAGTAAAAACAGCTGTGTGTGAACTATATATATGGTGAGCCTTCATACATCACATATTTTGCATATTACTGTTTCCCAGGGAGCTTTGCACTTTGGATTGCTGTGTTGAGACTCCTAAATGAGGCTCTGAGGTGTTTTCTGTAGCTGGTCTCCCTGAGATCAACTATTATTTGGTTTGAGTAGTCTCCAAGGCATTGCTCCTGGTTAGCCAGAATCCTACGCCACACTGATGAGGGGCAACACCTTGAAAAATCTGTCTGTGGATGGATAACTTGCTTAGGTCTTCCCCATCACATCCTTAAAGCTTGTAAAAAAAGAAGTAGGATCTTGACATAGGGGCCACTTAATATGGTGGATTTGGTGATCTTTGTAATGTTGACACCCCTTTGCTCGGTTTTCTTTCCTTTGAGGGATGTCTGGATTTCATTGTGTTGTAGACCCAATACTGGGGCTCCACATTTATTTAGCATATTACTGTTTCCCAGGGAGCTTTGCACTTTGGATTGCTGTGTTGAGACTCTTAAATGAGGCTCCGCAGTGTTTTCTGCAGCTGGTCTCCCTGAGATCAACTATTATTTGGTTTGATACATCACATATTGTATAATAAATTTGGATTATCACCTTCAATGTGACTTTTTCAAATTTAAAAAAAAACCTTAATCATTGTGCTTTTAAATTTGGATCTTTGCTCTAAACGCCAAATGTGAAACTATTTGTAAAATATTGTTTGCCATTTGGAGCTGTCCAGCACAAAACAAGGTTTACACATTCAAGGAGCAAAACCAGTGCTGATATTCTGTCCGTCTCGTCTGTATCTGGCCTTCTTCTACCATCCAAACATCCTTATGTAATGAAAACCTAAAAGAACATAATTCCCTGAAAAACAACATGGACCAGGCACCACAAGGCCATGGTGGGAGTAGTAGTTTTAAATAAGCTGGGTGGACGTAGTTGGAGCATCATTATACTCTATTATAATCGGATTATGTAATTGGCATTTTATAGTTGAACTTTTAGGAATCCATGTTGTGGTTTGTAAGCCAACATTTAAACTATGTAAATGATAATGACAGTACAGAAAGGGTACCAAATCATAAAACCTCCTAAAGCAAGTTAGTAGGTATGTTTAATAAATTTTTACTAAACTAAACATATGCAAATGGCTACACTATTCAGGGCCAAAAAAGGCAAGAGGGTTTGTCCAACCTTTTCATATTTCTGACCTATTCACAGGATAGATACACAAGATCATATTGGTGGGGGACCAACAGCCGGCAACCATGATGATCAACTGTATGAGGAGACAATTGATGCAGTGCGCACGTGCCATTTCCCTTCTCTATTCCTGCTCTGATTGAAGTCACCTATGTTACTTGACCTTGAAAATAGTGCCACACAGGAACAAAATAGAGAGGGGAGGCGCCATGTGCGCTCTGCATGTGTTGTCTCATCATACAGCTCATCAGCGGTGGTGCCTGGTGTGACTCCCCCACAAAAAATGATGGAGATCACCTACACAAAGGATAGTAAAACAAGTAGTGCAGGAACAGCACACACCGGTCCGTAGTCCTAATGGAGAGATGCAACAGCCTCGCACCAGCCGTGGATCCAAAAGCCAGAAAATACGTGGAAATCAAAATAGCGATGGCAGCATATCCCATAACTTCATCTTTATTGAGAACTTCACAGCATACCAAAATTAGCAACGTTTCGGCTGTGCAACAGCCTTTGTCAAGCATAAAACAATATAACATCTGTGCATATAAATCCTAATAACCAGTCCACCCACAATTGTCTAAACCCAAAAAAATTTTCCCCTTAAGTGGGGAAAATTGGCTTCTGCCTCACAGGTTTTTTTTGCCTTCCTTTGGATCAACTTGTAGGAAACAGGCCGAACTGGATGGACAAATAGGTCTTGTGTAAATGAACCAGGGTCATATGAGGTGCGTGGCCGTACCTGGGCAGGATCTGTGGCCCCAGTTGCCAAACTGGGCTGGTAAGTCGGATGACCCAAAGGTTGTGTAGGATCTTGGGAACGGTGGTATGGTGGTTGGGGGGGGGGGGCGAGATGGCCCTTGAGGTGGGTGTGGAGGCTGGGGGTAGCTGCCTCCATGCTGCTGAGTAGGTATATTTAATATATGTCTCCTCAAATTGTTTATTTGGGAGTGTATGTCTCCCTGGTAAGGGGAGGCATACATCTTGATGAAGAGGGCTAGAGAAGCCAAAATGATGGAGATCACCTACACAAAGTAGTGCAGGAACAGCACACACCGGTCCGTAGTCCTAATGTCTTTTTTCGGTATTATATACTATGTTACTATGTAATTATTCCTAAGGATGTCAGATATAGCACCACTATTTTCCGTGAAGATGGACACAAAGGGATTCCTGTTCTCTGTCCCACTGGATCCACTCAGGACCGTATCACGATTGACTGCTAAGACTTTACTCCTGGTTTTCCGTAATAAAGTACGTGGATAACACCTTTTGGTGAATTTTGTACACATCTCATTTGCCTTGGTCTGGAATCTGTCATTGTCCGATACTATTCTTCGCCCCAGTAACAATTGGCTCCATGGTAGAGACTCCACCATGCGTCGGGGGTGATTACTATCATATACCAATAACGTGTTTTTATCAATCACTTTTTGAAAGAGATCAGTCTTGATCTCACCACTTTCAATATATACCCATACATCTAGGAATTGTAATTCCTCCACAGATGCAGTCAATGTAAATTGTAGACCTGGAACCCTCCCAGTCAGATGGAGATGGAATTATTCCAATTCATCCTTGGTGCCCCCCCAGATCATGAAAATGTTGTTGATGTAGCGCCACCAGCATAGGACCCTCCCAGCAAACGCAGAGCGGTATACCAATTTGTCCTCGACCTCTGCCATGAAGATTTTAGCGTAGGTGGGGGCCACATTGGACCCCATGGCCACACCCCGCTTCTGTTGGTAGAAGGTATCCCTGAAGAGGAAGTAATGCCTCCTCAAGACTACCTCCAGGAGGTCGAGGACCAGACAGCAAGCGCACAGGGAGAGTCCCATGCCGGCCAGGGCTACATCGACGACATTAAGACCATATGTGTGATCAATAGAGGTGTAATGTGAAACTACATCAAAGCTGACTAGCATAAATGTGCTGGGTAGCTCAATTTGTTTTAACTTCGAGAGAAAATCACCAGTGTCTCTGACATAGGACGGGGCCGAGGTCGCATGGACACGCAAAATCTTATCCAGAAATTTTGAGTATTAAAGATTGAACCCCTGCCTGACACAATTGGTCGGCCAGCGGGTTCAACCAAGCTCTTATGTATTTTAGGGAGTATATATATCACTGGGGTGACCGGTTGGCTGATTCTAAGGTACTCATTAAGGTCATCATCGATGAATCCTGTATCCCGAGCCTTATCCAGAATCACCACAATGGCATGTATAATGTCCCATTTGGGATCACTACCCAAAACCTCATAAACATCAACATTACATAGATGTCTCATGATTTCACCAATGTATTTGCATGTATTTGGCTCCCCCCTTGTCAGCTGGCTTAATTGTAAGTTGTTTGTTACACTCCAGCTCCTTAATGGCCTGTCTCTCTGCAATAGATACATTAGATCTCTGATATGCCGGCTTGGTACTCTGTAATTCGGAAATATTCCATTTTACAATATCAATATATGCTTCCACTGTATGGTTATTATGGGGTGGTGAGAAGTTACTCTCATTCCTTAGACCATATAATTTACATGACAGTTCACCATTATCAACATTCTTTTTTGACCCAACATTTGCGGTATTTGTCACAGAATAAAATGCTTTCAATCTTAACCTCCTAAAAAAGCGTTGTAAGTCCAATTTAAATTCAAACTAATCACGATCACCTGTGGGACAAAAGGTAAGGCCACGGCTCAAAACACGTATTTGATTGTGACTCAGTTCTACTGAGAAAATGTTCACCAGCAGATCCGTCATCTCTGATTGCGTCTCATCGGTCGGCCCCTGTTGGGCCCAGATTGGCTCGATGGTAGCTCTTTTAAGGGGCCATTGAGCTCATGCTTCTGAACATTGATAATTTATAAAAGAGGTGGAAACTATAAAAATTTCCCTAAGTGCGTTGGAAAATCAAATCCAGAGTCTTCTGAATACTGTGGACTTCACGGGTCAGAAAGAGAAAGTGACGCAACATGTACAGAGGCATAGAGCTGAAGCTGAACACATGAAAAGGGATAAATGGCACAGAGATTTGGATAATTACCAGTCTGGTAAAGTCTATAACTGGCAATCATCGCAATCACAAAACACATCTAGGCGAAGGAGGGGCAGAAGATTTGACCACGGTCGATTTGGTTTCACCACAGGGGAATCAGATTCCACTGATAAGTCGGTATCTTCTAATTTTTTAGGGGCAACAAGAAAGCGAGGAGAGGTGGATGCCGAAGGGGCGGTAGAAAACATCACCGGCCCCTTAAAAGATCTACCAGCGAGCCAATCTGGGCCCAACAGGGGCCGACTGACGAGACGCAATCAGAGGAGATAAGGGATCTGGTGGTGAACATTTCCTCAGTAGAACTGAGTCACGATCAAATACGTGTTTTGAGCCGTGGCCTTACCTTTTGTCCCACAAGTGATCGTGATTGGTTTGAATTTGAATTGGACTTACAATGCTTTTTTAGGAGGTTAAAATTGAAAGCATTTTTTTCTATGACAAATACCGCAAATGTTGGGTCAAAAAAGAATGTTGATAATGGTGAACTGTAATGTAAATTATATGGTCTAAGGAATAAGAGTAACTTCTCACGACCCCATAATAACCATACAGTGGAAACATATATTGATATTATAAAAAGGAATATTTCCGAATTACAGGGTACCAAGCCGGCATATCAGAGATCTAATGTATCTATTGCAGAGAGACAGGCCATTAAGGAGCTGGAGTGTAACAAACAATTTACTGTACAATTAAGCCAGCTGACAAGGGGGAAGCCGTCGTCGTTATGGACACGTGCACATACATTGGTGAAATCATGAGACAACTATGTGATGTTGATGTTTATGAGGTTTTGGGTAGTGATCCCAAATGGGACATTATAAGTGCCATTGGGGTGATTCTGGATAAGGCTAGGGATACAGGAATCATTGATGATGACCTTAATGAGTACCTTAGAATCAGCCAACCGGTCACCACAGTGATATATATACTCTCTAAAATACATAAGAGCTTGGTTGATCCCCCTGGCTGACAAATTTTGTCAGGCAGGGGTTCAATCTTTAATACTGTCTCAATATTTCTGGATAAGGTTTTGCGTGTCCATGCGACCTCGGCCCCGTCCTATGTCAGAGACACTGGTGATTTTCTCTCGAAGTTAAAACAAATTGAGCTACCCAGCACATTTATGTTAGTCAGCTTTGATGTAGTTTCACTTTACACCTCTATTGATCACACGTATGGTCTTAATGTTGTCAATGTGGCCCTGGCCGGCATGGGACTCTCCCTGGGTGCTTGCCGTCTGGTCCTCAGGTAGTCCTGAGGAGGAATTACTTCCTCTTCAGGGATACCTTCTACCAACAGAAGCGGGGTGTGGCCATGGGGTCCAATGTGGCCCCCACCTATGCTAACATCTTCACGGCGGAGGTTGAGGACAGCTTGGTATACCGCTCTGCGTTTGCTGGGAGGGTCCTATGCTGGTGGCGCTACATAGATGACATTTTCATGATCTGGGGGGGGGCACCAAGGATGAATTGGAACAATTCCATCTCCATCTGAATGGGGGGATTCCAGGTCTACAATTTACATTGACCGCATCTATGGATGGGTATATATTGAAAGTGGTGAGATCAGGACTGATCTCATTCAAAAAGTGACTGATAAAAACACGTTATTGGTATATGATAGTAATCACCCCCAACTCATGGTGGAGTCTCTACCATGGAGCCAATTGTTATGGGTGCGAAGAATAGTATCGGACAATGACAGATTCCAGACCAGGGCAGATGAGATGTGTACAAAATTCACCAAAAATGGTTATCCACGTACTTTGTTACGGAAAACCAGGAGTAAGGTCTTAGCAGTCAATCGTGATACGGTCCTGAGTGGATCCACACGGATTGGGACAGTGAACAGGATTCCCTTTGTGTCAATCTTCTGGGGAGATAGTGTTGCTATATCTGACATCCTTAGGAATAATTGACACATCCTCCATCGAGGAATGCCTAACCTGAAAGAGTTTGCATCACCCCCGATGATGGCATACAGACGGAATGTCTGTATACGTGACAGATTGGTCAAATCTGATGTGGGTGGAGCCAGAACAGATAAACAAATCTTATTGGCCCCGAGAAAGACAGGGAATTTTCCATGTCTAGCATGCTGCAATTGTAGTGGCATTATGAAGGGGGATTTCTTCACCCACCCATATAGTGTAAAAACCTTTAAGATCAAGGAATACTATACCTGTAGATCCAGGGATGTAATCTATATGATTCAGTGCCCCTGCAGCTACATTTATGTGGTTGAAACCACTATGGAGCTCATGGAGCGTACTAACAAACATAAAGTACAATCAGAAAGGCCATGATAGATAAACCGGTAGCAAAACACTTCATTGACTGCGGACACTCCATTAATCAGCTCCGTTTTCGTGCTATAGACTCTGTAGGGCTTTTAAGGAGGGGTGGTGATAAAAATAAAGTGCTTAGGAGAAAGAATTAAAATGGATTCATACTTTGAGATCATTACAGCCTTATGGGCTGAATATAGAATTTAATATAGCCAGTATACATTAGGGGTAATGTATGTTCCACATCGGTGGCTTGCATAGGATATGTTTTTAGCTGTTTTGGTCGCACCCACGTTATATGTTACCAGTCTGGGGTATGTCCCACATCTTTGAGTGATATCTCCATACATACTTAGGCTATATCTATCCACATGATTGCAGGATATATTATAATATGTCCTGCTCTGTGGGTAATTTCCATAATGACAAGAACCATTGCCTGAATTACGTTGTGCACCATGTCTGGACAATATGTGCCAAGTTGTGGTCTATATGTATATTGTCTAGATAATAATAATGCATCTATGCAGTGGCCTGGAATCATTTTGATCCATCCGCCGCTCTGATATACTGGCGCTGTAGGATCTCCTAGGCAACGCGATGCTTAGCTCTGGAACTGCGCGAACGGACGGGGCGTGGTCTCGGTGACGCTGCGTTCAGCTATTGCTGACGTCAGCTGTCGCGGGATCTCGCTCCTGATGAGCGTGCGGGACTTTGAGCAGAGCCGTCGATGCGGAGACATGCGCAGTATTGAATGGAGGACGCGGACCACAATGAACAACATGCTACAGACAAGGTCAAGGAGGTACACAGGTGATAGATAAACAACGTGGTAATGGATGTAAGGATAGGTAGGGAGAGATATGGGCATGCTTAGGGTGTACCCTGATTGGTTTAGACAATTGTGGGTGGACCGGTTTTTAGTATTTATATGCACAGATGTTATATTGTTTTATGCTTGACAAAGGCTGTTGCATAGCCGAAACGTTGCTTATTTTGGTATGCTGTGAAGTCCTCAATAAAGATGAAGTTATGGGAGATGCTGCCATCGCTATTTTGATTTCTACACAAAGGATAGGTCATCAATAGTACAACGCCACACAACCCCTTACATTCTTTACCACTATTGCTAACCAAGATTAGGAACTAATACTAATCAGCATTTTTTTTTTAATAAACAAAAATACTTACGGCCTTAAATCCATCACCGGTCTCAAAAACTACAACTGGGCAGTGTACAAATAGGGCCTTTTTTTGAGGTTCCTTCCCCACTCCGACCTTTGCTTGTAATATCCTGGCGGAACTGATCCTGGCAGCTGTTCCACCAGGTTTTTGTCTGTTTCACTGTAAAGAAATAACATATACAAATGACTCAAAATTAAATTTATAAAAACTGATTAAATAACATCTGGACAAAAAACTAAGAGAAAATGTTAACCAAGTTCAAGTAGACAAATTTCATAAATGTCTGAATTGGCAAGATTTTACACCACATGGTACAGTACTGCAGGTGTGTGGATACTAATGTACAAGTTCAGAAAGGAGGAGATTAGTTATGCAAGGCATTTGTACTAAAATGCTTTATAATATGTGATGGTGACAACTATAAGATGCTCAATTACAACAGGGACACATGTGTCACCAAATTAAAAGTGCTCATACAGGTTATTAGACATGACTACTGAATGCTGTAGCAAAGGGAGGGACAGCCATTTACAGTTAAAAATGATGGGGTATAGTATTTAATGCACGACTCTTTAAAAAACCTCGTGCATGCCTTATGCAAAAGAAAGCTGGCCCACAAAATATACAGTATTCTGACCTCAAAAGGAAGCTGGCCCACAAAATATACAGTATTCTGACCTCATGGAATTTATAGCTACATCATTTTGGGACAGACAGGGCAAGGACAGTACAAGGACATTGCTAGCACTTACCTAAATCTGCCCGGCCTCGGCCATCTGCTTTGGCCCATTCGGCCCGCCTCATGCTACAGGCCACTTGTTCCCAGGCCGCTTCCTTCCGAACTCAGTCCTGATATGACTTGGACTGGGTGTCCCACAGTTCGGGCCTCTCCTGGACCAAATTTATACGTTTTTCTACATTCCATCTGGGCATTTGCAAGGAAATTCACAAGTCACTGACTGCCACACCACACTACAGATTTTCCCCACAGGTGCCTAGCAATTAGCATAACCTGTGACCTTAAACTTCCTGTATATCATTTTTTTAAAATTTTATTGCCACAAGTTCTGGCAGACAGTTTTGCCATACCAAAAGATACAAATAAAACAGATGTGGACGCGGACGACAATCGGATGTGCCTCCGCATTTTTTCACAGTCCCATTGACTTGAATGGGTCCGCAAACCGTTTTCCGCAGACAAGTATAGGACAGGTTATATTTTTTTGACGGACTGGAATCAAGGACCACGGACGCAGAGCACAAACGATGCACTGAGTTTTCCACGGACCCATTGAAAACCAATGGGTCCACAGAAAATCACGAAAAACGGCGCAACGGACACGGAATAAAACAACGGTTGTGTGCATGAGGCCTAAAGATGTGGGGCAAGGGACCTTAAATGTATTATTCTGCTTTGTTGTAAATTGTATAATTACTGCAACATCTCACTGTGGTCAGTAGATGGCAGCAAAGGAAAAGATGATAAAAGTCTACATTGGAGCTGCCTATCAGAGGAATACTAATAACCTATTTAGTTTGCAAAGTTGGAAAATAGCTAATTTATGGGCTGTTTTGGGCCCTTACAAGTGTGATAGCAAACTGAATATGCAGGTTTGACAATGCACTTAGTAAATTACTTATTGAATAACACTCTCCCTGTGTAAGGGGATGAGGTTCCTCTAGAACAGTGTTTTCCAACCAGTGTGCCTCTAGCTGTTTCAAAACTACAACTCCCAGCATGCCTGCACAGTCAAAGGCATGCTGGGAGTTGAAGTTTTGCAACAGCTGGAGGCACGCTGGTTGGAAAACACTGCTCTAGAAGCATGAAGTGAGCAGACAGAGGCTGTGCTTGGTGCTGCTCGAAACCACAAGGGATCATCTCTGTTGAATATGGAAGGGTATGGACCAGCTCACGGTGGAGACTGGCGACAGCATGAAGGAGAGGTTTGCAGTGGCGAGACCAGGAGTGTCTTTTCTGTAGGATCCAGTTCTGGAGTGGACCAGGAAATAAGAAAAAGCACCAAGAACCTGCTCAAGAAACCGTAAGTGCGGCTTTGCCACATCACACCACACTGTTGAAGTGGCATTTGAACATACAATAATGCTCCAAGTACAGTTACATTGCGGTGTATGGGCTGTTAGCTAATGCATAGCTCTAATGGACTCATCCACTGACACCTTTCTATCTCACTGGCTGCTCATAGGGTGTTATATGCTGTGAGCTGGAGTAAAGATAAAAGTTACAAAAGACAGACATCATTTCCCTGTGGATTTCAAATAGTATTGCGCAATACTTAGAGTGAACCCCAACGTGGAACTCGAGGAACATACTAGCAGCTAGGCTGCTCAATGGACTTTGGGGAAAACATCACATTTAGGGTCTATTCACACATCTGTTATTTCTTTCCTGATCTGGTCCGGATTTTGCGGAATGGTTGCGGACCGGTTGCGGACAGATTCATTTTCAATGGGTCCTGAAAAGATGCGGACACAATGTGTGCTGTCTGCATCCGTGATTTCGTTCCGCAAGTATAAAAAAATATGAAACTTGTCCTATTATTATCTGCAAATTGCGGTCCGTGGTTTAATAGAAATTGAATGGATCCGCAAAATGCAGACGACTTGCGGATGACACTCCTTATGTTATCCGCATTTTGCGGATTCCGTTCCTGGAAATTAAGTCCTGCCCTCAGAGACCAAAGAGCAAGGCCCTGGCAGAGCAAGATCCTGACTTCCAGAGCTGCTGATTTGCCAAGTTATGAAGATGCCAATTGATGAGGAGAAACTGATAACCCTCATAGAAGAACGTCTCAACTTATGGGACAGCAGGTCAGAATCCTAGCATAACCAAGTTCTAAAAGACAGGTCATGGGAGGAGGTAGCAAAAGAAATAGAAGGCTCTGAATGAGAGAAAGCTGACAGCAAGAACCGTCAAACCATCAGTGAGTAGAAAGTTTTTATATTTGAATATGTATGCCCATTTTAATTTGGATATACAGCGTGTATTCAGGACTGACCAAACTGTTGCTCTCCAAACTACAACTCCCAACATGACATGCTGTTGAGAGTTGTAGTTTTCCAGCATTTGGAGAGCAGCAGGTTGTCCATGCCTTCCATACAGCAACAATATACAGCTGCATATGTGTGCATTTTTGTGCTTTGCAAGCATTTTTATCTCTCATGTGTCATAAAATTTGCAAACTTTTGCATTGCAATGCATTAATATACAGCTGCATATGTTTGCATTATTTGTGCTTTGCAAGCATTTTAACCCCTCATGTGTCATAAAAGTACTTTTCAAACTTTTGCATTGCACAGCTGCATATGTGTGCATTATTTGTGCTTTGCAAGCATTTTAACCCCTTCTAGCAAATGGAGTACATGTTCTAGAATAGTGGTTGTATAGTGTGATATTCTAATGTAGACAAAAAATTAAATTTATAAAAATATTTAAATATATGTATGGTTAATAAATAAAAAAAAATTTTAGTTAACAGGATCAAGAATTGATGGTATTCCTGCCAAGATCAGTTTAAAAGGGAAATGAATATGAAGCAAGAAAGTGGTGATGGGAATTTAAAAAAGAGACCAAATCTGTACACCGCACAACTCCAATTCATAAGGCCAGTAATGGAAACCAGACCGTAAGTCAATTTTTAACAATATTAAATTACTATTTTACTTTAATGATTTTAGTTATATGAGGACCGTATGCCCACAGAGACTGATACTGTCCATGAGCGGTCCATATGTCCCGCAGTGTTTCCTAGTATCCATATGTCCATGAGCGTGTTAGGCTAGTTTCACGCCTGCGGCAGAGTGATCCGGCAAGCATTTCCGTCATCAGAACTGCCTGCCTGCCAGATCCGCCGATCTGTGTGTAAATTGAAGGCATTTGTAGACAGATACGGATGCGGATCCGTCCTTCAGGTATTTTTTAATGCGGGATTCGGCACTAATACAAGTCAATGGAAAATAATGCTGGAACTGGTATTCCGGCAACTGATCGGGCATTTTGGACGGAGACAATACCGTAGGATGCTGACAGTGACTGAAATGAAGACATCCTGATGCATCCTGAATGGATTTCTCTCCATTCAGAATGCATTAGGATATAACTGATCAGTTATTTTCCTGCATTGAGCCCATTTAAAGGAACTCAGTGCCGGAAAAGAAAAACGCAATTGTGAAAGTACACTTAGTACACAGCATCATTGATTACAATGATGCTATGCACGTTAGGCCGAACGTGGGACTATTGTCCTATTCTCATATGATCATATTATGTGTCTGTGGGACATTAGAACAGCGAGTTGCCCAACGTGAACACATCATTGTAATGTGCTCCCATGCGCACATATCCGATCCAAATAGGGATGTGCAAACCTCAACTTGACTAAGAAATACTTATTTTCTATATATAGACTATAGAATAGTCTACAAGTGGACTAAGGCATTTCCATATCCTATACCTGGGATGCGGAACCTGCGACCCTCCAGCTTTTTGAAAACTACAACGCCCAACATGCCCTTCTATAGGCTGATCGTTGTAGGCTATGCGGTAATTATGGGAATTCTAGTTTTGCTACAGATAGAGGGCCGCAGGTTCAGCATGCTTGTCCTATATTAATCATAAAAAAAACTCTAGAAAACTTATAATTTTTTTGTATTATATAAAAATAAAAATTATATATCTTTTTATTAATATAATTTTTTATACTTTTAAAGAACTGTTGATAACCTCAACATTGAAACTGATGATTCAACCAGTCAAGCTGCTAGAATTTCTGTGCTGGCTTCTGTGGAAAATCCAAGTGCACCGCCACCTCATTCATTAGAAGAAAATGTGCAGACAGAAGGTGTATCAGAAGAAATACAAAGTGTGACACAAGATATTCCGGCACAACAGACGGTAAATACACAGCATCGTTCTTCTGGTAGACATAGGGGTCCCCCTCCCCAAGATTCTGGTTTAGAAATTCTAGCCATTGTAGAATCAAGGGTTCTGGATTATCTAAACCAGAATTGTGGGGAGAGTCCCAATGAAACTTTGTTAAAAAGTTTGTCACATTTGTTAAAACGTGTACCAGAAGAACGAAAAGCTAGATGTATTTCTGCTATGGCACTATTTCTGGACAGGGGAGTAGCTATAGGGGGTGCAGAGGTAGCAATCGCTACCGGGCCCAGGAGCCTGGGCGGGCCCAAAGAGCCTTGTGCCACATAAGACGACACACAAAGCACTGAGGGAAGGGGGGCCCAAGCTGAACTCTTGCACCAGGGCCCATGAGCCGTTAGCTACGCTCCTGATTCTGGACCTATTTGCAGGTCCACAAGAACCTATAGATACGGTCCAAAATTTAGAGCAAGCTAGAGATGCCATGCTCAATTGGAGGCCATTCAGACCAAGTTTTTCCCAGATTCCGCCTCCTAATAGATATTATAGTTCAGAAGCTGCTTCGCAGGGTAGTGGACAATATCTTGGTCAATACCAAACATCATCTGAGGGAAGTCGTCTCCCCACTTCCAATCCTGGCCCTTTTACAAGTAAACTTTTTGACTTATAATTTCAGTTATTTTTGGATTTTTAGATAATCTAATAAATGTTATGTTTATTAATATAATGTCTCTTACTTCTTATTGGAAAAATGTTCTATTCTATGTTGTAGCAGACAATGCTTTCACACAAAAAACATTTAGTGCTTGCACTAAAAACTTTTTTAAATGGATGGATCACAAACTCATTCAAGTTGAATGGGTCTAGATTCATCTGCACTAGCCAGCTTGGAGGTTGTAAGTGCATTGGGGAACACTGATGCTGTTACCAATGCACTAAACTGCTGACATACGTTAATGTGCATGAGCCCTAAGTGGCATTTATCCATGTCCTTTTAGCTTACTTTGTAACATAGTAACATAGTATATAAGACCGAAAAAAGACATTTGTCCATCCAGTTCAGCCTGTTTCCTACAAGTTGATCCAGAGGAAGGCAAAAAACCCCTGTGAGGCAGAAGCCAATTTTCCTCACTTAAGGGGAAAAAAATTCCTTCCCGACTCCAATCAGGCAATCAGAATAACTCCCTGGATCAACGACCCCTCTCTAGTAGCTGTAGCCTGTAATATTATTACACTCCAGAAATAAATCCAGTCCCCTCTTAAATTCCTTTATTGTACTTACCATCACCACCTCCTCAGGCAGAGAGTTCCATAGTCTCACTGCTCTTACAGTGAAGAATCCTTTTCTATGTTTGTGTACAAACCTTCTTTCCTCCAGACGCAGAGGATGTCCCCTCATCACAGTCACAGTCCTGGGGATAAATAGATGATGGGACAGATCTCTGTACTGACCCCTAATATATTTATACATAGTTATTAGATCTCCCCTCAGTCGCCTTTTTTCTAAAGTGAATAACCCTAATTTTGATAACCTTTCAGGGTACTGTAGATCCCTCATTCCAGTTATTACTTTAGTTGCCCTCCTCTGAACCCTCTCCAGCTCTGCTATGTCTGTCTTGTTCACAGGAGCCCAGAACTGTACACTGTACTCCATGTGTGGTCTGACTAGTGATTTGTAAAGTGGTAGGACTATGTTCTCATCACAGGCATCTATGCCCCTTTTGATGCAACCCATTATCTTATTGGCCTTGGCAGTAGCTGCCTGACACTGGTTTTTGCAGCTTAATTTGCTGTTTATTAAAATTCCTAGATCCTTTTCCATGTCAGTGTTACCGAGTGTTTTACCATTTAATATGTACGGGTGACTTGCATTATTCCTTCCCATGTGCATAACTTTACATTTGTCAGTGTTAAACCTCATCTGCCATTTTTCTGCCCAAGCCTCCAATCTATCCAGATCCCTCTGTAGCAGAAAACTGTCCTCTTCAGTGTTAATTACTTTACACAGTTTAGTGTCATCTGCAAAAATAGATATTTTACTGTGCAGGCCTTCTACAAGATCATTAATAAATATATTGAAGAGAATAGGGCCCAATACTGACCCCTGAGGTACCCCACTAGTTACAGTGATCCAATCTGAGTATCTACCGTTAATAACCACCCTCTGTTTTCTGTCACTCAGCCAGTTACTTACCCACATACAGACATTTTCTCCCAGTCCGAGCATCCTCATTTTATATACTAACCTTTTATGAGGTACAGTATCAAATGCTTTGGAGAAGTCCAGATATACGACATCCATTGATTCGCCGCTGTCAAGTCTAGAACTTACCTCCTCATAGAAGCTGATTAAATTTGTTTGGCATGACCGATCCCTCATGAAGCCATGCTGATATGGACTTAGTGGACAGTATTCCGAAAGCGCACTCCACATACTGACGGGCGCGAGTCAATTGATAGTTGAAGATGCACTTTCTGTCATCCAGATCGCTTCTAGGGAAGGGCCGCATCAGATACGGGGACAATGCGAATCCTTCATCTGCTATCTAATAATTTTTCAATCCCATTTTTCAAAAACATTTTTCCATGGAAATAGACCACCCTGCAATCCATGAGTGATGGCAATACTTGCAGTATATAGGAAAATGCACTAGATTAGGTACAGACACATGTTGTCCACAAGAGCGGGAACATTTTTTAAAGATTGTGTGCAAGCATAGCAACCACTGATGATTTACACAGTGGTCTTTTACCATGCAAATGAGCATTGTATAAGTTTTAGAAATTTTATTATATACAGTAAATTACACAAAATGTTATTTTTTCTATAGAGTGAGTAATGAGTCATTGAATAAATTATTTATTAATAATCAATGAGCAATTTTTTCTATCCTTAATTTTTTTTTTCATTTACAGCATTTTCAATTGAACCTTTTTTTTATTATAACAATGTTATCCTCTTATATATAGATGTAAAACACTGTAATAAACATAGTGCGGGTACAATTGCGTCTTAAAATAATTTGGTAATGATTATTACTCTTTTTAAGATGTCATTTGTAATGAGGTATTAGAAGATATTTAAACCAAATTCAATACATAAAAAAATAATTTTAAAATTATAATACACTATAAATATATTAATTAAAATTGATGGTGGCATTTGGAAATTACAAAATACCCTCAAGCCTGCAAGCCCACGTCAAGGGTCCTCATTCTCTTGCGAGTCCCTAATCTAAACTAACAACAGGGGATTTAACTAAACTAAGAAATTTCTAATGTATATGAATTTAAATACCAGAAACAAGCTGAAATCAACGACTACCACGAATGGCTTCCATCTGCCACGGTAATGCCCCCTCTGGACTGCAGAAATAGTCAGCATAGACTTCCCGAACAGCTAGTCCAGCCGATCCAGGTCGTCGCATCCGGCTCAGATAAAAAATGACGGGAGTTGCCATATTATGATCATTATCTGCATCAACAGAGGCATCATGTATCCTGATGAAGTTGTGTAGTAGTACACAAGCCTGTATCACCAGGGTGGCATTGTCCAGATTAATCTGTATGGATGACATGAATACTCTCCACTTAGTGGACAGTATTCCGAAAGCGCACTCCACATACCGACGGACGCGAGTCAATCGATAGTTGAAGATGCACTTTCTGTCATCCAGATCGCGTCTAGGGAAGGGCTGCATCAGATAGGGGGACAATGCGAATCCTTCGTCTGCCACGATCACAAATGGAGCCGGCGGACCTGCAGATCCGGGTAGTCTTCTTGGCTCTGGCAGGGCAAGCTGGTTTTCACAAAGCCGTTCACCCATTCTGGAAGCACTAAAGATGCGGCTGTCAGAAGTGCTCCCATAGGCCCCGATATCAACAATTACAAACCTGCAATTACTGTCAGCCAAGGCCATCAGCACCACAGAAAAATATTGCTTGTAATTGAAGTACCAGGACCCTGAGTGAGGCGGTTTCTTTACACGGATGTGCTTTCCGTCCAGTGCCCCAATGCAGTTAGGAAACTGTGCAGATTGGTAAAATCCCTCGGCGATCTGTAGCCAATCTTGGGGATGGGCATCACTGCTTCGCTGAGTCGCTGCCATATGACTGCACACGTATGACAGACAATCCCAGAGATTGTTGAGATCCCTAGCAAAAACTCATAGTGCAAGGAATCTGTGAAAAATATATATATATATTTTTAATATATAATTTTATTAAATTAACTTACCAAAATATACATTATTGATATTTCTTACCTCAACGTGACTAAAAGCCTTTGCTCGGCAGATATGCTGCACCGGATGCTCGTGTCCATGAAGGTCAGGTCGGGATGTAGAGACAACAACAAATTATCAAGGGTCTCCATGGACATACGGAAATAATTTCGGAATTTGAAGGGGCTTGCTGTCCAAATAACCGAAATAGGAACCAATGGAAAAGAACTCCATTTAAATCCTTCGGCATGATGCCTATATGAAGCAAAATTTTCACACACAGCTCTTTACGACACGATTAACCAAACAAAATGGCACCTAAGATGTCACTTGACTAAACTTTTATTCACTTTTTTTCTCTTTTCACTGAAATCCTAACAACTTTATTTGCATATAGAAATGTATACATAATTCCGTTTTCTTTGCGGATCCGCAAAAAACGGATGACATACGGAAGACATACGGAAACATTTTCAGGAACAACGGATCCGCAAACAACGGACAGAATTTCGGGATATATGAAAAATACTGACGTGTGAATGGACCCTTACTGGTTTATTGTTAAACAGTGTTACATTTACTGTTGGTTTATTCTCTGTGTACCATTCTGTTTTATATATTCTCAGCTTCTTGTTCACTACATTGTTCAGTAAACTCAACTGCTGGGAAAGAACCGTTGTCTGTGTCTGTGCGGCATTGTGTACCCTCGCTCGGTCTTCTTTCAGCTGTACACAGGGGGAGGTGTTATCAGTGATTGATACCATTCCCTTTGTAAGTGTGTATACAGAGATAGCTGTCAGTCACTGATAGATGTACACAGGGAGGTGTTATCCATGATTGAAAACACTCTCTGTATCAATGTATAGATAGCTGTCAGTTACTGATAATTCCTTCCACTCGTACTAAGCTATTCACAGGGGTCATTTTCGGTTACAAAAAGAAGATATATAAATGTATAAATTGCAAGTTATATTGAACCTTTCCTACAAAACCATATATCAATCTGCTCATCTCCTCCCATCCTATATCATGCTGCCTGCAGATAGCATTGCATTTTGCGATAATAGGTTCTCAGGACATATTTTAAAAGATTTCTTGTAGATTATTTTTTCATGTTTCCTGTCACTATTTGAAAAAATCAACCTAATAATATGATGCCATGCTTTGTAGAGACTTCTCAGTAGTCAGCCCATCATTATCACAGACAGGAAAGTCCTTGTATTGCAAAGCATAACTTGCTTGAGAAAGGCTCATATGGAGATGTAACATTGCATTGGGTACAATAAAGAATTGAACACTGAGGCTGAGTTCACCGTGCATTCGTGGGAGGGGCGTAGGGGACTTCATAAGCCCCGCTGCCCAGCACATGGAGTGCGCATCCTCTCTCGCCCACCCTCCCGACCCTTCTTCCACGCATCTCCTTCAGGGTAGCCCCCTTTATTTGCATACCCTCGTTCGCTGCTAACGGCACACCACTAGCCTACCCAGTTAGTTTAGGTTCAGGACTCGCATCCTGGGCTTCGTGCCACAGCCAGGACCACAAATATATATACCTTATTTTTCACTTTATAAGACACACTTTTAAGCAAGAAAAAAAATATTGTTAAAAATTGCCTGCAATTTATTATTTAAATTCAGGGAGATCCAGGATAGCCAGACACTTTGCTGCATCTGTGCATCTGCCCACACCTTCCTCTATTCCTGCCAATGAAAATCTGTATAATTAGCAGCAGTCAAAAGAGCAGTCTGAATGATCCTTTCAGCACTTGGTGAGGTATGTCCAAGACTGTACTGAATGAAAATAAGATCTCCAAGTACAGCTTAAAGGAGTTGTCTCGCCTAAGAAAATACATTTATTATGTAGAGAAAGTTAATACAAGGCACTTACTAATGTATTGTGATTGTCCATATTGCTTCCTTTACTGGTTGGATCCATTTTTCCATCACATTACACATTGCTCATTTCCATGGTTATGACCACCCTGCAATCCAGCAGCAGTGGCTGTGTTTGCACACTATAGAAAAAATACCTTTGATGATGTCATCAATGATAGGAGCCAAAGCAGGAAGACTATACAGCCAGCACTAGTATAGGGAAATGTGAGTTTTTATTAAAGGGGTTCTCCGGCCCCTACTTGAAAATTGCCCATCTTCATAACCTGTTACCCTCCACAGCGCAGCCCTTCCTATGATCCTCTGTACGGTCACGTGACCGCTCCGGAAGCATTTTGAAGTCTTCTAGTCCAGTGCTGTCACTAACGCCACCGCCTCCTGCCAGCCTTCCTCGGTCCCGTCGCTTGCACACTACTACGCATATGACGGGACAGCCGACCATTTTCTGAGTTTACAGGCTTCTATGTGAAGCCCGTACTGACTCATGCACAGCGCAATGAAAGCATTGTACATGAGTGACAGCATAGCGATCAGCTACACCCGCTGAGCGCTATGCTGTGGATGTCATTGAGGGAGTTGTGGATGGCACATGGCGGGCACTTTGGGGGCACTGTGGATGGCACATGGGCACTTTGGGGGCACTGTGGATGGCATATGGGGGTACTTTTGGGGCACTGTGGATGTCATTAGGGGCACTATGTATGGCACATGGGCACTTTGAGGGCACTGTGGATGTCATTAGAGGCACTGTGGATGGCACATGGGGCATTTTGGGGGCACTGTGGATGTCATTAGGGGCACTGTGTATGGCACATGGTGGCACTGTGGATGTCATTAGGGGCACTGTGGATGGCACATGGGGGCATTTTGGGGGCACTGTGGATGTCATTAGGGGCACTGTGGATGGCACATGGGGGCATTTTGGGGGCACTGTGGATGTCATTAGGGGCACTGTGGATGGCACTGTTATAGGGGAATGTGGATGACACTATTATGGGGCATTATAAATACCATCTAGAGTGACCCCATAACAGTGATATCCACAAAGCTCCCATAACAGTGACACTGTGTAGCATCCCCAAGTCAGGGTAGTGTGAGGGACTGACCTGGGGAATGCCAGTGATGGAGAGGCTGGCACGTGGATCCTCTGGGGCACTCTCTGGGTTCTTGAGGGACACAGCCAGGTGTAGTGTGAGGTGCCCTTAGTGTTGGTAGATTAACGTGCATGTGGCTGGGTGTCCCTGATGTCCGTGACGCCAGTGCCGGTAATGGTGGCACACCGATTTGATAGGAGGAATAATTGAGGTGCAGGCTTGGATAGTAAGCCAGAACTTCACTTTACTGAACAGTAATAAACAGCATACACTCTCTTGACAGTTCTTCAGAAGACGATTGGTTTCAGCAAGCTTTGAGTTACAGTACATTGATGGCAGGCTTATATTTAGCAAGGTGATCACAGAGGGTTAAAAGCAGGACTTGCAGTACAGGCGGCTTGCACACTATTCCTGACTGATCATGACTAGGAATATATTCTTCTCCAAGGCCCCAATGCCCTATCTCTGGCTTTTATCCTTGGGATAACAATTACTGAGTACCTCATCTGGTATTTGTAGTACCTCTTGCTTTCTGGAATTCTTTGCTCTGCCTTCTCTCAGCTCACACAGGTTGGTGACCAGTGATGCTCCTGCAGGGATCCTTATCCTGTTTGCAGCTCGACTAAGGAGGCAATACTTCTCCACTAGTCCTAGGGTCTGGACTGCTCCTCCTAGGGAATGAATCTTCCTAGGCTGGACCCTCTCAGGCTATAGGGCCTGGGCTGACTTCAACAGGCTCAGGGCCTGAACACTGAACACCTTCACAGGCTCATGGCCTGCACTGGACTGCCTTCAACAGGCTCAAGGCCTGAATTGCCTAACTCCTCCCCTGACTGGGCCTATATTAACTAGGGCTCCCCAGCTTCCTCTAGTGGACATAGCTGAGATGACACCCCTAGCAGGCCTGCACAATGGCACATAATAGCAGTAACAGAGTGATAGGATATATAAATAGGCATTACATTACATTGCATTTACTGAAAATGACATTCACCAATCTCCCCACAAATGAGGGGAACGTACGCACGCTAATGACCCTTCTGTAGTGTCGGGCATCACAACTCCCGTACACTACAGATGCACGATCTTTTGATCATGTGCATGACACACTGTACTACTCCTGCATTACAGAGTACACCGTAGTTTTTCTAACAGGCAATCTATTTGTCCCTGGCTGCCATGCCAAATACTCTGCACTTTGCAATTGCTTTTGAAGCATGGTAATTGGAGGGCAAAGGGAACTCCCTCCCTCTGTCTAATGGCTTGCATGTTGCAGTTATTATTGCCCCTTGGTATCTGAGGGGTTAAACTGCTAGTGTCTGCATTACTTCCATTCCTGGCAGTGAAAGCTGCAATATAATAGAGCTGCCACCCACCAGCGAAGGCGCAGACCCAGCTCCTGAACCTATGCTATTGCCATGATGTATTATTATAGCACACAGCATTAACTATCAGCATTCTGGGATGAAATAGTATGTCACTGAGTGGAAAAGGAGTGAAGCACTCTAATTTATCACTAGACAGGTTCAATACACTATTGCATACCACATGTACTTGGGGTGTGGGGGGGGGGTCATTTACTAAGTGGAAAAATGCCTCATTCGGATGTATTTAAGGCACAGATGGCTGTGCAACAGTTAGTTGGGATTAAAATATTTAAAAACAGGTTCCCTACTCGACGGTGGACACACGGCGTCACAACACATGTTTACATATACTGTACATAAAACATATACAGTTGCAAGAAAAAGTATGTGAACCCTTTGGAATGATATGGATTTCGGCACAAATTGGTCATAAAATCTGATCTGATCTTAGTCTACAGTAAGTCACAACAATAGACAATCACAGTCTGCTGCCATGGCAGCAAAGAAAGCGCCATAGCAGCCCCGCAGAGCATTGCCCAGTGTGCCACAGAGCCCTCTATTACATCAATACCGGTCATACATACAGTGCGGCACATCCAATTTCCTGAGGAAGGCTTAGTGCCGAAACGTTGTATACTTTACCTGCAACTGGCAAACCGCATTTTGTAAACCAAGCTGTAAAATAAATGCAAAAAGCAAAGCAGTGGAGTCCAGGAACCTTTATTTCCTTACCAATAAAAACATGGTAACATTTAATTCTTTGTGTGTTATTAGTTTAAGCAGACTGTGATTGTCTATTGTTGTGACTTAGATGAAGATCAGATCACATTTTATGACCAATTTGTTCAGAAATCCATATCATTCCAAAGGTTTCACATACTTTTTCTTGCAACTGTATATGTAACACACATATACATAAATACACTACACACACCACCAAACTTTTATAAAGCCTAAGGAGCTAAATTATGGAATAGAAGCACTCAAATCTAGCTGCCGCCACCAGAGCGCCAGATCAGGATTCAGACGGTAACACGGTTCTCCGATCCGGCTGTGATTTTAACAACCGGATCTGGAGAACCTGAGGAAACTGGCTGAATCCCATGCCTAGTTGCACCGCTATCTGCGACTTCGCACAGTTTTAAAATTGTGGGCATGATGCTGGCAGGGAAGGGGACAGGCCGGCAGGCTAGTCTCATTCACTAAATGTAAGACCACTGACCACTGTCTTACATTTAGAACTGGCCCGGGATGCGCCAAAATTATGGAGAGGCCTGCGCCATGATAAATGTGCCCCTAGGTGTCCAGACTCCACACAACTAAGTATAGCACATGCAACTCCTCACATAGTATCGTAAAGTCATGTTGTTTCAAGTCTGATCATTTAGAACCACTGATCTCGTGGTATGTCAAGCCAAGAGGAACGTTTTTGTTTTTTTTTTATTAATTAATTTTTTTACATATTAGAAAAAGCTATTGTGTAGCGGTTTTTGGCACTACATAGTCAAGAGTCATTTAACACTTAGGAAAACAAGTGTTGCAGTGATTCTGGGACAGCTGCAACATTGTCAACAACATTGTAGGGGGTAAATATATAGTTTAATAGATTTTTAATTGGCTTTTTATATAATTGGACCCAGTGTGCCTGTTATAGATATACAATTCTTTGTAAGCTTGTAGAAATTGCAATAATTGAGAATGTGACCACTAGGGGCAGTGCTTTATGACGAGAAAGGATAAATTTAATGCAGTTCTATGGAGTTTCAGAGTTTAATATATACTAAACAGAAGTGAATTTTTAAGTGGACTGATTCATTCGTGAAATGCTGGATTTTATACATTACCATTTAGGGCATTTTTTTAAACTAAAATACTATAGGTAGTTATAATTAGGAATAACAAAATGAATCTTAAGGACATGCACTTGATACCTGCGAGTTGCTATTTTACACCAAAATTGTGTTCTCTTTTCCTCGTGGTAGTTTTTGTCACAGTCCTTATTTTCATCATGTCAAGCATCTGCCAACCTGAAATTTTTCCCTTGGGCTTTACTCTTTGTTGTTCAATTTTAGCTTTCTCGGCCTCTACTCATCTACTGTCATTGTTCGACCCATTTGCTGAATCATCCGAATTCAGGCTATTTAATCATGTCCTACTATTAAGAGAAATGTTGGGACCATGTTTCACGCCTGCGAATTAATACCAGTGATAAAGATTACCCTTCTGTTCTGAATAATGAAAAGTATATTCCAGACAAAAAGTAGCTTACTAATGTCACCCACTGTAACATGAGAATATTTTCCTGAACTATTTATTGTGAACAGCGCCCATCAATATTAAAGGGACACTAAACCTAAAAATGAATGATAAGGTAATCAGTAGATTATAAATAGTATTGTAATATTACAAAGAATGGTATAAAAGAGCAGCATACCACCACCCCACTTTTTCTTGGCCATAGTATTTATATTTTGGGCGAGGGCTTACATTTTTTTCTTCTACATGAAAGGAAAGACTATGGGTACTGTACTGTATATTCATGCATTACTGTAGTGTCCGCTATGGTTGTTTACTTTTGGATTAGTGTCTAGCGCGAATATTCAAATTGAGAATTTTAATCGCGGATATCCCCACTTCGAGAATTCGAGATTATTTCATATATAGTGCTATATATTCTTATTCGCGAATAGTGTTGATCACGAATATTCTAATCGTGAATTAATGCGAATTTATCGTGAATTTATCGCAAATATTGGCACTTAGCAACATCCCTAGCAACCAATAGGAGAGTTGCCTACCCATATTCTAATCGCTGATTTTTATCGGCGAATACATTGCCGATTTTTGCAATCAAGTAAATAATGACTGGAGATCACTAATTCTCAAATTTATGGCGAATATTCGGCAAACAATTTGCAACATATCATGACTTTAAATATTGCCTATGCCGGTTATCACTACTTTGGATGTTGAGGACCCACTCAAGGGTTATCTCCACTGAATGGAGATACACGGCAAGCAACAGCAACTTCGGCTTTAAGAGGCGTCTGTCTGCACAGCACACCAAGAAAGCACATGTCCTTTGTCAGGGCAGATGCAGATTTAAGACGCCAGCCACACAAACCATAGTGCTACTACCATGGAGTTAAACCACAAGTTTGTGGTTGGAATTTTGGTGCAGAATTGCCCTCTGTCTTTTTTCTTCTTGTGAATAGGGTCACTCAAACACTTCAGCAGCTCCTGGGTGGTGACAGCTCACGTTTGTCAGGCCTCTTCCAGCATCTTCTACTCTTCCATTTAGTCCCGACCCAATAGCTGCTGCCATTGGTGTCATAAGTAGAGATGAGCGAACACCTGGATGTTCGGGTTCGAGAAGTTCGGCCGAACTTCCCGAAAATGTTCGGGTTCGGGATCCGAACTCGACACGAACTTTGTCTCGAACCCGAACCCCATTGAAGTCAATGGGGACTCGAACTTTTGGGCAATAAAAAGGCTCTAAAATAGTCCAGGAAAGGGCTAGAGGGCTGCAAAAGGCAGCAAAATGTAGGTAAATGCCCTGCAAACAAATGTGGATAGGGAAATGAATTAAAATAAAATAAATAAAAATTAACCAATATCAATTGGAGAAAGGTCCCATAGCAGAGAATCATGCGTCATATCACCCACCACTGGAGAAGGCCACTTTTAGTTATTTCGGCCCAGCACCCAGACAGAGGAGAGAGGTCCCACAGCAAGGAAAATGGCATCATATCACCCACCACTGGAGAAGGCCACTTTCAATTATTTCGGCCCCAGCACCCAGAAAGAGGAGAGAGGTCCCACAGCAAGGAATCATGCGTCATATCACCCACCACTGGAGAAGGCCACTTTCAGTTATTTCGGCCCCAGCACCCAGACAGAGGAGAGAGGTCCCACAGCAAGGAATCATGCGTCATATCACCCACCACTTGAGAAGGCACTGCAGCATGTAGTCGCTCATGTGTGCCAGGCTGCCCAGAGGTAAGGACAAGCTGTCCTCTGTGGGACACGTATAGTCATTGTCCTCCGTATCCCCCAGCCACGCAAAAGTGATGGGCCTGAGCTGGGTCGGGTGCCACCCCGCTGTGAACCTGCTTCATCCTCATCCTCCTCCACCTCCTCCTCATCCTCCAGTAGTGGGCCCTGGCTGGCCACATTTGTACCTGGCCTCTGCTGTTGCAAAAAACCTCCCTCTGAGCCACTTCTAACAGACTGGCCTGAAAGTGCTAAAAATTACCCCTCATCATCCTCCTCCTCCTCCTTCTGGGCCACCTCCTCTTCCATCATCGCCCTAAGCGTTTTCTCAAGGAGACATAGAAGTGGTATTGTAACGCTGATAACAGTGTCATCGCCACTGGCCATGTTGGTGGAGTACTCGAAACAGCGCAACAGGGCACACAGGTCTCGCATGGAGGCCCAATCATTGGTCGTGAAGTGGTGCTGTTCCGCAATGCGACTGACGCGTGCGTGCTGCAGCTGAAACTCCACTGTGGCCTGCTGCTGCTCGCACAGTCTCTCCAGTATGTACAAGGTGGAGTTCCACCTGGTGGGCACGTCGCATATGAGGCGGTGAGCGGGAAGGCCGAAGTTCCGCTGTAGAGCAGACAGTCGAGCAGCGGCAGGATGTGAACCCCGAAAGCGCGCACAGACGGCCCGCACTTTATGCAGCAGCTCTGACATGTCGGGGTAGTTGTGAATGAACTTCTGCACCACCAAATTCAGCACATGCGCCAGGCAAGGTATGTGTGTAAAACAGGCTAGTCCCAGAGCTGCGACAAGAATTTGCCCCACCAGGCCGGGCTTGAGGCCCACTGGCAGAAACCACTCGTCGGTCTGTTGTTCAATACCCCGCCACAACTCCTGCTCGATGTGGGGCCTGTCCACCAAACATATGAGTTTCAGAATGGCCTGCTGACGTTTACCCCAGGCTGTGCTGAAGTTGGTGGTGAAGGTGTGTGGCTGACTGGATGAGCTGGTGGAAGCAGAGGAGGAGGAAGCCGAGTAGGAGGAGGAGGCTACAGGAGGCAAACAATGATGCCCTGTGATCCTTGGCGGCGGAAGGACGTGCGCCAAGGAACTCTCCGCCTGGGGCCCAGCCGCCACTACATTTACCCAGTGTGCAGTTAGGGAGAAATAGCGTCCCTGGCCATGCTTACTGGTCCACGTATCTGTGGTTAGGTGGACCTTGCCACAAATGGCGTTGCGCAGTGCACACTTGATTTTATCGGACACTTGCATGTGCAGGGAAGGCACGGCTGTCTTGGAGAAGTAGTGGCGGCTGGGAACCACATACTGGGGGACAGCCATGGCCCTCAGCTGTTTGAAGCTGTCTGTGTCCACCAGCCGGAATGACAGCATTTCAAAGGCCAGTAGTTTAGAAATGCTGGCATTCAGGCCAAGGGCTCGAGGGTGACTAGGTGGGAATTTGCGCTTCCTCTCAAAGGTTTAAGAGATGGAGAGCTGAACGCTGCTGTGTAAAATAGTGGAGACGCTAGGTGACGGTGGCGGTGGTGGTGGTGGTGTCGGTGGCACATCCTCTGTTTGCTGCTCGGCAGGTGGCAACATTCCTCTCGAGGCGGAAGCCGAGGCAGCAGCGCTAGAGGGAGCAGGGGGAGCCTGAGCGGGTTCCTTGTTTTTAAGGTGTGTACTCCAATGCAGTTCATGCTTTGCATGTAGATGCCTGATCATGCAGGTGGTGCTCAGGTTAAGAACGTTAATGCCTCGCCTCAGGGTCTGATGGCACAGCGTGCAAACCACTCTGGTCTTGTCCTCAGCACATTGTTTGAAGAAGTGCCATGCCAGGGAACTCCTTGAAGATGCTTTTGGGGTGCCGGGTCCCTGTTGGCGCTGGCCAATAGCAGGCGAACTCTCTGGACGGCGGCTGTTCTGCTTTTGCCCCCTGCTCCCTCTTTGGCTTTGCTGTTGTCTCGGTCTCACCACTGCCTCTTCCTCTGAACTATTTAAGTCAGCGGCACGACCTTCAGTCCATGTGGGGTCTAAGACCTCATCGTCCTCTGCATCGTCTTCCACCCAGTCTTCCTCCCTGACCTCCTCCTGTTCAGTCTGCACACTGCAATAAGACGCGGCAGTGGGCACCTGTGTTTCGCCATCATCAGACACTCGGTCACTCTGCTGTGGTGGTATTCCCATGTCCTCATCATCTGGATACATAAGTGGTTGTGCGTCAGTGCATGGAATGTCTTCCACCGCTGGGGAAGGGATAGGTGGACGCCCCTGGAAAACCGTGGGAGCAGAGTCTTCAAACAGAAGAAGAGACTGCTGCATAACTTGAGGCTCAGCCAGTTTCCCTGATATGCATGGGGGTGATGTGACAGACTGATGGGCTTGGTTTTCAGGTGCCACCTGTGCGCTTTCCGCAGAAGACTGGGCGGAAGACAATGTGGTGAACGTGCTGGAAGCACTGTCGGCCACCCAATCGACTAATGCCTGTACCTGCTCAGGCCTTACCATCCTCATAACGGCATTGGGCCCCACCAAATATCGCTGTAAATTCTGCCGGCTACTTGAGGGAGTTGTTTCACTACTTTGTGCGCCTGAGGCCGAACGGCCACGTCCTCTGCCAGCAACAGAGGCTCCACGGACACCACCACGACCGCGTCCTCGTCCCTTAATAGAATGTTTCCTCATTGTTGCGATTCAACTCACACCACAATAAAATATATTATTTTTTAGCCCCAAAATTCACACACAGGAAGATATAATTCCTTTTTCCGGTATTAATTACAAGAACACTGCTGCTAATTGGACACCAGATTTTTTATAATGCTAGTTTTGGTACATAGATCCCCACACTGGGAATTATAATTCCTTTTTAGAGGAGTGAAAACGTGAGGCCGAGTTTTTCTGGTCTAACAAACACCAGATTGATTAAATTGGCCTTTTTTTCAGCAAAATTACAACACTGGACAATAATGCCTTTTAGGCGGTATTAATTACAAGAACACTGCTGCTAATTGGACACCAGATTTTTTATAATGCTAGTTTTGGTACATAGATCCCCACACGGGGAAATATAATTCCTTTTTAGAGGAGTGAAAACGTGAGGCCGAGTTTTTCTGGTCTAACAAACACCAGATTGATTAAATTGGCCTTTTTTTCAGCAAAATTACAACACTGGACAATAATGCCTTTTGGCGGTATTAATTACAAGAACACTGCTGCTAATTGGACACCAGATTTTTTATAATGCTAGTTTTGGTACATAGATACCCACACAGGGTAATATAATTCCTTTTTAGAGGAGTGAAAACGTTTATAGTTTGCCAGCCACAGCTGAAACCACTGATTTATGGTATGGTCTGGTATGGTATTTATGGTCCCAGTGCTGGGACACCAGATTTAGGGGATTGCTATTTTGGCAGTTGAATTTCACCCCAGAACAAAATATACCCTGTTACGGACAGATTTAAACTAGGCCTGCAACAGCTGGAACACCAGATTCAGGGTATTGCTATTTTGGCAATTGAATTTCACCCCAGAACAAAATATATGTTTTGGCGAACACTATTATAGTTTGAAAAAAAGAGCTGAAACCACTGATTTATGGTATTGCTATTTTGGCAATTAAATTTCACCCCAGAACAAAATATATGTTTTGGCGAACACTATTATAGTTTGCCAGCCAGAGCTGAAACCACTGATTTATGGTATTGCTATTTTGGCAATTGAATTTCACCCCAGAACAAAATTTATCCTTTGCAGGACACTATGAAACTTGGCCAGCCACAGCTGAAACCATTGATTTATGGTATTGCTATTTTGGCAATTGAATTTCACCCCAGAACAAAATATATGTTTTGGCGGACACTATTATACTTTTCCAGCCACTACTGGAACACCAGATTCAGGGTATTGCTATTTTGGCAAATGAATTTCACCCCAGAACAAAATATATGTTGTGGCGGACACTATTATAGTTTTCCAGCCACCGCTGTGACACCAGATTTATGGTATTGCTATTTTGACAATTGAATTTCACCACAGAAAATAATCTATGCTTTGCCAAACAGCAGACAGTATTATACTTGGCTAGCCAAAGCTGGAACACCAGATTAAGGGGATTGCTATTATGGCAATTGAATTTAACCTCTTAATAAAATATAGAAATTGCTATCCTGAGTTTCTAGGGGTGACAATTAGCACAGCCAAGCCCCTGATGTAGGATATTTAAAAAAAAAACTAGTATTGATGGATTGATGGACTTGGTGGCAGCTTGTTCTGGTACACCACAAGTCACAAAATGGCCGCCGATCACCCCAGAAAATAAGTGACAGAAAAACGCTCTGTGCAGCCTAAAAACCAGTGAGCAAGTAACTAGCAGAAGTTCAATCATTCACAGCTGTAGATCGATCACTTCATTAGGTGCTTTTGCAGACCTTTCCCTACCTAATCTCACCCTCACAGCAGCTGCGTCCTCTCCCTACACTAATCAGAGCAGTGTCACGTGCGGCGCTACGAGACTCCAGCTTAAATAGAGGCTGTGTCACATGATGCACTTGGCCAATCACAGCCATGCCATTAGTAGGCATGGCTGTGATGGGCTCGTAGGGCAAGAAGTAAAACAATAGCTGATTGGCTGCTGTGCACCCCTTGAGAAAGCGGGAAGAAATCGCAGAACAACGAACCTGAACTTTTTTGAAAATGTTCGGGTCCGGGTCCGTGTCCCGAACACCCCAAAATTTGTTACAAACCCGAACTATACTCGAACTGTTCGCTCAACACTAGCGACTACCTTTGACTTCACAGCTCAAAAAGGCTTTATTTCATGCAAGAATGTAAACGCCAATTGTAAGTTCCCTGTCAGTTACGCAGTGTAGGGGTTTGTACCTGGCAAAAACGGTAATATTTCACCCAACAATTTAAAATCTATCCTTTGCCGGACAGTATTAAACTTGGCCAGTCACTGTTGGGACACCAGATTTGGGGGTTGCTATTTTGGCATTTGAATTTCACGCCAGAACAAAATCTATCCTTTGCCGGACACTATTAAACTTGGCCAGCCACTGCTGGGACACCAGATTTGAGGCATTGCTATTTTGGCAATATAATTTCACCCCAGAACAAAATCTACCCTTTGCCGGACACTATTCAACTTGGCCAGCCACAGCTGAAACAACTGATTTAAGGAGATTGCTATTTTGGCAATTGAATTTCACCCCAGAAAATAATATATCCTTTAACGGACAATATGAAACTTGTCCAGTCACAGCTGGAACACCAGATTTACGGTATTGCTATATTGGTAATTGAATTTCACTCCAGAACAAAAGCTATCCTTTGACGGACACTATAAATCTTGGCCAGCTGAAACCACTGATTTAGGTATTGCTATTTTGGCAATTGAATTTCACCCCAGAACAAAATATATCCATTGTCGGACACTATTAAACTTGGCCAGCCACTCCTGGGACACCAGATTTAGGGGATTGCTATTTTTGCAACTAAATTTCACCCCAGAAAATAATATATCCTTTGACGGACACTTTTAAACTTGGCCAGCCACAGCTGAAACCAATGATTTATGGCATTGCTATTTTGGCAATTGCATTTCACCCCAGAAAATAATATATCCTTTGATGGACACTATGAAACTTGTCCAGTCACAGCTGGAACACCAGATTTACGGTATTGCTATTTTGGTAATTAAATTTCACCCCCGAACAAAAGCTATCCTTTGACAGACACTATTAAACTTGGCCAGCCACAGCTGAAGCCACTGATTTAGGTATTTCTAATTTGGCAATTGAATTTCACCCCAGAACAAAACATATCCTTTGAGGGACACTATGAAACTTGTCCAGTCACAGCTGGAACACCAGATTTACGCTACTGCTATTTTGGTAATTAAATTTCACCCCCGAACAAAAGCTATCCTTTGACAGACACTATAAAACTTGGCCAGCCACAGCTGAAGCCACTGATTTAGGTATTTCTAATTTGGCAATTGAATTTCACCCCAGAAATCAATATATCCTTTGACGGACACTATTAAACTTGGCCAGCCACTGCTGGGACACCAGATTTAGGGGATTGCTATTTTGGCAATTTAATTTCAGCAAATAAAATTATCTGTTCTTTGCTGGACACTATACCACTTGGCCAGCCACTGCTGGAACACCAGATTTATGGTATTTCTATTTTTGCAACCTAATTTCACCCCAGAACAAAATATACACTTGGCTGGACACTAATAAACTTGACTAGCCACAGCTGAAACCACTGATTTATGGCATTGCAATTTTGGCAATTGAATTTAAGTCCAGAAAATAATATATCATTTGACGGACACTATGAAACTTGTCCAGTCACAGCTGGAACACCAGATTTACGGTATTGCTATTTTGGTAATTGAATTTCACCCCAGAACAAAAACTATCCTTGGACGTACACTATAAAACTTGGCCAGCCACAGCTGAAACCACTGATTTAGGTATTTCTATTTTGGCAATTGAATTTCACCCCAGAACAAAATATATCCTTTGATCTACACTATTATACTTGGCCAGCCACAGCTAAAACCACTGATTTACGGTATTGCTATATATATCCTTTGCAGGACACTATTAAACTTGGCCAGCCACTGCTGGGACACCAGATTTAGGGGATTGCTATTTTGGCTATTGAATTTCACCCCTGAACAAAATATATCCTTTGCCGGACACTATTAAATTTGGCCAGCCACTGCTGGGACACCAGATTTAGGGGATTGCTATTTTGTCTATTGAATTTCACCCCTGTACAAAATATATCCTTTCCCGGACACTATTAAATTTGGCCAGCCACAGCTGTAACACCAGATTTACGGTATTTCTGTTTTTGCAACTGAATTTCACCCCAGAACAAAACCTATCCTTTGCCGGACACTATGAAACATGGCCAGCCACTGCTGGGACACCAGATTTTAGGGGATTGCTATTTTGGCTATTGAATTTCACCCCGAAACATAATATATCGTTTGATGTACACTATTAAACTTGGCCAGCCACAGCTGAAACCACTGATTTACGGTATTGCTATTTTGGCAATTGAATTTCACCCCAAAACAAAATATATTCTTTGACGTACACTATTAAACTTGGCCAGCCACAGCTGAAACCACTGATTTACGGTATTGCTATTTTGGCTATTGAATTTCACCCCAGAACAAAATATATCCTTTGCCGGACACTATTAAACTTGGCCAGCCACAGCTGAAACCTCTCATTTACGGTATTGCTATTTTGGCAATTGAATTTCACCCCAAAACAAAATATATCCTTTGACGGACACTATTAAACTTGGCCAGCCACAGCTGAAACCACTGATTTATGGTATTGCTATTTTCGCAATTGAATTTCTCCCCAGAAAAAAAAAAAAAATCCTTTGCAGGACACTATTAAACTTGGCCAGCCACTGCTGGGACACCAGATTTAGGGGATTGCTATTTTGGCTATTGATTTTCACCCCTGAACAAAATATATCCTTTTCCGGACACTATTAAATTTGGCCAGCCACTGCTGGAACACCAGATTTACGGTATTTCTGTTTTTGCAACTGAATTTCACCCCAGAACAAAATCTATCCTTTGCCGGACACTATGAAACATGGCCAGCCACTGCTGGGACACCAGATTTAGGGGATTGCTATTTTGGCTATTGAATTTCACCCCGAAACAAAATATATCCTTTGATGTACACTATTAAACTTGGCCAGCCACAGCTGAAACCACTGATTTACGGTATTGCTATTTTGGCAATTGAATTTCACCCCAAAGCAAAAGATATTCTTTGACGTACACAATTAAACTTGGCCAGCCACAGCTGAAATCACTGATTTACGGTATTGCTATTTTGGCTATTGAATTTCACCCCAGAACAAAATATATCCTTTGCCGGACACTATTAAACTTGGCCAGCCACAGCTGAAACCTCTCATTTACGGTATTGCTATTTTGGCAATTGAATTTCACCCCAAAACAAAATATCTCCTTTGAAGGACACTATTAAACTTGGCCAGCCACAGCTGAAACCACTGATTTATGGTATTGCTATTTTCGCAATTGAATTTCTCCCCAGAAAAAAAAAATCCTTTGCCGAACACTATTAAACTTGGCCAGCCACTGCTGGGACACCAGATTCAGGGGATTGCTATTTTGGCTATTGAATTTAACACCAGAACAAAATCTACCCTTTGACGGATACTATTAAACTTTGACAGGCACTGCTGGGACACCAGATTTAGGGAATTGCTATTTTGGCAATTGAATTTCACCACAGAAAAAAAATCTATCCTTTGCCAGACAGCAGACAATATTACACTTGGCTAGCCACAGCTGGAACACCAGATTTAGGGGATTGCTATTATGGCAATTGAATTTCTCCCCAGAAAAAAAAAAAAATCCTTTGCAGGACACTATTAAACTTGGCCAGCCACTGCTGGGACACCAGATTTAGGGGATTGCTATTTTGGCTATTGATTTTCACCCCTGAACAAAATATATCCTTTTCCGGACACTATTAAATTTGGCCAGCCACTGCTGGAACACCAGATTTACGGTATTTCTGTTTTTGCAACTGAATTTCACCCCAGAACAAAATCTATCCTTTGCCGGACACTATGAAACATGGCCAGCCACTGCTGGGACACCAGATTTAGGGGATTGCTATTTTGGCAATTGAATTTCACCCCAAAACAAAATATCTCCTTTGAAGGACACTATTAAACTTGGCCAGCCACAGCTGAAACCACTGATTTATGGTATTGCTATTTTCGCAATTGAATTTCTCCCCAGAAAAAAAAAAATCCTTTGCCGAACACTATTAAACTTGGCCAGCCACTGCTGGGACACCAGATTCAGGGGATTGCTATTTTAGCTATTGAATTTAACACCAGAACAAAATCTACCCTTTGACGGATACTATTAAACTTTGACAGGCACTGCTGGGACACCAGATTTAGGGAATTGCTATTTTGGCAATTGAATTTCACCACAGAAAAAAAATCTATCCTTTGCCAGACAGCAGACAATATTACACTTGGCTAGCCACAGCTGGAACACCAGATTTAGGGGATTGCTATTATGGCAATTGAATTGAACCCCTCAATAAAATATAGAAATTTCTATCCTGAGTTTCTAGGGGTAACAATAAGCACAGACAAGCCCCTGATGTAGGATATAGCAAAAAAATAAAATAGTATTGATGGATTGATGGACTTGGTGGCAGCTTGTGCTGGTGCACCACAAGACACCAAATGGCTGCCGATCACCCCAGAAAAAAGTGACAGAAAAACGCTCTGTGCAGCCTAAAAACCAGTGAGCAATTAACTAGCAGAAGTTGAATGATGCAATTGGCCAATCACAGCCATGCCATTAGTTGGCATGGCTGTGATGGCTTCTTAGGGCAAGAAGTAAAACGTAACTTTTTTTAAAATGTCTGTGTCCCGAACACCCTAAAATTCGGTACGAACCCGAACTATGCAGTTCGGGTTCGCTCATCCCTAACTTTTACATATTACCACAATTTGCCCAATGCGGGCTAATAACCACTCTTGTCCCAGACACTAAAACTTAGCTTTTATTGTGACACTGTAAAATCAATGAAAAAGTGAGCAAGAAAAATGAGTAAAATAGCTGTTCCCCTAAAGTGCTATGTGCAAAAGGATTTTTGCTGATGAACCCTTGCAAGTGGGGGTGCACTCCCCACACTGCCACTGCCTAGGCAGGGCAGCTGTGCAGGGATCTTAACACAGCAATGGTAGGTTCTGTGCTGAATTGCTGGCTGCTGAATACATGAATGAGAGTGAAATACTTTCAATGTCAGCTAATAGATAGCTAACCGATTGCAATGCCCTTATCAGCCAAACACACTAATAGCAGGAACAGACATTTAAAACCAAACTAGAGTTGAGCGAACACCTGGATGTTCAGGTTCGAGATGTTCGGCCGAACTTCCCGAAAATGTTTGGGTTCGGGATCCGAACTCGTCCCGAACTTCATCCCGAACCCGAACCCCATTAAAGTCAGCCGCCACTACATTTACCCAGTGTGCAGTTAGGGAGATATAGTTTCCCTGGCTGTGTTTACTGGTCCACGTATCTGTGGTTAGGTGGAATTTGCCACAGATGGCGTTGCGCAGTGCACACTTGATTTTATTGGATACTAGGTTGTGCAGGGAAGGCACGGCTGTCTTGGAGAAGTAGTGGTGGCTGGGAACAACATACTGTGTGACAGCCATGGCCATCAGCTGTTTGAAGCTGTCTGTGTCCACCAGCCTGAATGACAGCATTTCAAAGGCCAAGTAGTTTAGAAATGGTGGCATTCAGGGCCAGGGCTCGAGGGTGACTAAGTGGGAATTTACGCTTTCACTCCAAGGTTTGTGAGATGGAGAGCTGAACGCTTCTGTGTGACATGGTGGAGATGCTTGGTGACGCAGGTGGTGGTGTCGGTGGCACATCCTCTGTTTGGTGGGCGGCAGGTGGCAACATTCCTCCCGAGGCGGAGGAAGAGGCCGAGGCAGCAGCAGAAGAGGGAGCAGGGGGAGCCTGTGTGAGTTCCTTGCTTTTACGGTGTTTACTACACTGCAGTTCATGCTTTGCATGTAGATGCCTGGTCATGCAGGTTGTGCTAAGGTTCAGAACGTTAATGCCTCGCTTCAGACTCTGATGGCACAGCGTGCAAACCACTCGGGTCTTGTTGTCAGCCCATTGTTTGAAGAAGTGCCATGCCAGGGAACTGGTGGTGGTGGCCAGTAACAGGCAAACTCTCTTGGCGGCGGCTGTTCTGATTTTGCTCCCTGATCCATCTTTTGCTTCGCTGTTGGCTCGGTCTCACCACTGCCTCTTCCTCTGAACTATGAAAGTCAGCGGCACGACCTTCATTCCATGTGGGGTCTAGGACCTCATCGTCCCCTGCATCTTCTTTCGCCCAGTCTTCCTCCCTGACCTCCTCCTGTTCAGTCTGCACACTGCAGTAAGACGCGGCAGTTGGCATCTGTGTTTCGTCATCATTAGAGTCCTGCTGACTCTGATGAGGTGGTATTCCCATGTCCTCATCATCAGGAAACATCAGTGGTTGTGCGTCATTGCATGCTATGTCTTCCACCACTGGGGAAGGGCTTGGGAAATCCTGCCAGCAGAGTCTTCAAACAGCATAAGAGACTGCTGCATAACTTGAGGCTCAGACAGTTTCCCTGATATGCATGGGGGTGATGTGACAGACTGATAGGCTTGGTGTTCGGGTGCCATCTGGTCACTTTATGCAGAAGACTGGGTGGGAGATAATGTTGTGAACGTGCTGGATGCACTGTCGGCCACCCAATCGACTAATGGCTGTACCTGCCCAGGCCTTACTATCCTTAGAACGGCATTGGGCCCCACAAAATATCGCTTTAAATTCTGGCGGGTACTGGGACCTGAGGTAGTTGGTTCACTACTTTGTGTGGCTGTGGCAGAATGGCCACGTCCTCTCCCAGCACCAGAGGGTCAACTGACACCACCACGACCACGTCCTCGTCCCTTACTAGATGTTTTCCTCATTGTTGCGGTTCACCAAGCACCACAATAAGAAAAATTATATTTGGGCCAATGTGAAGATGTCAAATTCATGCCTTTTTTTAAAGGCACCTAACACTATCTGCCTAGTTATTTATGTAGTGTATTGCACTAATCCAGGCACAGCAGTAACCACAGATTTTGGGAATATCAATTGTAGGTCTAGTATTTAGGCCCTGGATGAAAGGTATCCTTTTACGGACAGATTTCAAATAGGCCTGCACCTGCTGGAACACTAGATTTATGGAATTGCTGTTTTAGCAATTAGATTTCACCATAGAAAGAAATATACCCTTTTACTGACTGATTTCAAATAGGCCTGCAACTGCTGGAACACTAGATTTATGAAATTGCCATTTTATCAATTAAATTTCACCACAGACAGAAATATACCCGTTTACTGACTGATTTCAAATAGGCCTGCAACTGCTGGAACACTAGATTTATGGAATTGCTATTTTAGCAATTAAATTTCACCACAGATGGAAATATACTTTTTTATGGACAGATTTAAACTAGGCCTGCAACAACTGGAACACCAGATTTACTGTATTTTTATTTTTGGAACTGTATTTCACCACAGAACAAATTCTATCCTTTGAAGGACACTAGAGAAATTATCCAGTTACCGCTGGAACACCAGATTCTGGGAATTGCTATTTGTGCAATTAAATTTCACCCCAGAAAAAAATATATATTTTTGCCAGACAGCAGACAGTATTACACTTGGCTAGCCACAGCTGAAACACCAGATTCAGGGGATTGATTTTTTTTCAATTAATTTTCAGCCTAGAAAAAAAATATATATTTTGGCTGACAGTATTACACTTGGCTAGCCACAGCTGGAACACCAGATTCAGCGGATTGCTTTTTGGCAATTAAATTTCAACCCCAGAAAAAATATATATATTTTGGCTGACAGTTTTACACTTGGCTAGCCACAGCTGGAACACCAGATTAAGCGGATTGCTTTTTGGCAATTAAATTTCAACCCCAGAAAAAAAATATATATTTTGGCTGACAGTTTTACACTTGGCTAGCCACAGCTTGAACACCAGATTCAGGGGATTGCTTTTTGGAAATTAAATTTCAACCCCAGAATTTTTTTTTTATTCTCGCTGACAGTTTTACACTTAGCTGGCTAGCCTAGCTGGAACATCAGATTTAGGGGATTGCTTTTTTAGTAAATTTCAGTTTAACCACTCAATAATATATAGAAAAATCTTTGCAGAGTTACTAGGGGTGACAAAATAAGCACAGCCAAGCCCCTGATGTAGGATATAGCAAAAATAAAATAAACCCTAATATTGAGGGATTATTGGACTTTGTGGCAGCTTGTGCTGGAGCACTACAAGACACAAAATGGCCGCCGCCAATCACCCCAGAAAAAAATGACAGAAAACAGTGTGCCTAGCCTAAAAACAGTGAGCAATTCACTAGCAGTAGTTGAATGATTCACAGCTGTAGATCTTTCACTTCATTAAGTATTTTTGATGAGTTAATCCCTGCCTATCTCGCCCTAATGCAGCAGCTGCATTCTATCTCTACACTAATCAGAGCAGAGTGACATGCGGCGCTCCGTGACTCCAGCTTAAATAGAGCCTGGGTCACATGCTGCACTTGGCCAATCACAGCCATGCCAATAGTAGGCATGGCTGTGACGGCCTATTGGGGCAAGTAGTATGATGCATGTTGATTGGCTGCTTTGCAGGCTTTCAAAATGCGCCATAGAAATCTCCGAACAAAGAATCCGAACTTTAACGAAAATGTTCGGGTTCGAGTCCGTGTAACGAACACCCCAAAATTCGGTATGAACCCGAACTATGCTCGAACTGTCCGCTCAACACTCAACCTAACTAAAAGTTGTCCCCCAACATGTTTCACCAGATAAACTGGAGTCTCCAGGGGTTTGTCCACACTCATGGAGTCATGAATAAGAACTGTAAAGTTTGAAACGCGTTGACTGACACAAAGACCGCGTGTTTTTACCGCTTGAGTTGTAAACAGCTGTAATAATTGTCTCCACCGGAATAAAGAAGCTATGGCTAAAACGTATATTGGAAGTGCTGAATTCTTCTCTTCTGTTTCCACCTCCACACTCTGGCTTTGCGCCATTCTGTGTCTTCCTCCTGATGCTGCTGCAACCTCCAGACTCTGTCATTGTGCCATTACATGGCTTTCACATGCTGCTGCCACCTCTAGACTCTGTAATTGTGCCACTCTGTGGACTACTCATGCTGCTGCCACCTCCACACATTATTATTGTGCCACTCTGTGGCCTCCTGATTCTGCTGCCACCTCCAGACTCTGTAATTGGTCCACTCTGTGGCCTCCTCCTGATGCTGCTGCTGCCGACACCTCCAGACTTTGTCATTGTGCCACTGTGTGGCCTACTCATGCTGCTGCCACCTCCACACTATGTCAGCTTGCCACTCTGTGGTCTCCTGATACTGCGGCCATCTCCCCACTCTTTCATTGTGCCATTCCGTGGGTTCCTCATGCTGCAGCAAACTCGGTGGCCTTCTCTTAATGCTGCTGCTTCCATCAACTGCAGACTGTCATTGTGCCACTCAGTGGCCTACTCATACTGCTTCCATCTCTAGTGTTCATCACTCTGTGTTCTCCTCATGCTGATTCCACCTCACCATTATGTCATGGGGCCACTCTGTGGACTTCTCATGCTGTTACCACACTCCCCACTTTATGACTGGTCCACTATTTTGGCCTTTGGCCTAGCTGACTTCATAATTTATTTGACACCTCTTTCTGATCTGTCAGAAAGAAGGAAAAATGAGATGCACAACGGATCCTGTCTCTGTAGCAGCTTTAAGACCTGTATGGTCCCATCAGAATTGGCTTATGATTTGGTAGCCAAAAGCAGGAGTGGGTAGAAAACACAGAAGACATGCAAATATTCCATTCACGTGTCATCTCTGTTTTAGAACCACTCCTGTTTTTTTTTTTTTTTGGGCATTAGCAATACTGATGGATTATTAAGCAAATGCTGACCGAGTGAAGACGAATGCTCAATAGACAGAATCCGTTTTTCCTGGGTTATTGTTCTGACGGATAGAGAATGGGGAAAATAAATCAGTGATGTCAACACAAACTTACTGCTACCACCCTCTCCACTCTGTCAGTGGGGCTCTACTTGTATGAGCATTTAATAGAACAGGTTCTGTACACATCTATGTGGAATCAGCTGACGAGGGTGTAAAAGGAGTGTGCTTCTTCTTGATGCTAACATCTACCTGTAAGGCTGAGTTGATACTTAAGTTATTTGGTCAGTTTTGGCCCCGTGACTGCCCAAATCAGTGAAGTATGCAGTGATTCTAAGAGCAACCCCTGTCATCTGCATGTCATACTTACTCACTGTAGATTTTCACTACCACAGCAGCTGTGCTTGTTAATGCAAGGCACAGTGTTCTATACCCCTATAAAGGCTCTCTGCAGCCCGGAAATAGCTGTTTTTAACTCAATTCAGCACAAATAAATTCGGATTAAAGCTAATTTTTGTGAAAATACGTCAACTGGCCGAATTGAATTTTTGAAAAATTTGCTCATTTCTAATAATAGTTAGTGATGAGCGGCAGGGGCAATATTCAAATTTGGGATATATGACGAATATTTGGGAGAATATTCGCCATATATTTGCGAATTCAAAAATTTGTTCTTTCCAGTCATTATTTTCTTGATTGCGAAAATCAGCAATTTAAAAATTTGCATTACGAAAATTTGCATTACGAAAATTTGCATTATGAAAATTCGCATTCAACACTACTCCTAAAATCAAAGATATTGCAGCCTTCTCATTGGCCCACAAGATAGAAGCAGGGAGGGATCATGTGTACTGTTTAAAAGAAAATCTCAAATATTCGAAATTACGAATATATATTGCTATATTCTAAATTTTCTCAAATTCTCGAAGTGCCAATATTCGCAATAAAAATTCGCAATTCAAATATTCGTGATTCACACTACTCTTCACTAGTAAAGTTGACCAAAAAGATACAGACTGGTACAGACTAGAGCAATAGAGGATCCTGCCATTACCCTGGCCTCCCATCGATTGTGAACTGCAGAGATTTTCTAGAGTGTCATAATGTACATGATCGGTATGGGTGGACTTATCTGTACATGTAGTTTATAAAATATAATAGTTCACAAAAAACTTTCAAAATAGATAAACTCATCATTTTTTAACATAATCTTCCTGCTTTTCAATTCATTTTGTCAATATGCAAACAAGCTTTCATATTTCTTCATTAAAAATGTTTTAGGCTGAGCTGAGTGCCAGGAATGCACCGCTGTCTTCACCACATAATCCACTGTCACTTGTGTACCCAACAGAATTAGTTCATGTCCATGCTCAATGTTGTCATTAGTCATGGACAGGTGTCTGGCTCCTTCTTCATGGCTGACACTTGTGCGACTTTCCTTCAGTCACATAACACGTTTGAACCCACACAGCAGTGACTGGGATGACTATGTCGAAAAATATGCTGTATTTGTCTTTTCTGAAAGTTGATTACAGCCAGAGTGCAAATAATTTTTGACTTACCTATATATACCGTATTTTGCGGCCTATAAGACACACCTTTTGCAGTGCATATTATAGGTTGATTACTAATAAGAGTGTTCCATTATAGAAATGATTATTAGTATAGTATGACTGGGGATGGGTGAATACTGCATTCTATGTCCTTTTAGTACTCCCTGGTATTCTTCTGCTAGTGCCGTACACTGTGCTGTGACCTGCACACATGTGAGGATGTAGCCATGGTCTGTGCGACATCCGGTTATGCTGGATTGCTGAATCTCATAAGTGGTGGTGCAGAAAAGGTGAGCTGATTTATTTCCTTTTTATATGTTTGTTGGATCTAAGGTCTGATTAACCATGGAAGTCTGATCTGAGATCTGAATAACATTTGGGTGTCTGACTGGGGGTCTTATCTGCAGTCTGAATAACATTGGGGATCTGATCTGAGGTCTGAATAATATTGGAAGTATGATTGAAGGTCTGATCTGAGGTCTGAATAACATTGGGAGTCTGGTTCAGGGTCAGAATAACATTGGTGGTCTGATCTGGGATCCTGGAGTCTTATCTCCCGTATAATTATAGTGAAAAATATCTTTTTATTTGCTTCCTCTAAAACCTTTGTGTGTCTTAGAAGGTGAAAAATATGGTATATATATATATATATATATATATATATATATATATACTTTTCTTATTAATTGTCAAAGGGAACAGAAATGCCAGAAATGCCTCTTATTGGAGCTGCTGTCAGTCAAAGTGTTTATTCGGGCCAAGTAAAAGAGAAATTAGGTTTCTTAGGTTTAGTTCAGCGCATGGCACCTCTAAAAGCTGACATTATTCTAAAAAGCCGTGAATATACAGTTCCTTGTCAGTATGAAATAACAAAACTCAGCTAAGCTGTCATCTTTGACAGGCTGGTGTAATGAGCAAAAGAATGCTGAGTTTGTTTAAAAGTTTCCATTCAAGTCAGCTGGGTATAGCTGTATTTAGTGATAACATGGCACATATGTGGTTCATTAAAGGTGTCACAATATCAAATATTGACACCCATATTATCACAGTACAACACATTTCTGCTAAAACTTTTCTTTGTTTCTCCTGGGTTTTAAGTATGTCAGCTAGAAACGAATATATCTCTTTTTTGTAGAATTGAATAATGTGGAATTAGCTGTTACCTTGGGAAATCAGATTTTTCATGAAATGTCTTTCTTCTTTTTTTGAAAAAGACAGACCATGGAAAAGTAGTAGTCCCCTCTGGATGTCCACTGTTAGCGCATTAATGTCCAACTGAATGATTATTAATTTTTTAGACAAACTATAACATTGTCCAAAGAGCTGGTGAAAGGAACAGCTCAGGCCATGATCTAGCTAGTCGGGCAATAATTAAAGCTAATATTGTTGTCTAATGGACAACAATAATGCATTGCTGGTGGGCTGGTGGCATGTAGTAGAAGAAAAGAGTAAAGGGCTGTCTTCTCTGCCAACTTTTCACCTTGAATAGAGCACTGTTGTGTCCTTCTTTAAAAAAAAAAAAAAAGAAAACATGGTTGCACAATACTCTGTCCTAAGACGCCTGTGCTATATTTGTCTACTGTATGGGCAGCCACCCAGTGTTTGGGATCTGACTTGAAGCCTGCCAAAATTTTTGCTAATGTGATGTAGTTTCATATTGTCTTTGTAACTTGAGAGATGGGTGTCCTTAACCAAATTCAAGTTAAGGGTGGACCAGCCATATCTGTGTAAGACTGAATGTGGAGCCAGGCTTTTAGAAGGGGATGGATGGCATTTATGCCTTAAATGATTGATCATTGCACGTGGTCTCAACTGATCTGGTAGTTACACAATCTGCACATACTGTATGATAAACCCATTATTCTACAAGAGTATACCCTTGCCAACCCAGTAGTTATTTCTTTGCTCACCTTGGTCAGGTTTCTTCATGCCGTTTTGGAAGACAGAACCAGGAGTGAATTACATGTCCTTTATACTTTCTGTCCCTTTATGATCCGCTCCAGATTGGCTTCTAAAAATGCATGCAGAAACCTGACTGTGTGGTCATACCCTTTGTAAGACTGTTGATTCCTTCTTCATGTTCAGATCATTATCATTGTCATCGCTTTTACACAAGGGATTGGGTTCCCAGGTTCTTGAAGAACGTCATCATCATTTTACATATCGCTAACCACCTCCTTATTAAAGTGTACTATCTGTTTTGCACCCTATAATCCTTAATTTGAGATAATGCCCATAAAATTTTAGCATTTCCTAATTATAAAGACTATTTTTTTCCCCTCTCATCTTTTTCTCTTCCCTCCAGCCTTTATAATATTATCTTCCCCTTATCTCCTCTCCCTTTTCTTTGGCCTCTCCTTCCCTCCCTGTCTTTAATAAATATTAAAAAAAGAAAAAACACCTAAGGACAAACAACAAAAATCCAATACAAATGGACGATATAGGGGCCTTTTCGGGAAATTCCTCTTCTGGCTTGGATGGCTTTCCCTATGAGCTTTATCGTAAGCATGGTGCTATTATTCTCCAACGTTTCCTTAAGGTAATTGTTGAATACCTGGCGGATGGTATTCTATCGGATTCAATGGCAGAAGTGATAATTGTATTACTTTTGGAAAAAGGAAAGGATCCCCTAGATATGGGGTCATATAGACCTATATCGCTCCTGAAAATTGATGTTAAGCTTTTCTCAAGGATGTTGGCCACAGCTCTCCAGAGTTATCTCTTCGATTATACACCCTGACCAGGACAGATTTATCCCCAATAAAGGCACTCATTATAACCGTCACCATCTTTTTGCGAATATACAGCCCCGGGGGGTATTCCCGCTCCATCCTGTCTTGGGACGCCTCTAAGGCGTTCGATAGGGTGAAGTGGAAATTCATTTGGAAGGTGTTGGGAAGGATGGGATTTAGACCCAAATTTATAAGTATGGTTATGCTTCTATATAATTCCTATAGTGCGAGATTAAATCTTAATAGTAGTTTAACCCCCAGTTTCATGTTGACCTGAGGTACCCGTCAAGGTTGTCCATTCTCACCATTACTGTTTGACATTTATATTGAGCCTCTAGCACTTAGTACTTGGCAAGATACAACTATTGAGGGTTTTGGAGTACTGGGTCCAGACGATCGGATCTCTCTATATGTGGATGATGTATTATTCTATATAAATCACACTAATATAAATCTTCCAAGAGTTATTTGCATAGTTAACTCCTTTGGGGAAGTCTCTGGTCTGGATGTTAATTGATCAAAAACGACCCTTATGTTATTGGATAATTGTGAGTAGCAGAGTGAGGGGTCTTTGACAATGTTAAAGGCTGTTGATTCAGTTGAATACCTTGGTATGATGATATCGCCTAGGATTGAGGATTATATTCAACTTAATTTGATTCCATTGATAAGTTAAGATAAAAAATTACTATAAGGCTTTGATTACCTCTATCTAGAGCTGATAGAATATCCTTGATTAAGATGGCGATTTTGCCCCAAATTCTCTATACCCTCAGGAACTTCCAATATGGATCAAGGATAAGATTTTCAAACTCATTGAGAGTATGATTAATGATCTGCTTTGGGGAAGAAAGTGAGTGACAAAAATAATAAACCTTTATTAAAGTATTTAGTAAAATCTCAAAGCGCAGAGCAAAACCCTAATTCCCAAACAGTCAGGCAAGGGGGACTGAATTGCCCCAGTGGAGGGTACACTTATGGATGTGTGTGTTCCCTTAGATGGAACCTAAGCTTCACTAGGGGTAGTCCCTCACAAGGTAGTGTGGCACACTTTATAACCTCAGGGCTCTGGATTGGTCCTGTGGTAGGTGCCATACACTAAACAATTTTAGAGGTATAACCCTATCTGTCACTTGAATGTTATAGTGCAAGACAGTAAGGTTTGTCTCAATAAACATTCTTGGGAAAGGGTTCAATGTGTGATGCCAACGCAGTGTGCGCGCTTGGAATCCAGAACCATTCATTTACATGGGTCTGTGTACATGAGCAGTGGTTTTCACGTATCACTTTTGCGTTGCATAAAAATCGCAGCATGTTCTATATTATGCAATTTTCACGCTGGCCCCATAGAAGTGAGTGGATTATGGAGCTGCGTGAAAACCGCATCGCATCCGTAAGCAAGTGCAGATGTGATGCGATTTTAACAGATGGTTGCTAAGAGATGTTGGGAGATTAATTAGAGTTGAACAAGAGTATAGAGTGACCGGGAAGTTATTCTCTAAATCTTGGCCACCATTAGAAGATGTATGGGGATAAAGGGATCCTTTTTGTGCTCCCCTCTTTGGCATAATTTTTATTTACAGGAGATTGATAAATTAAATTACTTGATACTTGATAACAGTTTGCATCTTTCATAGGTGTTGAAGCATGGAGAGGTATTGCCTTTTGCTAGTTTAGCTCAAACTGCGAGTTTAGGTAATTTAAGTTGGTTTAGGTATTTTCAGATACATTCTGTTCTCTTTAGTGTAAAAGATGTTTAACTTTTAGAGATAGCTACTTCTTCACCTTTGAATGTTGTGTTGGGAAGTCCAGGCCACAGGGGCAAGATCTCACAACTATATAAATGATTAATCAAGGCACTTTTTGATAAGGTGGTTTCTCCGGGTCAGAGGGCCTGGGGAATTGACTGCCCAATGGTTATGTCACAGGAGTGGGGAAATATATTTAGTCATTTTAAATTAGTATCGCACAATTTCAATTATATACTGATACAGTTTAATATTATACATAGAGTGTATATCATGCCGATAAATAAATGTGGTTTATGAGAATCCTCCAATTGACCTCGGTGTGTTTAACAATGGGTGGACTTTTTGCATATCTTTTGGTTGTGTCCAGATCTAACACTCTATTGAGGGTCAAGACATAACTTTATCACTCAAAAACTTAGAGTAATAATCCCACTTACACCTGAGTGCTGGCTATTGAGTGACTTATCTAAGGTAAACTGCCATAAGTATCAAAAGATCCTTTTGGTTAAAATTATGTTCTTAGCCAGACTCTTAATTACTTGAGTCTCATAATACTCCAAAGTTAAATGAGTGGTTACATCTGGTAAACAAGGTTAAAAGATAAAAGATATGAGAATGTTTTAAACAACCAAAGAAATGCAGAAGATATGGGGAGAATGGAAGTGGTAGACCTTCTTTAGTGATACCCCCCCCCCCCCCCGCTCTCCATCTTATTGTTTGTTTTTCTTCTATTTTAATATTTTATTTTTTCCTTCCCTTTTTGGAGGAATTGGAGTCGCATCACTAGTGAGGGAAAGTAGGGTCGGGTTGATTGGAAAAAAGAGAGGGCTAAGAATGAAAGAATTAATAAAGACCAATCTAATGGATGCCAATTGTATGAAGCTGTGCACCTTCTCCTTGTTTTTTTTTGTTTTTTGTTTTTTTTTCCCCCTGTTTATTTGTTTAAAGTATATAGTTGGCACTTCTTTATTGTAAGTTAGTTTTTTGCAAAAGGGAAAAATAGTGTGAAAAAAAATACATTTTTGGATATTTGTCTGTGATTATTTGCCTCAAAATCACTTTTAATGACTTTGTAAAAACACCCATTGTGACATCTCACAAGAAGATTGTGACATATCCCAGTATCTTATCTTCTCACTGTATTGCAGTAAGTGATAACATAAAGGTGTTTGAAAGATAAAATAAAATAAATCTGAAATATTCTTTCTTAAAGAAAATAAAAACGAATAAATTGTTAAAGTTTCATGTCAGAAACATAAAATAACCAAACCTCCTCCGGTTAATACAAATAAATCTAAGATCTAATATGTTTTAGGGAACATCGTACAAGACCCACCATTGAGTTAAAAATGAGACAAAGCAACTACAGTCAGGCAGTATTAATAAACACTTTCAACTGTGAAATCAAAATGCCAAATATGTTCAAGCAATTTGACTCCGGAGCATTTTACCTTCTACCTTAAGATAAATTCAGTTTCCCCACTGTGATCATTAAAGATTTACATGGTGTGTCTTGCTGGGAAAGAATGGAAGCATTTTAAGACTGAAATAGTATGAATCAAAGTGGTTATAAAAGATTTATTCTTTACTGAAAAGTAGAAGTGTCCCTGTAGTTTAGCCATTTGAAATCTATCATATGAATGAAAGAGATACTTTTGTACAGAAACACGATAGGTCATTTTCACCTATGGTCATGTGTGATCTCCAATTCAAAGTCTCTAAATAGTAAGTAAATCACCTTGTATATCAGTATAGAATATGTTTAGATAAAATGGGGTAATAAATAACAATGTTTTATTTCAATCTTCATCTCAAGGGACTCAGAGGTGCAATAAGGTGAGATGTATATTTTAGGTCTCTAGTAAAATGACTTTGGCACCCTACAGGGATTAAGCAATACATTGGAGCATTGGAAAAGTAAATTGGTCTCAATAGAAGCCTGTGGTTTTTTTTTTTAACTGGAAATATTATACATTATAATTTTAGTCTTAAAATTCTGTGATTAGAGGTTATTTTTATACTCTATTGACTAGATATTCTGTAACAGGAGAAAAACTTAGACAAATAACTTGTATTATATACCTAAAAAAGTCATCTCATGTTTGTAATATTTTTGTCTGGATATCGGCCTAACATTTCATTGCTAAAGTTGTATTCCAGGTTGTAACGGGATAGCCATGTTACAGTATGTACCTTGTGTTTATGTTATTTGCTTTTGTGCCTCTTAGTCATTTTAAACGACTGGCAATCAATTTCATGCAGCAGCACTGCCAGAACTTGCCAGCATCGTCGAAGAAGAATCTGACAGTTAACACGGACTCACACTGAGTCTGATGCTGATATGGTGTTGAACTCTGAGTGTTGCACTAGAATGCTAGTTAGGAGGGCCAGGTAAAGTAACAAAAAAGCAGGAGTTTGGTAACAGTAGAATTAAAAGAGGTCAGACTCTAAGGAGAGCAAGAGATCCGTTTTCCGAGTGTGCGAGAGCAGCAGGCCTGAGCACAACCACCTTGGAATGTGTTATTTGGCTGTAGATAGTGGAAAGTTGGTGGGGAACTTGAGTGAAAAGGTGGAACATGGTCCAGAGGCCAGAGGAGCCTCCAAGAGACCTCAACTGGGCCAGAGAAGAATAACAGAGAATCCAAAGTTCTTGAGGGCTATTGAGTAGGCTAAAGTGTTGTTTCTGGGAAAAAAGCTGGTGAGAGAGAAAGACTATTCCAGTTAAGGAGTCATGGCTGATTCATAGGGGCCTGTGCAAGCAGCAAGAGTGACCAGCGGCCTAGTAAAAGGCCTGTGGTAAGCCCTAGTGGTTCTTGGAAAATAAGCCAAGAGTAACCCACCTCTTGTTTAAAGTAATAGGTTCTAGTGTTGTATTATATGTTAACTTTGAGCTAAGGCAAGTTTTTACTATAATTACCACTATTATTTTGCTGTTGCAAACAGCAGTTCTTAAAGAGATAAAACCCCTTGTTTACAAAGACTAGAACCAAGTCGTGCTGGCCACTCTGCAGTCTAGCAGTATATTTCTGTTGTGTAATGTACTGTGACCTACTCAATTCATGTTTACAGATATACTGTATATAGCCAGGCATTTGTGAAAGAAGGTGGCATAGCAGCTGTGAGGTCCAACGGAACTGCAGTATGGCAGCTGGGATCTAGGTGGGGTAGGGATTAGCAATATAGGGATTTCACATTCCCCAACCACGGTCAATAAGTAATCTGGAAATTGTTGTGCCACTGTTATGGCAATGAATAAATTTCAATGGAATTTCAAAATTTCTAATATGCATGGATTTAAAATATTGTCCACATATCATTCTGATACCACTGCAGTAGACACTACTTTCAGGATGGTCAAATAATATAGCCAGTGAAGTACAGTTGTGTTCAAAATTATTCAACCCCCACTGAAATTTAGTGTTTTGGCCAGTTTGACATTGATTTTGATCATTTCAGTCATCTTGTTTACAATTAAATTAAAGAGGCACTTGTAAGTCAGACAAATATAACATACCATTTAGAATGAAATAACCACAAATGTCTTTTTTGTGCTCACATCATTATCAGTTTTATTCAACCCCCAAGTGACATTCAATCTTAGTACTTAGTACAACATCCTTTTCCAGTTATAACAGCTTTTAAACGAGAAGCATAGCTTGACACAAATGTCTTGCAGCGATCTACAGGTATCTTCGCCCATTCTTCATGGGCAAAAGCCTCCAGTTCAGTCACATTCTTAGGCTTGCGCACTGCAACTGCTTTCTTTAAATCCCACCAGAGGTTCTCAATCGGATTTAAGTCTGGTGACTGCGATGGCCACTTCAAAATGTTCCAGCCTTTAATCTGCAACCATGCTCTAGTGGACTTGGAGGTATGCTTGGGATCATTGTCCTGTTGAAAGGTCCAACGTCTCCCAAGCCTCAGGTTTGTGACGGACTGCATCACATTTTCATCTAATATCACCTGGTACTGAAGAGAATTCATGGTACCTTGCACACGCTGAAGCTTCCCTGTACCTGTAGAAGCAAAACATCCCCAAAGCATGACTGACCCCCTGCCATGCTTCACAGTAGGCAAGGTGTTCTTTTCTTCATAGGCCTTGTTCTTCCTCCTCCAAACATAGCGTTGATCCATGGGCCCAAACAGTTCTAATTTTGTTTCATCAGTCCACAGAACACAAATGTGGTTTGTCCACATGACTTTTGGCATACTGCAGTCGACTCTTCTTATTCTTTGGAGACAGCAAGGGGGTGCACCTGGGAGTTCTGGCATGGAGGCCTTCATTACGCAGTGTGCGCCTTATTGCCTGAGCTGAAACTTCAGTACCCGCATCTGACAAATCTTTTTTCAGTTCCTCAGCAGTCACACGGGGACTTTTCTCCACTTTGGGCTTCAGGTAGCGCACAGCAGTCGAAGTCAGCATCTTCTTTCTGCCACGACCAGGTAGTGTTTCAACAGTGCCCTTTGCCTTGAATTTGCGAATGATGCTTCCTATGGTGTCTCTTGGTATGTTTAGCATCTTTGCAATCTTCTTATAGCCATTGCCCTTCCTATGAAGAGAAATCACCTCTTCTCTTGTCTTCCTGGACCATTCTCTTGACTTCACCATGTTTGTAAACACACCAGTAAATGTCTAAAAGGAGCTGAGTATCACAGTCATTTTACATCTGCCTAATTGGTGCTTATTATGCTTGATTGCTGCTCCTTGACATCCAATAGGTATTTTCAATACCTGATCGAAAACACTTGAATGAACCTCTGTTCTTAAGAGTGGTTGTCTTTAAGGGGTTGAATAATTGTGTCAATGAAGAAATCACAAAAAAAACATTTAATACTGTATTACAAAAACAATTGATGTCATTTTAGTTGCAATTAAAAATGTACACTAAATTCCCGAAAACCCTTTACAGCATTGGGGGTTGAATAATTTTGAACACAACTGTATCATATAATATGATATAAGAAAAGGTCTAAACTTAGCAAAAGTCATATGAGATTCACATGTCATGTGATTCTTAGTACCCTAATATCAACAGTATTAAATGAAATAGGACATGTCCCAAGCCACATAATGTGTGCAGGATTTTATAAGGAACATTCTTAAAACATGTCATTATTATAGCAACTAGGCTCTGCAAAGGTATATGAACTGTAATTTAAATTCATTTATGTTAAAAGAAGTCTATCACCAGGAAATTCACTGAAAGAAACAGACACAATGTCATGTAGGGTTTGATCAACTGAATGTAATAATCTTCCATGTAATAACCTTCCACTTAGCAATCTACTGCTTTAAGGCTCGTGCACACGACCATTGTTTTTTCTGCATTCAATGCTCATTTTTTGCAGATTGGATGTGGACCCATTCCCTTCAATGGGGCCGGAAATGATGCAGACAGCACACCGTTTTCTGTCCGCATATGTATGCCCATTCCGTGGTACCTGCAAAAAAAAATATTATGGACAAGAATAGGACAGTTCTATAGAAGGTCAAACGTTCCGTTCCACAAAGTGCAGATTGCACACAGACAGTATCAGTGTTTTGCAGACTGCAAAAACGGCTATGGCCATGTGCATGAGCCCTTACTCTGGAGAAAAAAAGGTTTTAATCCATATGTAAATGAGCAGTTAAGTATACCAATGGTGAGAGCAAGCTGAAGACTTTTTCAAGTCTGCATAATTTTGCCTGACCCTGCTATTTAGGAATAGAGCTGAGGGACAGCAGAGAAATCAGGAGGAGCAAGGGTGCACAGATTGGCTTTGGCCTACCCCCAGTTTACTTAAATGCTCATTTGCAAAATTATTGTTATTGTGAACTGTTAATTAAGTTGAAGATTAAATAATCTCCAGAAGGCAAAACGTTAAAGATGACACATTCCCATTGTATTTTAAGCAAATAAAATTTCTTTTTTTCATTTTTTACATTTTCAACATAAAGGAAAAGGGCCTGATGCAAAAGTTTGGGCACCCTGCATGGTTGGCACTTGTAGCACCCTGTTTGGCAAGTATGACAACTTGTAAATTATTTTTGTAGCCAACCAAGAGTCTTTCAATTCTTGTTTGAGGGTTTTATGACCATTCTTACTTCCAAAGGTATTCCAGTTCTGTGATTCCTGGGCTGTCTTGCATGGACTACTATTTTAATGTCTATTCAAAGATTTTCAATGATGTTTAGATCAAAGGAGGGGCATGGTAAAACCCTTCAGGTGCAGGTGTTGATGAACAGTAGAACAATGTACCCTAAGTGTGCTCAATCTTCCTGAAAGTCTTTTGCAGTCAAATGGGTTCTGATTTGTCTTTCCAGCAATTCTATGAGCAACTGTCTCAGAAAAATGTATTTGTCTCCCAGACCTTCTCGTGACCTCCATTGTTTCTTTTAATTGCTATTTCTAAATTACATTTTGAGCTGAGGGACTGGCAACCTGAAAACACTTTGCCATCATCTTATAGCCTTTTCCTGCTTTGCTGGCCCAACCATTTTCAAGTTTTAGCTGCTTAGAAGAACCCATGGCTGCTGTTTTTTGGGACAAGGTTATATGATTCTGGGTATTTAGAAAGCTTTGAATTTTGCATCACCTGGCCTTTCCTAACAATGACTGTAAACAAGGCTTAAACCTAACAGGCTATTATAGGTCTGAGACATTGGTCAAAGTTATCTGAGTGCTCAAATATCCTTGGTTTACCATACTTTTACAAGGTTCTCCTTTCTTTTTTTCACTCTAAAATTGTATAAAACCATAACATGCAGTGGGTACCATGGCCGGCGGGTCTCCGCTGTTACAAACAGTAGAGACCTACGGCTAATGACCGTCACTGGAAATAATGCAGATCACGGTCGTTAAAGCCTATAGATACCATGATCAAGTGTGATCACAGCAGCTAAAGGGTAAAAAACCCAGAAGCTTGCGCTTCCAGGCTTCTTGACGGCATCCTCTGTGGCCAATGAGGATGCCGGTAATTGATTTCAATATGCTGGGTCTCTTTGAAGATACCTTGAGTATTGAAGCTGCAATTCTTATTTTGGCCAGTAGGTGGTAGGCCAACATAAGAAATGAGCAATTATGTACCAATATGGATATATAATAAACATAATGGTACAGAATAAAAAATATATAAAAATTTAAAATTAAAAAAAAATATATATATATATATAAGTTTAACCTCTAGGATACCAGAGGTTTTTTCATTTCTGCGATTTCATTTTTCTTCCCTATCTTTCTTGAGCCATAACTTTCTTATATTTCCGTTCATATAGCTATATGAGGGCTTATTTTTTGCAGGACAACTTATACTTTCTAATGCCATCATTTATTATTTATGGCATACAATGTAGTGGGAAGAGCTTAAAAACAATCCAAATGGGGTGGAATTGGAAAGAAAAATGTTTTACTGGTTTTGTTCTCAACAAAACGGTTTGCAGCTAAACTGATCCATGCCCTTCATTCTCTGGGTCAGTACAATTACAATAATACCCCATATGTATAGGTTTTTTTATGTCTTAATAGTGTAAAAGTAAATTTAAACTTTGAAAAAAAAAAATAAATTTTTATATCATCAATCCATAACTTTTTCATTGTGATATCTACTAAGCGTTTTGGGGGCTCTTTTTTTGCTGGACCATCTGTCATTTTTATTGATATAAGGACCGAAACTTCCGGGCACCGTCACTACCAAAGAGTAGTTCCTATCATTGCCTATATTTAATTATGTAACTGGATCAAGAACTTTGTATCAATAAATTACTGATAAGTGCATATGAATAATCTGAGTGCCGCAATTCTATATCATTGATTGCGACTGTTCAGTCCTTGCAGGCACCAGTAGCCATAGTGTGCGGTACTCCACTTCCTACAACTGTTAAAGGGGAGGGCGCTGTTGATGTTACTGTTAAGGGGGAAGGCCGCTGTTGAGGTCATTGTTAATGAGGCAGGCACTGTGGAGGTCACTGTTAAGGGAGGAGAGGACTGTGGAGGCCACTATTAAAGGGGCAGTGGGGTATTGTGAGGTTACCATTAAGGCAGCGGGGTACATTAAGGTCACCGTTAAGGGAGCAGGGTACTGTGGCAGTCACTGTTAAAGGGGCAGTTGCTGTGGAGGTCTCTGTTTAGGGGGCCAGGAATGGTGGAGGTCACAGTTATGGGGACTGTAACCTATGGTTAGTGTAAAGGGGTGGGTGCTGTAGAGTTTTTTTTTTATTTTTTATTTATTTATAATTTTTCCTCAATACAATCGTATATTTAAAGAAAAATAGACCTGAAAAGAGTGCATTTATTTTACTTCCAATACAATCCAAATCTATGCACTAAACAGTGTTTATAAAGATAAATATATCCCTGTCCCCCCCATCCCCCCATTCTCCTCATACCCCCCCACCTATTGTCCCACACCTTTCCATGGGGTCCACTGAGCTAGCACCATAGCATCCACGTTTTTTCCCAATTTTCTTTCTGTTTCAAACTATGGATAGCGATTTTTTTTCATAATCTATTACTCGTTTTACAAATTTTGACCATTCTAAGATTCCTAGAGGGTGCTTATTTCCCCAGTGCCTTGCAATAATTACTCTAGCGAGTAGCAATGCTTTCAGCCAAAATATACGTTCCTGTGAATTTTTAGTGGCTGAGAAGGGTAAAAGCCCCAGGATAGCGTGGTAATTTCTTATGGAGGTTTAAGAACCGACTTCCTCCCTAGTCTATCAAAGACTCTGTACCAAAAGGATTGAATCTTGGTACAAGCCCATACCATATGGAGGAAGTTGGCTCTCTTCCCCTGACATTTCCTGCAATCCGTAGTTCTATTCTTATATATTTGACCTAATAGTGATGGTGGGTAATATATCCGATGTATAATATTGAATTGGATGAGTCGATGATTCATTGAGACGGATGCATTTTTACAATTTTTATATATGTCCCGCCACTCAAAATCCGAATGCAATCCCACCTCCCTTTCCCATTTACCTTTGCTCTTAAACTTATTTTATTTTCCCTAGACCGGTCCGAATCTTACCATATATCTGTGAAATAGAGATATATTTTTCTTTATAATTATATAAAAAATTCATAAGTTTAATTTCAAACCTTTCTTTACACTGTGACTTTAAAAAAGCATGATATAACTGGTGATACTTTAGTTTAACTAAGAAGTCATCTACATTTCCCCCTAGTAAATCCTCTATTTTTTTTAAGTGTCCTTCTATATAGAATTGTGCTACCATTGTGAGACCTTTTATTTCCCCAAATTTATAATCTATCGAGGAGATATCCGAAAAATTTATATTGTGCCAGAGCAGAGTGTATCTAAGTGAGTATGTGATCCCCAAAATTTGTTTTATTTTTTCCCATACGAGGTTTAGAACTTTACTAACATAACAAACACTTCCTTCCCATTTTCACCAGAACCCCAGACTCCATTATACAAAGTATATTTTTTTCTTATCCTTGATTTTACTTCGTGAAATAGTGACCGTAATTATCTAAGCCTTTCTTCAACCACTGTAGCTGAGCAGCTAAATAGTACCCCAAGGGAAAGGGAAGGGATAAGCCTCCATCCTCCTCCTGGTGCTGTAGAGGTTAATGTTAAGGGAGTGAGCCCCTGTGGATGTCACTGTCAAGGGGGTGGTGTGCTGTGTAACTCACTGTTAAAGGGGCAGGCTGTTGTGAAGGTCAACGTTAGGGGGTGGGCTTCTGTGGAGGTCCCATTTTAAGGAGGTGGCGCTCTGTGGGGGAGGTTAGTGTTAAAAGGTGGGGGCTGTGGAGGTCACCGTTAAGAGGGAGGGGTACTGTAGATGTCACTGTTATGGGGGATACTGTCGATATCTTTCAGCGACACACACAAACATTAAATTGAATAGATGAAACATACCCGTGCAAAGCCGGGTCCTTCTGGTAGTAAATACATAAATAACAAAAAATATAAACATCATGGGCATCACCGCATCCAAAAATGCATGTACTATCTGAAGAGGACAGTTTTCTGCTACAGGGGGATCTGTATAGATTGGAGGCTTGGGCAGAGAAATGGCAGATGAGGTTCAACACTGGCAAATGTAAAGTTATGCACATTGGAAGGAATAATGCAAGTCACCTGTACATATTAAATGGTAAAACACTCGGTAACACTGACATGAAAAAGGATCTAGAAATTTTAAAAAACAGCAAATTAAGATGAAAAAACCAGTGTCAGGCAGCTACTGCCAAGGCCAATAAGATAATGGGTTGCATCAAAAGGGGCATAGATGCCCGTGATCAGAACATAGTTCTATCACTTTACAAATCACTAGTCAGACCACACATGGAGTACTGTGTACAGTTCTGGGCTCCTGTGAACAAGGCAGACATAGCAGAGCTGGAGAGGGTTCAGAGGCGGGCAACTAAAGTAATAACTGGAATGGGGCAACTACAGTACCCTTAAAGGTTATCAAAATTAGGGTTATTCACTTTAGAAAAAAGACGACTGAGGGGAGATCTAATAACTATGTATAAATATATCAGGGGTCAGTACAGAGATCTCTTCCATCATCTATTTATCCCCAGGACTGTGACTGTGATGAGGGGACATCCTCTGCGTCTGGAGGAAAGAAGGTTTGTACACAAGCATAGAAAAGGATTATTCACGGTAAGAGCAGTGAGACTATGGAACTCTCTGCCTGAGGATGGTGAGTACAATAAAGGAATTCAAGAGGGGACTGGATGTATTTCTGGAGTGTAATAATATTACAGGTTATAGCTCCTAGAGAGGGGTAGTTGATCCACGGAGTTATTCTGATTGTCTGATTGGAGTCGGGAAGGAATTTTTTTCCCCTTAAGTGGGGGAAAATTGGCTACTGCCTCACAGGTTTTTTTTGCCTTCCTCTGGATCAACTTGTAGGAAACAGGCCGAACTGGATGGACAAATGTCTTTTTTAGGTCTTATATACTATGTTACTATGTTACTATGTTACAATTAAAATATAAAAATATTTTTCCAATATGGAAAAAATGGTCAAAATGACTGATACGCCATTTTTTCATCGCTTCTCTTACCCAAAAAATGACATAAAATGTGATGAAAAAGGCACACACACTCCAAAATGGCATCAAAAAAACTCTAGCTCGTCCCGCAATAAATGAGCTCCCACACAGCTCAGTAGATATAACTATAAATTATAGTCAAAATATCGTGATGTAAACATTTTTATTTTTTCAAAGTTTTTATTTATTTTTACACTATTTATATAAAAAACGATAAATATGGGGTATCGCTGTAATCATACTGACCCAGAGAATGAAGGGAACATGTCTGTTTTGCCACACCAGGAACGCCGTAGGAACAAAACCCATAAAAGGGTGGAGCAATTGCATTTTTTTTTTGCAATTTAACACCAATTGGAATTTTCTTCCCACATCCCCCTACATTGTATGCCATATTAAATGGTGGCAATAGAAAGTACACCTCGTCCCACAAAAAATAAGCCCCCATATGGATACTTGAACAGAAAAAAAAAATATGTTAAGGCTCAAGGAAGATAGAGGAGAAAAATAAAAACACAAAATGAAAAAAACCTCCAGTATCCTAGGGGTTAAATAGTTGAAAAGTGTGTTTCATTTTTAAATTTTTTCTAACTGTTCATAGTAACAGGAATTATAATTAGGGGTACCCACACTTTTGCATGCCACTGTACCTCTCTGTGTTTTATATATCAATTTTCCCGTGTTTTATCCACTAACTTTTTGGTGGTAGCCTCAACCTTTTCAATCAATGTTTTTATGTAAAAGGATTTTTTAAAATCTATTATTATGCTTCTCAATTATATATCAATTTTCCCCTATATTTATCCATTAAGTTTTTTATGGTACCCTTGAACTGTTAAATCAGTGCTTTCTCATAATAAGATTGTTTAGGTATTGCTATGATTGTGTCCCCACATAATGCTTTTCTGGACGAGACATACAAACAAGAGAATGAAAACTGAACATGGAATACCAGGAACTCAGCTCTTTCTGAGTAATTAACTTTTAACAAAGTACAGTGAAGAAAATTTGCTTTTCTGACTGAGAGGCCTTGGTTGAGGTGCTATTTCTCCATATGGAGAGCATCAAGTACACCTGAGGACTATTGAATGTCAGTCTACTCTCCTCTGCATTTTTGTAAAAAATATATAAAAACTATCACATCTTACATCTGCCGACATAGGATGACATTAGCTAATTTGAAAGCTTACTTGAATATCTTTCCCAGAAACACTGCAATACTCATCGTTGTCTAGCCTAAATAGTCCACAAACATACTACAGCATAAATATTGCACATGGTAGCATACTAGTCTCTCTCTGCGACCCCCCCCTCCCTTCCCCAGATGTCTAAACCTACATTCACACTAAAAAATACAACTACATCACACTAAAAAATAAACAAATAGATTTTAAAAGATATAATAAATATGTTTTCCATTAAGAAGTGCCAAACAATTCTGCTGTCTAATGGGTTAAAACTAAAACAGAAAAAATAATAATTCTTAAGTAGTGATGAGCGAGCATGCTCGGCCGAATATCTGTTCGGCTCGAGCATCGCTATGCTCTGCACATAGCGATACTTGCACATGATCGGCTCAGACATAGACAGGGAGAGCATGGGGTAGGAAGGGAAAGACATAGCAGGGAGCGAATTTCAGCGATTTTAGTTAGAGAAAGCTTTTCAAAGATCCAAAAGTCCTTTTAAGAACTACTGTGTGTGTCTGTTTTAGATCAACAATATATTTAACAGCAGTGTCAGGGACATCTGTGCTATGGAAGGGACAGATAGTTCAGGGAGAGAAATTTGCTGTTTTTACTACCTAAAGCTTTTCAAAGAACCCAGAATCTTTTTAAGGGCTACTGTGCCTGTTTCACAGCAGCAAGATATTTTTATTTTATAACTATTAGTGACATATACTGTACATCATCCGCAGACTGACTCTTTCATAATCTGGGTCACATCTAGTGTCCATAATCTGTGGTGTTCTCTGTAATAAATACTCTCCTGCATCACAAAACACTGTCTATATTACAACTTCCAATAATCTGGGCATAATATAGTGTCCACAATCTATGGTGTTCTACAACCAATACTGTTCTGCCTCAGAAAACACTGTCAGTATTACAAATTCCAATAATCTGGTCCTAATATAGTGTCCGTAATCTGTGGTGTTCTATAACCAATACTGTCCTTCCTCAGAAAACACTGTCAGTATTATGAATTTCTATAATCTGGGACTATATATAGTGTCTGTAATCTGTGGTGTTCTATACCCAATACTGTCCTGCCTCAAAAAACAGTGTGTATATTACAACTTCCATTAATCTGGGCCTAGTGTAGTGTCCAAAATCTGTGGGTTTTTGTATCCAATACTGAACTGCATCTAAAAACACTGTCTATAGTACAACTTCTATTAATCTGGACCTAGGGTAGTGTCCAAAATCTGTGGGTTTTTGTATCCAATACTAAAATGCATCTAAAAACACTGTGTATATTATAACTTCCATTAATCTGCGCCTAGTGTAGTGTACAAAATTTGTGGGTTTTTGTATCCAATACTGATCTGTATCTAAAAGCACTGTGTATATTACAACTATCATTAGTCTGGGCCTAGTATAGTGTCCAGAATCTGTGGGTTTTTGTATGCAATACTGAACAGCATCTGAAAACACTGTGTATATTACAACTTCTATTAATCTGGGCCTAGAATAGCGTCCAAAATCTGTTGGTTTTGTATCCAATACTGAAGTGCATCTAAAAGCACTGTCTATATAACAACTCCCATTAATCTGGGCCTAGTATAGTGTCCAGAATCTGTGGCGTTCTGTAACCAATGCTGCCCTGCATCAGAAAACGGTGTCTTTAGCAGACAGTAACAATGTGCGCCATATCTACAGACAAAACCATTAATATAAAGAAGGCGAGCAAAAGGGACGGGGAAGTGGACGTGATACTGATGGTGCAAGTAGAGGCCATGGCCCTGGGCGCAATGAAACTGTGACTGCTGTCAGTGTACCAGAAAAATCTAAAAAATCCACCTTACCCAGTTTCATGTCCAATTTAGCTGGGCGGCGCAGGACAACACTGTCCAAGTCAGACCAGTGCGAACAGGTGGTCATTTGGATTGCTGAAGATAATGCTTCTAGTCGGTTAAGCACCACTCTCTCTTCCACTAAGTCCAGTCTCTGTGGCCAAGAGTCTGGTCAACCAAATCTGTTCCTCCTTCCCCCCACCATGTCGAGTTTGGCCAAACAAGTGATCCCACACTAGGATATTCACATGACCTCTTTTCATCGCCAGTTCTTGGTTTGGCTCTTTCGCCAAGCACGCTTGCTTGAAGCGGTACCTGAGATATTGTGACCTGATTCCCCACCTCTTGAGCCTTCACAGTCTCAAGAAGATGACGGTGTTGAGCGGCAATCATTAGTTCACGAGGTAGATGATGATGAAACACAGTTGTCAATCAGTGAGGTTGCAGTTAGGTCAAGTCAGGAGGATGAGCAGAGTCAGGAAATGGAAGAGGAGGTGGTGGACGATGAGGTCACTGACCCAACATGGGAAGGTGAAAAGCCGAGTGAGGACAGCGGTACAGAGGGGGAGGGTTCCGCAGCACCGCAACAGTCTGGAAGAGGCAGTGGGGTTGCAAAAGGGAGAAGTTGGCCCACACCAAACAGGCCCGCAACCATTACACGGAGCACCCCCATGTAGAAATCTACCTTGCCAAGGGGTTGGTGTTCCGCAGTATGGCGCTTTTTTGAGGAAAGTGCAGACGACAAAAGAGTGGTAGTTTGCAACCTGTGCCGTACCAAAATGAGCCCGGGCGTGAACACTAGCAACCTCACCACGTACAGCATGATCCGGCACAAGGCTTCCAAGCACCCTAATAAGTGGGCCGAATGCCTGGGTCCACAATATGGGTCTGCGGGTCACACCACTGCCTCTTCTTCCTCTGGGTTACGCACTGCTGGCCAATCCCCTGTTGAAGACGTAGGCCCGGATGCTCCTCGCCCTGCACTTGGACCAGCGTATGAACCATCAGCAACAACTTATCTGTTCCAGCGCAGCGTCCAAATGTGGATAACACAGGCATTTGAACGCAAGCACAAATATACACCCACCCACAGGCCATAGCACTAAATGCGCAACTTTCAAAATTACTGGCCCTTGAAATGTTGTAATTTAGGCTTGTTGACACTGAGGCCTTCCGCAGCCTGATGTCAGTTGCCCCCCCAGGTTACGCAGTCCCCAGCCGCCACTATTTTTCGAGGTGTGCTGTGCCCGCCTTACACCAGCATGTGTCCCAGAACATCACCCATGCCGTGACCAACTCACTAACTGGGAAGGTCCACGGACAAACGGATAAGTGCTGGTGGCCATGGATGCAATGTTTCCCTGACCGCACACTGGGTGAATGTTGTGGAGGCCGGGAGTGATTCATACCCTGGGATGGCACAGGTGCTACCCACACCCAGGATTGCGGGCCCTACATACATCAGGGTTTCTGCCAGCAGCTATGTTACTGGCTCCAACCCCCACTTCTCTTTCTCCACCGCCTCCTCCTCCACCGCCTCCTCCTCCACTTTCACCTCCAACAGCAGTCAGCCATCAGTCCCTAGCTGGAAGCAGTATATCACTGCTGTGGGTAAGCATCACAGGCCGTGCTGAAGCTGATCTGCTTAGGGGACAAAAAACACACAGCCCCAGAAAGGTGGCAGGGTATAAGGGACCACACCGAGCTGTGGCTTTCGCCACCAGGCATGGTTTTGTCTGACAATGAATTTCACTTGGTAGCGGCTTTGGAGTTCGGCAACCTGACACACATCCCATGCCTAGCCCACGTCTTAAACTTAGTGGTTCAGCGGTTTATCAAAACCTACCCCAATTTAGCAGAGCTACTAGTGAAGGTGCGCCGCATGTGTGCCCATTTCCGCAAGTCATCTACAGCTTCAGCCGGTCCGTTCAACGCTGCAGCAGCGCTGCACTGTTGTGCAACGTGAGCACACGCTGGAACGTGTGTTGGGCAGGCTTTGTGAGCAGAGGGCAGTTGTTGAATACCAGCTGCAACATGGTCATCGCTTTGATGTCAGAACTCTGTGAGGTTTAAAAAAAACTTAGATTAATCCACACAGATGGTTAGTGGCGATAATGCTATTACCAGTGTAACCATCCCCCTGCTGTGTCTACTCAAGCGATCGATGCTCACAATTAAGGATGACGCTCTGAATGTGGCAGACTAGGAAATGGGGGAGGACATTACACAGGGTGATAGCCAGACCACCCAAAGTTCATCTTCTTAGCGTGAATTGGACCATGAAGAGGAGGAGCTGGAGACTGGAGCTGGAGACTGCTACAAAGGGTAGTAAGTGTCGTATAGGAAAAAAACATAAATAGGTATGGTCTAGTTATATCACCGTAATGTAATTTATATTCACAACAAGACCATACAATCCATTTGTTTTTAATTCTTAATTCATTAGCGCCAGTCCCCTCGTGTATAGTGAATGGTAATGACCCACGTAAGTAAACGATTAATAGTGGTATAAGGAATTTCACCTAATAAAAGTTTTAAGAACAATTATCAAATTTTTTGTTAAAGTGCAACTCAGGGTCTACTCACTTCGCTGGGGGGCTGTCAAACAGGTTAAGCTCAAGACGCCTGAGGCAGTACCCCACCCCACCCCCGGCCAGGATCGCATGTAGTATGTTAGATGTTAAAGTCAGCACATGTCCAGGGCTTCTGTTCAAATTCTTTATTGCAGAGATACAGGCTTGACGCGTTTCGGGGTATAGTATACAACCCCTTCCTCAGGAGCAGAAGATATACAGTCGTGGCCAAAAGTTTTGAGAATTACATAAATATTGGAATTTGGAAAAGTTGCTACTCACGTTTTTATAATAGCAATTCGCATATACTCCAGAATGTTATGAAGAGTGATCAGATGAATTGCATAGTCCTTCTTTGCCATGAAATTTAACTTAATCCCAAAAAAACCTTTCTACTGCATTTCATCGCTGTCATTAAAGGACCTGCTGAGATCATTTCAGTAATCGTCTTGTTAACTCAGGTGAGAATGTTGACGAGCCCAAGGCTGGAGTTCATTATGTCAGGCTGATTGGGTTAAAATGGCAGACTTGACATGTTAAAAGGAGGGTGATGCTTGAAATCATTGTTCTTCCAATGTTAACCATGGTGACCTGCAAAGAAACGCGTGCAGCCATCATTGAGTTGCATAAAAATGGCTTCACAGGCAAGGACATTGTGGCTACTAAGATTGCACCTCAATCAACAATTTATAGGATCATCAAGAACTTCAAGGAAAGAGGTTCAATTCTTGTTAAGAAGGCTTCAGGTTGTCCAAGAAAGTCCAGCAAGCGCCAGGATCGTCTCCTAAAGAGGTTTCAGCTGTGGGATCGGAGTTCCACCAGTGCAGAGCTTGCTCCGAAATGGCAGCAGGCAGGTGTGAGCGCATCTGCACGCACAGTGAGGCGAAGACTTTTGGAAGATGGCCTGGTGTCAAGAAGGGCAGCAAAGAAGCCACTTCTCTCCAAAAAAACCCCATCAGGGACAGATTGATCGTCTTCAGAAAGTATGGTGAATGGACTGGTGAGGACTGGGGCAAAATCATATTCTCCGATGAAGCCTTTTTCGGATTGTTTGGGGCATCTGAAAAAAGGCTTGTCTGGAGAAGAAAAGGTGAGCGCTATCATCAATCCTGTGTCATACCAACAGTAAAGCATCCTGAGACCATTCATGTCTGAGGCCATGAATAAAGAACGGTACCAAAACAAACTCCAACAGCAACTTCTTCCAAGAATCCAACAACAGTTTGGTGAAGAACATTGAATTTTCCAGCATGATGGGGCACCGTTCCATAAGGCAAAAGTGATAACTAAGTGACTCGGGGACCAAAACCTTGACATTTTGGGTCCATGGGCTGGAAACTCCCCAGATCTTAATCCCATTGAGAACTTGTGGTCAATCCTGAAGAGGCGGGTGGATAAACAAAAACCCACTAATTCTGACATACTCCAATAAGTGATTATGAAAGAGTGGGTTGCCATCAGTCAGGAATTGGCCCAGAAGTTGATTGAGAGCATGCCCAGTTGAATTGCAGAGGTCATGAAAAAGAAGGGCCAACACTGCAAATACTGACTATTAGCATAAATATCATGTAATTGTCGATAAAAGCCTTTGAAACGTATGAAGTGCGTGTAATTATATTTCAGTACATCACAGAAACAACTGCAACAAACATCTAAAAGCAGTTTAGCAGCAAACTTTGTGAAAACTAATATTTGTGTCATTCTCAAAACTTTTGGCCACGACTGTATATACACATACAAACACATACACTTATATATACTTTGAATACATACAGATTTCCCGCCAATTTAGGTTCAGAGTGGGCGGCGGTAATCACGTGACGTCATTTCCGCTATTAGTGGAACGCAAACTCGCTCATTTGGAACTCACCCGGAATACCAGGAGTTGACTCTATACAACAACCCCTTTGGGCGAACTCTATTTATGCTTTCAGCAAGAAGAATTGTGGTCCGGTATGTGAGGGAGGTATCCTTACCTATGATCTCGCTGCGCGGCTGGTCTGTGTCCCACTGTGGAACGCATAATGGGGAAGTGAAGTCCCCAGCAGCAGGCCCTCAACCATGATGTTTTACAAGGTGAGCTGCAGGTGAGGGGAAGTGACGTCCCCAGCAGCCCCTAATGTTTTAGGGGTGGCACCTCAGCAGTAGAGATGTCGCGAACATAAAATTTTCACAAATGATTGCAAACGGGCGAACCGGGCGAACCGCCATAGGCTTCAATAGGCAGGCAAATTTTAAAACCCACAGAGACTCTTTCTGGCGACAAAAGTGATTGAAAAGTTGTTTCAAGGGGACTAACACCTGGACTGTGGAATGCCGGAGGGGGATCCATGGCAAAACTCCCACGGAAAATTATGTAGTTGACGTAGAGTCGGGTTTTAATCCATAAAGGGCATAAATCACCTAACATTCCTAAATTGTTTGGAATAACGTGCTTTAAAACATCCAGTGTGTGTATACCATCAGGTATTATGTTGTATCGATCAGGTAGTGCAAGGGTTACGCCCGCTTCACAGTGACAGACCAAACTCCCCGTTTAAAGCACCGGAAACAACCGCAAACAGTACATTTGCACAACCACAAACTCCCCATTTGCACAAGGTTGGATACCAAGCTAGCCATGTCCCGTTCCTTGTTTCCACTGATGTCATTGAAGGTCTCTTCCTCCACCCAGCCACGTACAACACCAAGGGTCCCCGAAATGTGACAACAAGTCCCCTGGGACGCCTGCTGTGGTTGGTCTTCCACCTCCTCAAAGCCACCTTCCTCCTCTGACTCCTCTTCTTCAGACTCTTCTCTCTGCGTTGCCACAGGTCCAGCAATTGACGACAAGGCTGTTTCTGGTGGTGATGGTGACCACAACTCTTCCTCTTCATGCTCATCTACGGTCTGATCCAGCACTCTTCGCAAGGCACACTCCAGAAAAAACGCATATCGGATGAGGTCGATAATGTTGCCTTGAGTTTGACTGACTAGGTTTGTCACCTCCGCCAAAGGACACATGAGCATACAGCCATTGTGCCTGAGCGTTCAGTAATGCGGCCAAAAAATACCCAGCTCCGCAGAGGCTGTCCTCTTTTTTTAAATTAAAAAAAATCTGTTCTTACCAGTGTAATCTCTGTTTTGTCCTCTATCAGGGGCCTGTGTATGGAATAGATTTTAGGAACTGGGCGATGGAAAAAGATGGTTGGTCGGTCCTCTTACTTCCAATTTGGGGCACTGCGCGTGCGCCGTGTAATGTACTGTGCAATCCCAATATGAGTGGTATGTAAAGTAGTACTATTCCCATCAGTTTAATCCCTGTTACTTCCCCTATCAGGGGCCGGTGCATGGAATAGATTTTAGGAACCGGGAGATGGAAAAAGATGCTTGGTCGGTCCTCTCACTTCCAATTTGGGGCACTTAGACTTTTTTGACCTAGGCGACTTCTCTTCTCAGTGACAATAGCTCCTGCTGCACTGAAGGTCCTTTCTGACAGGACACTTGAAGCGGGGCAGGCCAGAAGTTCTATCGCAAATTGGGATAGCTCAGGCCACAGGTCAAGCCTGCACACCCAGCAATCAAGGAGTTCATCGCTCCTCAGTGCTTTTCAGACCAGGTATCAGTGGTCAGATGGACCCTTGCCCCAACACTGTGTGCCAGACATGCCATGACTTCCTTTTGCACAATAGAGTACAGGTTGGGGATTGCCTTTTGTGAAAAGAAATTTCGGTCGGGTACCTTCCACTGCGGTGTCCCAATAGCTACAAATTTTTTGAAGGCCTCAGAATCCACCAGCTTGTATGGTAAAAGCTGGCGGGCTAAGAGTTCCGCAAACCAGCTGTCAGACACCGGGCAAGGGGGGGACTCTGTGACATTGGCTTCTTAAGCTCAAACATGTCCTTGACAGACACCTGACTGTGGGCAGATGAGCAGGAACTGCTGAAGGTTAGAGGCGGAGTGGCGGGTTGTTGAGAGGGGGCAGGGAGGACAGCAGTGGTTGACGTGGCTGAAGATGAAGGACCAGGAGGAGCATGGTGGCTTTGAGTTTGTGTGCTGCTTGTACTCATGTGTTGATCCCATAGGCGTTTGTGATGTGAGATTATGTGCCTTCGCAAAGCATTTGTACCTAGGTGGGTGTTGGACTTCCCACGACTCCGTTTCTTTTGGCACCGGTTGCAAATGGCATCGCTGTTATCAGAGGCAGACATACAAAAACAATTCCACACTGCTGAGCTTTGCAATGACGGCATTCTGGTGGTCGCAAAAGCATGTGTTGATTGGCGTGCTGTCTGGCTGACCCTGGGTGCCGATACATGCTGTCTGACTGTGCCACTAGCTCCTTGCGACGACCTCCCCCTGCTTCCATCTCGCCTCCTCCTCCTCTCTGTCTCCCCATCTGAACTTTCTCCCTGTTCTTCTTCTCTTCAAGCAGGCACCCATGTGACATCCACAGACACATCGTCATCATCAACCGCTTCACTTGTATCTGACAACTCAGCAAAGGAAGCAGCAGCGGGTACAACATCATCATCATCACACCATATGTCCATGTGTGTAATGCTGCCTGACTGAGACATATCCCTGTTATCTACATCCTCTGGCAATAATGGTTGCGCATCACTCATTTCTTCCAACTGATGTGTAAATAACTCCTCTGACAGATCAAGTGAAGCAGCTGTGGTGCTAGTTTTAGTGGTGGCGGCAGGCGGGCGAGTGGTAACTTGAGAGGTGCCCGAAGCTGAGCTGGAGGAGGATGGTGCATCAAGGTTGCTAGCGGAAGCTGTAGAAGATTGGGTGTCCTGTGTTAGCCAGTCAACTATGTCCTCAGAACATTTCGAGTTCAGGGTACGTGGCCTCTGAACACTGGGCATTATTCTAGGGCCAAAGGGAATCACAGCACCACGACCACGACGGCCCCTGCGGGGTTGCCTGCCTCTGCCTGTCATTTTTTTTAGATTAGTTTAGTTGTACTATGCGTGCAAGCTACTGTGACACCAGATATGAGTGGCACTGTGCACTGGCAGCAGTTGGCAGAGTAGACGCTGTAGGCCTGACACACACACTTGCAGACAACTAACGGCTATTCAATCTGTTACAGTTAAAATTGTTGTTGTTTTTTTAAATGTAATCTACTGTGACACCAAATATGAGTTGCACTGGTGACACTGTGCACTTGCAGGGCCTGAAACACACACGTGTGCAGGCAACTGACTGCTATTATATTACAGTCAAAAATGTTTTTTTTTTTTTTTAATGTAATCTACTGTGACACCAGATATGAGTTGCACTGGTGACACTGTGCACTTGCATGGCCTGAAACACACAAGTGTACAGGCAACTGACTGCTATTATATTACAGTCCAAAAAGTTTTTTTAAATGCAAGCTACTGTGACACCAGATATGAGTGGTGGCACTGGGCAAGTGGGCAAAGTATACGCTGTGAGCCTTACACACACGCTGGCAGGCAACTGCAATTAGATTAATGTTTTAGAGGGTCACCAGCAGGCCATTGTTCCAAATGTTTTTGAGGGTCACCACAGGCCAGCAATCATAATTTTTCAAGGGAGTGTAATAAAGGGAGTATTGTAGTGCCGGTTCTGTGTAATTTTTGGCCGCCCTTTCAATTAGTACATAGGCTTTATGAGTGTAGGCATCCCACTACTTGAACAATTGTACCTCAATGTGACCGGATCCTCCTTTATGTGGTATACAGGCTGTTTCGGAGTGCCTCTTGCTTGTAATTTTGAGCAGCACTTGCACTTTATATACAATTGAATATACAGGAAAGAATGTTTCCTAGCATTTATTCCTTAAAAATTTTTTTTTTTTTGGGGGGGGCGTGTTTTTGTCAGTCTTTAAAAGTGGCGTACAACTCAGACAATATGGTACCCAGCAGCGACCTGGGAGTCCAAGATGCATCCAGACATCGTCCCCATGCTGTTCCCGATCCTTTTCGGTGGTGCTTCTGTCACTATCAGACCCTTTTCCAATGGACCAGGAACCAGGGGGTGCCTGGTTGTCTCCCATTGACTTCCATTATACTCAGGTGCTCGGCCGCGCACACGAACATAGCTATGTGTTCCGCCCGAACATCCAAATACTTTGGTGCTCGTTAATCACTATTCTTAAGAGAGCTGATTTTTTACTACTGTAAGATTTCTTAGGTTATTCCTCTGTCTTCTAGACAATTTAGAGGTCATTTGACAGTATAAAGAGTTTAATGTCTCCCACCAATTAGCAAGCGATGAAACAAAATATAGGCCCCCTCAGGTCAACCTGCAATGGAACAGGCCATTATCATTTATATAGGCCCCTGACAACCAGACAATGGGGCGGTCATTTGACAGTAAAAAGAGGTTAATGTCTCCCACCAATACAGCAGGCGATGAAACAAAATATAGGCCCCTGGCAACTAAACAATGTAGAGGTCATTTGACAGTATAAAGAGTTTTATGTCTCCCACCAATGCAGCAAGCGATGAAACAAAATATAGGCCCCTGACAACCAGACAATGTAGAGGTTATTTGACAGTATAAAGAGTTTAATGTCTCCCACCAATGCAGCAAGCGATGAAACAGAATATAGGCCCCTGACAACCAAACAATGTAGAGGTCTTTTGACAGTATAAAGAGTTTAACGTCTCCCCCCAGTGCAGTAAGCAATGAAACAAAATATAGGCCCATGACAACCATACAATGTAGAGGTCATTTGACAGTATAAAGAGTTTAATGTCTCCAACCAATATAGCAAGCGATGAAACAAAATATAGGCCCCTGACAACCATACAATGTAGAGGTCATTTGACAGTATAAAGAGGATAATGTCACCCACCAAAGCAACAGGTGATTATCTGAAATGTAGGCCCTTGGCACCCAGACAGATGAGAGAGGTCCCATAGCAGAAAATCAGGCTTCATGTCACCCAGCACTGGAAAAGGCCACTTTCAGTTATTTAGGCTCCCACAGCCAGACAGAGGAGAGAGGTCCCATAGGAGAAAATCAAGCTTGATGTCACCCGCCAAAAAAGCAGGTGATTAACAGAATTTTAGGCCCCTGACACCCAGACAGAGGAGAGGTTAATTCAACTTGGGGCTGCCCCCAAAATTATGGTACAATAAAACAAAGAAGATTTAATAAAGAAGTGCCCTGGAGTACAAGAATGTATGGTTCCGGGCGAGGCAGTTATAAATGTCTATTCTACAGAAGGTACGAACAAGTCCTGTGGTATCCATGCCTGGTTCATTTTAATAAATGTGAGCTTGTCCACGTTGGCTGTGGACAGGCGGTTGCGTTTGTCTGTAATGACGGCCCCTGCCATGCTAAATATACATTCAGACAATACACTGGCCGCAGGGCAGGCCATCACCTCAAAGGCATAAAGGGCAAGCTCTGGCCATGAGGACAATTTGGAGACCCAGAAGTTGAATGGGGCAGAACCATCAGTCAGTACATGGAGGTGTGCGCACATGTACTGTTACACCATGTTGTTGAAATGCTGCCTCCTGCTAACACGTTCCCTATCAGCTGGTGGTGCAGTTTGCTGTGGCGCAGTGACAAAACTTTTCCACAGCTCGGCCATGCTAACCCTGCTGTCTGAGGAGCTGGCCGTGACCCAGCTGCGTTGGCAACCTCCTCCATCTCTGCCTTTGCCTTGTGCTTCCACTTGTCCTCCCGAGTCAGTTGGGAATGCCCTCAGGAGCGAGTCTACCAGTGTGCGCTAGTAGTCGCACATCTTCCTATCACGTTCCAGGGTGGGAATTAAGGTGGGAACGTTGTCCTTGTACCGGAGATCCAGCAGGGTGGCAATCCAGGGTAGCAACCCAGTAGTCAGCACAAGTTAAAATGTGGGCAACTCTGCTGTCATTGCGCAGGCACTGCAGCATGTAGTTGCTCATGTGTGCCAGGCTGCCCAGAGATGACGATAAGATGTCCTTTGTAGGTGATGTAGCATCTGTGTCCTCCGTATCCCACCAGTGATGGCCCTGAGCTGCGTAGGGTGCCACCCTGCAGTGAAACCGGTTGCTTCTCCTCTACCTCATCCTTCTCCTCCTCCAGAAGTGTACCCCGGCTGTCCACATGTGTACCTGGTCTCTGCTGGTGCAGGAGCTCACCCTCTGAGCCGCTTCTGTATGACCTGCCTGCAACCCTGAGAAATGCCCCCTCTTCCTCCTCCTCCTGTTACGCATCCTCTTCCATCATCACCACAATATTTTTTCAAGGAGACATAGAAGGGGTATTGTAATGCTAACAACGGCATCATCAGTACTGGCCATGTTGGTTGAGTACTCCAAAGACCGCAACAAGGTACACAGGTCTCGCATGCAGGCCCAATCACTGGTGGTGAAGTGGTACCGATCTGCAGAGCGACTGATCCGTGCATACTGCATCTGAAACTCCAGTATCGTACGCTGCTGATCGCACAGTCTCTCCAGCATATGTAAGGTGGAGTTCCACCTGGTGGGCATGTCGCATATGAGGCGGTGAGCTGGAAGGTCGAAGGTACGCTGCAGCACAGACAGGAGAGCAGGAGCAGGGTGAGAACGCCGAAAGCGTGCACATATGGACCGCAATTTCAGCAGCAGCTCTGACATGTCTGGTTAGTTTTAAAGAAACTTCTGCACCACCAGATTCACCATATGCGCCAGGCAAGGGATGTGTGTCAAACCGGATAGTCCCAGAGCTACAACGAGATTTCGCCCATTATCACACACCACCAGACCGGGCTTGAGGTTCACCGGCAGCAACCACTCATCAGTCTGCTGTTCTATGCCCCTCCAAAGCTCCTGTGCGATGTGGGGTTTGTCACCCAAACACATGAGTTTTTATATCGCCTGCTGAAGTTTACCCCGGACTGTGCTGAAGTTGGGGGTGAGGTACTTTCGATGACTGGATGTGGGGGTAGTAGAAGAGGAGTAGGAGGAGGAGGAGCATGATACGAAGTAGGAGGAGGAAGCAACAGGAGACAACGAATAATGTCCTGCGATCCTCGGTGGAGGAAGGATATGAGCCAAACAGCTATCCGCCTCGGGCCCAGCCGCCACTACGTTTACCCAGTGTGCAGTGAGGGAGATATAGCGACCCTGGCCATGCTTACTGGTCCATGTATCTGTGGTTATGTGGACTTTGCCACAGATGGCGTTGCGCAGCGCAGACTTGATTTTATCCTCCACTTGGTTGTGAAGGGAAGGGACGGCTGGGAACAGCGTACTGGGGGACAGCCACCGCCATCAGCTGTTTGAAACAGTCCGTCTCCACCAGACGGAATGACAGCATTTCAAAGGCCAGTAACTTAATGCTGGCATTAAGGGTACTTTCAAACTTGCGTTAGTGTGGTCCGGCAGGCAGTTCCGTCGTCGGAGCTGCCTGCCGGATCCGCCAATCAGTGTGTCAACTGGCAGCATTTGTAGACGAATCCCGGTGCGGATCCGTCTACAAATGCATTGCAAGAAGGGATTCGTGGCCGCTGAGCAGGGGGCACAATAAATGCTGCGCAGATTAGAGGGAACACTGTATGCCACATGAAATTTAAAAAGAAAAAAAACTCAGCCGGCTGCCCGGGCCCCCAGTGGCATAGGGCCCCATAGCCATTGCTGGATAGGTCGGGGAAAACCCTGCCAACAGAGTCATCAAAAAGCATGAGACTTTCCTGCATAATTTAGTGCTCTGACTGCTTGGCTGATTTGCAAGGGGGTGAGGTGGAAGACTGATGGGCATGGACTGCAGGTGCCAACTCTGAGCTTTCTGCAGAGGACTGGGTGTTAGATACCGTGAAGGAACTGGAGGCACTTTCAGCCACCCAATCTACTATCGCCTGTACATCTTATGGCTTCACCATCCGTAGAGCGGCATTTGGGCCTATTAAATATCGTCCTCTCCCAGCAACAGGAGCTCCACCAACACCACCACGACTATGCCCAGGTCCCTTATTTGATGTTCTCCTCATTATTTGCGTTCACCCACTAAGCTAAAAAATTGATTGGTCTCTCTGGTGTCAATTTACCTGCCACTAGTCGACAATTACGTTCGCTAAGGCAGTGCCCGTGTCATAAAAATGCTCTGTGGAACCAGAAAATTGTTTTTTGTGCCCAAAATACACTGATTCTCAATTTCTATGCTGAAATGTAAACTTGTTTTTTGGGTACGCTGTATGCACAAATGGTTTGTGGAACAAGAACAAGTAATTTTTTTAAATAAAATACTGAAAATTAGTATTTCACTGCTGTAAATTGAAATTAATTATTTATACGCTGGACGCACTACTATTTTTTCGTCCTATAACACTGCTTTTTTCAATAAAAACCCAAAATGCAGTTTTTAACTGCTGTACATTAAAAGTAGATATTTATACTATGTATGGACACCAGTTTTGGGGACCCAGAACACGGATTTGGTAACCAAAATTTACAAATACAGTATTAGACTGTTATAAATTGGAAATAATTGTTTAAACAACGGATGCACAACTGTTTTTTTGGCCTAAAAGATGGCTATTTTCAATAAAACCCCAAAATGCTGTTTTTAACTGCTGTACATTAACAGTAGATATACTATGTATCGACACCAGATTTGGGGACACAGAACACGGATTTGGTCACCAAATTTCACAAATGCAGTATTTAACTGCTATAAATTGTAAATAATTATTTAAACGATGGATGCACAACTGTTTGTTCGGCCTAAAACACAGCTTTTTTCAATAAACCCCAAAATGCAGTTTTTTACTGCTGTAAATTTAAATTAGATATTTATACCGTGTATGTACAACTGCTTTGTGAAGCAAGAATATTGCTTTTTTCACACAAAAAAGAATAATGCACTATTTCTCAGCTGTAATGTGAAATCTGTATTTAAGCGGTGTATTTCAAGATGCTCTGTGGATCAGGATTACCACTCTTTTGTCAAAAAACATACACTTATGCTTTATTTCACAGCAGCAATGTAAAATAGGTGGTTGTAATGGGTATTTCAGACTGTTTCGTGGACCGCGAATAACGTTTTTTTTTTCTATAAAAAACAAAGAAGCACTATTTCCATGCAGAAAAATAAAATGTCAAATATATATTTTGACAATGTAAAATAGGCTTGGTGGATCAGGATGACCCCTTTTTTTTTAAAGTAAAATACACCGATGCACTATTTGATAGCTGAAATGGAATATACGGTTTAGTGCATAGTATACAAAAGTGCTCTTTGGCACCACAGATCCCAGGCTAGACAAATGGACTGTCACCCCTTAAACATACACAAGGCAATATAGGAGACGTGAGCAGCCAGAACACAAAGATTTTTCCTTATCTGATCTACAAAATAGGATTAGGCTGATGTCCCTGGCAGGCTGGCAGACTTTTAGTACACTGCAGTGCCTAAAATGGCCGCTGACCCCCACCCTAGTAACAGATGGATTACAAAAAAAATCTCCCTGGCAGTGGCTGGGTACAGAAATGTTGGATTGCTGAGGCTCCCTCCCTCTCTATGTGCTGTATCTTGTGGATTAAAGTTGCACAGGTTCTTCAGATTCCTGCCCTATTCTGTCCCTGATCGCACCAGCAGCAACCTTGCTCTAATTTTAATTCAGCAGTACTACGTGACTCCGGCTTATAAAGAGGCTGGGTCACATGCTACACTCAGCAAATCACAGCCATGCCTTTAGTAGGCATGGCTGTGAAGGCTTCTTAGGGCAAGAAGTAAAACGCTTAATGATTGGCTGCTGTGCAGCCCTTCAGAAAGCGGGAAGAAATCGCCAAACAACAGGCCCGAACCCGAACTTTTTTGAAAATTTTCAGGTCCGTGTCCGGAACACCCCAAAATTCCGTATGAACCTGAACTGTATAGTTCGGGTTCACTCAACTTTAATTATAAGGTTTCCATATCTGTTCAAAGCACTACAAATACAATGTAACCAGCAATCAACATAGGCAGCTCAGCCTCGGTGTATTGAAAATTAAATGTACACTTTTTTTTGCGCATACAGCTAAGTTCAATCATGTCATTTTCTGGCAAGCCTTTCAACAAGCCTGTCATAGTGTTTACACTTTAAATTCATATCCTGCTGTATCTTGTCAGAAACAACCATTTTGTGCCTCAAATTTTGCTTTACTATTAGTATTTCATAATTTCTGGTTAAAGCTAAGCTGATACATTGATCTAAGTCATTGACTCCTGTGGTATCATCTATGAGGAAGACAATATACCAATAGAACAATGAAATGAAAAAGAAATTATTTAAGAAAAAGATAGAATTGATCTAACTGATCATTTTATAAAAGTTTGTTTATTACTAGTTTTGATCGAGCACCAAAGTGGTCGGGTGCTCGGGCCGAACAAATCGGGATGCTCGAGTGCTCTACCGAGCACCCGAGTATAATGGAAGTCATTGGGAAAACCCAAACATTAAACCAGGAACCCCCTGCTCTGAAGAGGGGAAGGTGCCTGGTTCATAGAAACAGTTCAGAAATTGATGGAAACACCACCGAAATGGTTCAGGAACAGCATGGGGAGGATGTCTGGATGCATCTTGGAATCCCAGGTTGCTGCGGGGAACAATGTTGTCCGAGCAGTATACCACTTTTACGGACTGACAATAATATGCACAAAAACGAAGATAAAATCTACTTTAGAGGAAAAGTTGTTAGGAAACATTCTTTCCTACATATTTACTTGTATATAAAGTGCAAGTGCTGCCAAAAATTACAAGCAAGAGGCGCTCCGATACAACCTGTATATCACATAAAGGAGGGCCACATTCACATTACGGTACAATTGTTCAGGTAGTGGGACTCCTAAACTCATAAAGCCTATGCACTAAGTGAAAGGGCTGCCAACAATTACAAGGAACTGGCACTCCAATACACCCTTGAAAAATCCAAGGAGGGCATCATACACACCCTTGAAAAATTATGATTGTGTGCCTGCTGGTGAATCCTCAAAAACATTTGGAGCAAGGGCCTGCTGTTCTTACCTTCTAAAACATTAGAAGCAAGGGCCTGCTCCTGAGATGACCCTCTAAAAGGTTGTAGGTGAGGGCCTGCAAGCGAGCTGACCCTCTAAAAAAAATATATGCGAGGGCCTGCAGCTATGCTGAGCCTGTAAAACATTATATGCGAGGGCATTATGAGAAAAATAAGCCTGTTGATATGATGGAAGAGGAGGAGGATGTGAAAAGGAATATTCAACCATATACCCTTTTTTGTGGTGGAAGGGTGCATGGGAATACAGTGTTTTCAGTACAATATAAACAACACATTTAAAATGCCTTTAAGTTCACCAGCTTTCCTCTGGTGGAGTCGAGAAGTCAGGTTTAATCCAGGCTTGTTCATTTTTATATGAGTCATCCTGTCATCAGGGTGGTGGTCGAGAAGGGTGAACAACCAGTGATCCGTGTTGTCTAAAATACTTATAATGCGCGAGTCGCGGGAAAGGCAGCCTAACATGAAGTCAGCCATGTGTGCCAGAGTACCAACAGACAAGACTTCGCTGTCATTATCAGGAGGATGACTCTCAATCTCATCATCCTCTTCCTATTCTTCTGCCCACCCACCCTGAACAGATGGAATTAAATTTCCATGGGTACTACCCTCTGTAGCGGAGGCAACCGTCTCCTGTTCCTCCTTCTCCTCCTCTTCATTGACCAAGTAGCGCTGGGAAGACGAAATGAGGGTGGTGTGGCTATCAACCTATGTAATTTCTTCCCCCATTTCCACATTTTGCACATGCAAAGCGTTGTCCTTAATTGTGAGCATCGAACGTTTGAGTAGACACAGAAGTGGAATAGTTACGCTACTAATAGCGTTAACGCCGCTCAACCTCTGTGTTAATTCCTAAAAGTTTCTTAAAACCTCACAGAGGTCAGACATCCTTGTCCACTCCTCGCTTGTGAATAACGGAAGCTGACTGAAAAGGCGAGGACCATGTTGCAGATGTTATTCCACTATAGCCCTCTGCTGCTCACAAAGCCGGGCCAACATGTGGAACGTCGAGTTCCAGTGCGTGCTCACCTCACACAACAGCCGGTGAGCTGGCAATTTTAAGTGCTACTGCAGCGTTGACAGACTGGCTGAAGCTGTCGATGAATTGCAGAAATGGGCACACATGCGGCACACCTTCACCAGTAGCTCAGGCAAATTGGGGTAGGTTTTGAGAAACTGCTGAACCATTAAGTTTAAGACGTGGGCTAGGCATAAGATGTGTGTGAGCTTGCCGAGCTCCAAATCCAACAACAAGCTATGTCCATTATTAGACACAACCATGCCTGGTTCAAGGTTGAGTGGCAAGAGCCACAGCTCAGTCTGGTCTCTTATCCCCTGCCAAAGCTCTGCGGCGGTGTGCTGTTTGTACCCTAGCATATCAGCTTCAGCAGGGCCTGTTGCCGCTTCCACACTGCAGTGCTACACTGCTTCCAGCTACCGACTGATGGCTCACTGGTGCTGCACGCGGATAATTCTGAGGTGGAAGTGGAGTAGTAGGCGGAGGAGGAGAAGTGGGGGTTGGGGCCACTAACATAAGTGCTGACGGAAACCCTGATCAGCATAGGGCCCGCAATCCTTGGCGCCGGTAGCACCTGTGCAATCCCAGGGTACGACTCGCTCCCAGCATCCGCAATGTTCACCCAGTGTGCTGTCAGGGAAATGAAGGATCCCTGGCTGAATGCACTTGTCCATGTGTCCATGGTTAAGTGGACCTTCCCAGTCACTGCATTGGTCAGGGCACGTGTGATGTTACGGGACACATGTTGGTGTAAGGCGGGCACAGTATACCTTGAAAAATAGTGGTGGCTGGGGACTGCGTAACATGGGGGGGGCACCTACATCAGGCTGCGGAAGGCCTCAGTGTCCACAAGCCTAAAGGGCAACATTTCCAGTGCCAGTAATTTGGAAAGCTGCGCATTTAGTGCTATGGCATGTGGGTGAGTGGCTGGGCATTTGCGCTTGCGTTCAAAGGCCTTGGGTAAAGACATTTGGACGCTGTGCTGGGACAGGGAAGCAGAGGTGTTCGCTGATGGTGCTTGCGAAGGTCCAGGTGCAGGGCAGGAGGCATCTGGGCTTGCGCCTTCAACATGGGATTGGCCTGCACGTAACATAGGGGAAGAAGAGTCAGTGGTGTGACCTGCAGACACAGATTGTGGACCCAGGCGTTCGCCCCACTTATTAAGCTGCTTGGATGCCATGTGGCGGATCATGCCGGTGTTGGTGAGGTTGCTAGTGTTCACTACCCTGCTCATTTTGGTATGGCACAGGTTGCAAACTACTATTGTTTTGTCTTCCGCACTTACCTCAAAAGTTCCATACTGCGGAACAGCTACCCCTTGGCAAGGGAGATTTCTGTAAGGGGATGCTCAGTGGAACAGTTGCGGGCCTGTTTGTTGTGGGCCAACTTCTCCCTTTTGCCACTCCACTGCCTCTTCCAGCCTGTTGCGGTGCTGCAGATTCCCCCCCCCCCTCTGTACTGCTGTCCTCGCTCGGCTTTTCACCTTCCCAGGTTGTGTCAGTGACTTCATCGTCCACCACCTCCTCTTCTACTTCCTCACTCTGCTCATCCTCCTGACGTGTTGACCTAACCCCAACCTCAGTAATTGACAACTGTGTCTCATCCTCTTTATCTACCTCTTGAGAATTTTATTGCCGTTGACTTATTGGCAACTGTGTCTCATCATCAGCCACCTCATTAAACATGAATTTCCATTCCCCATCATCATCTTCTTGTGACTGTGGATGCTCAAGAGGTTGGGAATCAGGGCAAGAGATCTGTCCCTCTTCATGCGTGCTTGGCGAGATGGCCAAATGAAGGAATGGCGATGAAAAGAGGTCCTCGGAATATCCGAGTGTGGGATCACTTGTTTGCCCGGACTCTCCAGGTTGGGAGACTCCTGAGACTGGACTTAGTGGATGGTAGGGTGGTGCTTAACCGTCTGGAAGCATTATCTGCTGCAGTCTAACTGACCACCTGGTAGCACTGGTCTGACTTCAAGAGTGGTGTCCTGTGCTGCCTTGCAAACTGGGACATTAAGCTAGGTATCGTGGATGATTGTTTTTCTTGTGCTCTGGCAGTAGGCACAGTCTCAACGCGCCCAGGGCCACGGCCTCTGCGTGCACCAATGCATCAGCATCACAGACACTTTCCTGTCCCTTACTGCTTGCCTTCTTCATTTTAAATGTTATATCTGCTTGAAAGTATGTCACATGTACAGTAGCGAAGGATTTGGAAGTGTATGCACAAAAAAAATAAAAAAATGTATTTGGGATGTGGACACGTGACACAGGAGATATCCCGCAGATAATGTCAATGCTGTCACCAGCAGCTAATAAAAAATTACAGTGGATATCAAAGATATTTGGGATGAGGAAACATTATACAGGAAAGGTACCACAGGTAATGTCAGTTTTTGCAGCGTCTACGGAAAAAGTATACTGTATGTTACAGATAAAAAAATTATGCGCACAGGTTACACTGGAGATGTAGCCCTGGTAATCTCTCAGAAGCAGACACCGTCTATTGAAAAAGTACACTGTATGTCACAGATATATTTTTTAAACTCACACATTACACTTTAGGTTATCCCTGGTAATGTCACTCTCAGAAGTGTACACCGTCTATTGAAAAAGTACAATGTATGTCACTGATACATTTTTTCAGCACACACATTACACCGCAGATGTGACCGGATCTAATGTCACTGTATGCAGCGCACACCGTCTATAGAAAAGTTCACTGGATGTCACAGATATTTTTGGGATGCGCACACTTTACACAGGAGATGTGTCGCGGATAATTTAACTGTCCGCAGCAGTCTATTAGACGCTATTTGGCGCAGGATGTTCAAAAAATATATTTTGCTGCTGTCAACCAAATAGTCCTTAAAAAATTATGCATTTCTTACACTTTAGATGTGGCCTTGGTAATGTCACTGTCCGCAGCGGACACCGTCTATTGAAAAAGTACACTGTATGTCACAGATACATTTTTTCAGCACACACATTACACTGCAGATGTGACCGGATCTAATGTCACTGTATGCAGCGCACACCGTCTATGGAAAAGTTCACTAGATGTCACAGATATTTTTGGGATGCGCATACCTTACACAGGAGATGTGGCGCGGATAATTTAACTGTCCGCAGCAGCCTATTAGACGATATTTAGCGCAGGATGCTCTAAAAATATATTTTGCTGCAAAGGACTTTTGGGTCTCTGAAAAGTTTTTCTAATAAAAATCTTCCACTAACACTCCCACACTCCCTACACTGTCCCTTCCTATACACATATTTCCCAAAGGATACATGCACACGACATAGAAACATAGAATGTGTCGGCAGATAAGAACCATTCTATTCCATGCGTCCACTACTCTCTCAGTAAAGTAATACTTCCTGATATTACTTTTAAACCTTTGCCCCTTGTGGTAAGGTGCAGGGTGCCGTCGTGGATGGCAGGTATGTGTCACCGAGGTTCATAGCCTCGGTGAGGTAAGAGCCCGTTTTTGTTGATGTCAGCAGCAGCTAGTGCTACTGACAGAGTTTAAATAGCATGGCTGCAAAGCCGATCCGGGCCGGCTCTTACCGGGAGCAGCTAAAGTGTAGGGTGGGTGGCTGCTCCCCACGACCCAGTCCTGGTTTTGGGCTGGGTTTAAAAGCTCAGCCAGCTCAGCAGCTGGAGCCTGTGATTATCCTGGAGCTGCTAACAGGGCTGAGGAGTTCTCTGTCCTGGAGGAAAGAGCTCAGCAAGGAGGTGCTTTGTTCCTGGCTACCTGAAGCTGGATTCTCCTGCGGCTGGGCCGACAGCGTGGTGCGAACCTGCACCTACACCTCCCAGGTGACTGAACCTGTGTTGGCCTGTTTTTGTTTTGCCACGTTATTTCCGTTGTGTGTAAACTGTCACCAAAGAGACTGTTTTTCATTTATGGTGTGCAAGTGTGAATAAAACACTGTTTGTTGCACAATCTGGACTCCTTGTTTTGCCTCTAAACTGCACCCGCACCGCTGTCTACCAGAGCGACTCCCCACACCCTCTAATTTAAAACGATGTCCTCTTGTAGCAGTTTTTCTTCTTTTAAATAATCTCTACTCTTTTACCGCGTTGATTCCCTTTATGTATTTAAAAGTTTCTGTCATATCCCCTCTGTCTCTTTTTACTTCCAAGCTATACATGTTAAGGTCCTTTAACCTTTCCTGGTAAGTTTTGTCCTGCAATCCATGTACTAGTTTAGTAGCTCTTCTCTGAACTCTCTCCAAAGTTTCAATATCCTTCTGCAGATATGGACTTCAGTACTGCCCACAATACTCCAAATGAGGTCTCCCTAGTGCTCTGTAGAGCGGCACGAGCACCTCCCTCCTTCTACTGTTAATGCCTCTCCCTATCCACCCAAGCATTCTGCTGGCATTACCTGCTGCTCTATGACATTGTCTGCCCACCTTTAGGTCATCTGATATAATGACCCCTAAATCTCTTTCCTCAGATACTGAGGTTAGTACTGTATCACTGATTTTATATTCTGCTCTTGGGTTTTTACGCCCCAGGTGCATTATCTTGCACTTATCGACATTCAATTTTAGTTGCCATATTTTCTCCGCTTCCATTTCGGGGTTTTTTGGCGGATAGAATAGGAGCCCATTCATTTCAATGGGTCAGCAAGAAAATGCTGACAGTTCATCCGTTTGTGTTCCGCGTCCGTTGTTCATGTTTCCCTTCAGCAAAAAAAGTAGTGCATGTCCTACTTTTTTCTCATTTGCAGACGAGGATAGGCATTTATTACAAGGGATCTGTGAAAACAAAGGAATCCTCCAAAAAAAACTGATGGACCATCAGTTTTTTTTTTGCGGATCCCGATTTGCGGACAGCAAAAAACAACTGTCGTGTGCATGTAGCCTAAGACTGAGCAATTTAGTGCTGGTTGCGTAACAAACACATATTGCTGCTGTCACACAAAATAGTCCTTAAAAGGACTTTTGGGTCTCTGAAAAGTTCTTTTAATAAAAATCTTCCACTAACACTCCCTACACTGTTAGTCCCTTCCTATGCCCAGCTCTCCCTGATTAAAACTGAGCCAAACATGTGTCATCAGGTGCTATATAGCAGCCGATGACGCATTCCGGCCAGCCAATCACTGTTATGCCAGTAGCCAACATGACTACGGCAATACAATGGTGCCAGTACCTCCCTGCATGATTATTGGCTGCATAGCAGCCAAGAAACGTTCGGGGAGGAGACTCGAGTACTCGGCTGAGTACCGCCATGTGCCGAGCATTGAGATGCTCGAGCCGAACTGGTGTTCGGCCGAGCATGCTCGATCAACACTATTTATTATATTGTTTTCAGTTTTCAAAAATTAGAGAGGTTATCCTGCAAGAAGTATCACTATGCAATAGATTGGGCATTCCAAATTAAGTATTATTGCAATAAAATATTGTTAACATTTTATGTATATTATATTTACATTTCAGGTAGTGCCCCCTGCTGTTTCCTCTGTATTCAAAATTCTGGTCCACCTTTCAACGGTGGACTAACATGCTCAGTAGTCTCCCTGCTCTCTTCCTCCTTTCAAAGCTGACATAGTGATCTCGTTGGAAAGTAGGTCAAGTGGTCCAGACAACGTTTCGTTCTTTCATCCCTACTAAATTAATGGAAACATATTGCTATAGCTCTATCTAGATAGTGGAGAGAGAAATTGGGGGAGTGGCATTACATACCATAATGCTATTTATTAGTGAAATTGCCAGGGCTGTGTGTGAAGGATTATTTTCCATGCAGAAGAAGAAGAAGGGGTTAGAATGCGCTGACTGCAATGCACTCCTGATGAGCTTCTGCCCACATAATATGAAGCACTTCAGTCACCTGTAGCAAATACAAGTCCACACCAGGAACTCTGCTTAACTCAGCACTGGCAGTCTTTCAAACTTGCAGACGTGTGTTCTTTTTACCTCATTGTGCCAATATTGTGTGTGAGTGATCAATAAAAGTCATACTCACAAGTTGCTGGTTCAAACCTTTTGTTTCTTTTTATTTATTTACTTCATTCCAATATAAAATGGTACATAATGAGGGACGCTGAGACAGACATCATTCACACCTCCTCCCCTCCACGCGACATTTCGGGAGAACACACCCCTTTACTCATGTGTGCAGGTAGAGGGGGAGGTGGGGTATTTATAGCACCAACAGCTGATACATATATACCAACCATATCCTTTATGCAAAATACATAGCCATAAATAACCTTAAGACATGAAAGTGATCAATCATAATTGCACTAAAGCTACAAATTTCATTTAACCCTTTAGGTATTAAAGATAGCAGTCTCACTATACAAAAGGTGTCCCTTTGTAACAATCTTCTACTGTTATTCTCCTCATTGTCTCCACTTTTCACTACCTCCAGGACCTGCCACCTGATGGGCCCGATCATAAAAATGTTGGGCAACCATATTTGGCATAATTTGCACAATAAAAAGAACACACAAGTCTGCAAGTTTGAAAGAGCTTCTGCCCATCCCACCAAAGCTGAAGACAGTGGTGTTGCAAATCAGTGAGAAAAGTAATGTAAAAAGAGTTAAAATAACACTGAATAGCAACAATATTTGCTGTCACATAGTTAACATAATGGTGTACTTTACTTCAGATATATATTTTTTAAATGCATGAACTGACACCTTTAACTTGTTCCAAAGCTATTTCAATACAATGTCATGTCTGAATTACATTTTCAGTCAATTTTGAGACATAATTTGTCTACTAATGAACACTTGGCCTTTCCACTTAGGCATTCGACATTACACTTTTCAGTACAGATGGAGAATGTCCCTTTTTACAACATCAGTGTGTTACAATGATCAGTGGTGGATTTTTATTTCTTTGGAGGGGGTGTTGAGTTCAACAAACCTGGACTGAAGGATTGTCCAGCTGCCTCTGGTATGAGTGCATTATAGATCAGTTTAAAATGTTGCAGAAAACTTATTTTTAAAGAAACAAAGGGAAAAATATAAAGTATGCACAGATCAAAATTTTTTATAATTTTATTTATTAACATTTCTTTTTGAAGGGTGGAAATACACTTGCAGTAACAAAGTAACATAGTAACATAGTAACATAGTATATATGGCCGAAAAAAGAAATTTGTTCATCCAGTTTGGCCTGTAATTCTGCAAGTTGATCACAGAGGAAGGCCAAAAAAAAAAAAAAAAAACTGAGGTAGAAGCCAATTTTCCCCACTTAAGGGGAAAAAAAAATTCCTTCCTGACTCCAATCAGGTAATCAGAATAACTCTCTGGATAAACGACCCATCTCTAGTAGCTATAACCTGTAATATTATTACACTCCAGAAATACATCCACGCCCCTCTTGAATTCCTTCATTGTACTCACCATCACCACCTCCTCAGGCAGAGAGTTCCATAGTCTCACTGCTCTTACAGTAAAAAATCCTCTTCTATGCTTGTGTACAAACCTTTTTTTTCTCCAGACGCAGAGGATGTCCCCTCGTCACAGTGACAGTCCTGGGGATAAATAGATGATGGGAGAGATCTCTGTACTGACCCCTCATCCCCTCAGTCGTCTTTTCTCTAAAGTGAATAACCCTAATTTTGATAAGGGTATTCAGGGTATTGTAGTTCCCTCATTCCAATTATTACTTTAGTTGCCCTCCCCTGAACCCTCTCCAGCTCTGCTATGTCTGCCTTGTTCACAGGAGCCCAGAACTGTACACAGTACTCCATGTGTGGTCTAACCAGCATTTTGTAAAGTGGTAGGACTATGTTCTCATAATGGGCATCTATGCCCCTTTTGATGCAACCCATTATCTCACTGGCCTTGGCGTCAGCTGCCTGACACTGGTTTTTACAGCTTAGTTTGCTGTTCACTAAAATTCCTAGGTCCTTTTCCATGTCAGTGTTACCCAGTGTTTTACCATTTAGTATGTACGGGTGACTTGCATTATTCCTTCCCATGTGCATAACCTTACATTTGTCAGTGTTAAACCTCTTTCGCCACTTCTATGCCCAAGCCTCCAATCTATCCAGATCCCTCTGTAGCAGTATACTGCCCCTATAGTATATATTTGTATACAGTATACTGTCCTCTGTAATATATATATATATATATATATATATATATATACAGTATACTGTCCTCTGTAATATATATACACAGTACACTGTCCTCTGCATTATATGTACAGTATACTGTCCTCTGTAGTATGTATACAGTATACTGTCCTCTTCCATGTCAAAAACTTTACAGAGTTTAGTGTCATCTGCAAAAAAAACAATTTTTCTGTGCAAGCCTTCTACAAGATCTTAAATAAACATATTGAAGAGGATAGGGCCCAGTACTGACCCCTGAGTTACTCCACTAGTGACAGTGACCCAATCTGAGTGTGTACCATTAATAACCACCCTTTGTTTTCTATTACTGAGCCAGGTTTTGGCGATCCTTTCTAAACAGACTGTAACCCTGTACATTAACTGCCCAGTCATAGCTATCATCCAGCCATGTCTCAGTTATTCCCACTATATCATAGTCCTCCTCACACATGACTAATTCCAGTTTCCCAGTTTTATTAGTCAGGCTTCTGACATTAGTATGCATACATTTAAGAGGTTTATGTATATTTTGTACCCTACACCTTTCCTTCTGAACTGTTCTAGTCTCTCCTTCCATTCCTCTCCCAGGCCCACTACCTTGCCCCTGGTCTCTATCTGCACTATCTTCCGATGTTATAATGTAATTACCCTCCCACAACAGACCACTTCAAATGGTTAACTTAATGCTGAAGAGTTAAATGTTGTGATTTATTGTTACAGTATGTATATTCAATAAATAGTTAACACTGATAGTCCTAGTTAGGTTCACTGGCTAGATCTATCCCTTTTGGCTTTGAATAGAGCGAGTGTCTAGTTATCATTGCTATAGGAACCACATGGATGTGTGAGCTCCTTAGAAGTAGACCTAGACAGACGCCTGGTAAAGGGAATCGTCATCCCTGAGGCTGAAAGTTTCTAGATGTCAACTATCCCCATAAGGGAAAGGGAACACAGATGATAGAGAACCACTTCAGAGGCCACCCCTGGAAAAACAGTAAGGTATTGCTTGTTTATGGCAAAACACTTTACTGCATGTTGAAAGGGTATATTGCTTCGGCACCAACCACACTTGGACTGGTCATCCTGATCTGATATCTGCACCTCACCACTTGAAAATTACAGAAACAGTTAATGAGACTGAAACTGCACACCTGTGGTTATTTGGGAAGATTGTGGAATGTACTTAGAGTGAAACTCAGGGTAGATTACTACCATCATTGTCACTGCTAATACACAGCTTTATTGAAGATTTTATTCTTTGAAGTGTGCTTATATCTGCATTATATACTGCAAAACCTATTGTTTATTCAGTAAAAGAGAGATCTATTTATTGTAATTTGTAACCAAACGGGTCTGGATTTTGACTCATTCTTCACCTGGCCCTGTACCTGCCCTCCTGCCTCACACCCTGACCATCACACTCACCTAACATGATCTACCATCAAAGGAACCCCAGCCATCAACAGGGTTGCACCTCTCCTTTCACTGCATAGCCTCAAGGGGCATTGGAGTGTTGGAGTGAGGACTGCCACCATGAACCACCATCACTGCTATCAGTGCCAAAACTACCACTCCTCTCCTCCCAGCTTTCTCGCTGCAGGCTCACTAAACACTCATTGAAAAAATATATATATATTATATATACATATATATAAAATAACGCACGTAGGTAGAAATGTTGGATTGCTGCAAAACTCGAGTGCAGTTATGGCAGATATATACAGTAAATGATTATAGGTGTGGTCTAAATAGACACTGGGTCTTGCCACAATAGGGCATAAAAGTGCCCACCCAGCTACCCTATAAACATGCACTAACAGGTTCATTTTGTGAAATGTGCCTTTTGGTGATAGATTGTTGACTAGTAGACATGCCATTATGATGTACACGAAGACATTTTGCCCAGTTGTCAGACTTTCAGAGGGGGCTCATCACTGAACTGAGAGAAACAGGATGGTTGTTTTGACGAGTTGCTTGCCTCTACGCCATTATGACCTAGCTGTTGGGAGCATCATTTGATCAGCCGACAAGCATGAGCATCCCCCAGAGTTTCATTTTCCACCATCCAGACACTGGTGACACTTTCATTACACACCCCTGTTTCCGGCAGGACCATTTCCAGGTGCTTAGCAGAAAGAAATTTAGTGTAATTGCATCTACTATGTGTCCTGCCATTGTCAAATAGCCACTGTTGTCTTTGTTTTAAGTAGTGTTGAGCGAACAGTTCGAGAATCGTGCGGGTCCGTACCGAATTTTGGGGTGTCCGTGACACGGACCCAAACCCGGACATTTTCAAAAAAGTTTGGGTTCGGGTCCGGTGTTCGTCGATTACTTCCCGCTTTCTGAAGGGCTGCACAGCAGCCAATCAGCTAGCGTTTTACTTCTTGCCCTAAGAGCCCATCACAGCCATGCCTACTAATGGCATGGCTGCGATTGGCCAAGTGCAGCATGTGACCCAGCCTCTATTTAAGCTGGAGTCACGTAGCGCCGCACGTCACACTGCTCTGACTAGTATAGGGAGAGGATGCAGCTTCTGTGAGGGCGAGATAGGCAGGGATAAAGAAGTGATTGAATCATCTACCTTTCTACACCTGTGCATCAGAACAACTCAGCTGAGCTGTTCACTGAAAGTCACTATTTTGTTGAGACTGGCCAGAGCGATTTTTACTGGCACATGTAACTGGGCTGACCGGCGGTGGCCATTTTGGGACTTGTGGTGCGCCAGCACTTGCTGCCACAGAGTGTAAACCAAAGCTCCAAAGAAGTTAAAAATCTACACCTGTGAATCAGAACAGCAGCGATTCAGCTGCTCAGTCAAAGTCAATTTTTTTCTGGCTGGGCAGACTGTTTTCTGGCACATGTTACTGGGCTGATAGGCGGCAGCCATTTTGGGACTTGTGGTGCTACAGCAAAAGCTGCCACAACATCCATTAATCTAATGTAATAGTCGATTTTTTCATAGATATACTACATCAGGGGTTTGGCTGTGCTTGTGTCACCCATACTAACTGCAAAGATATTTAATATATCAGTGGTGAAACTGAAAGTAACCCACTTGGATAGCAAATCCCATGAATGTGCTGTTCCAGCTAGGCTAGCCAGTGCCACTACTTTGTCCAATACTGTCAGCCAGAAATATATATTTTTTTATGTGCCAGAAATATAAATTAGAAAAAGCTTTCACCGTAATAATAAAATTATTCTGGTGTTAGACCAGAAGAAGCACTCCTGTTGTAATTAATACTGTAAAAAGGCTTAGGCAATATTTCTCCCAGTGTGGGAAATTTATCTAGCAAAACTAGCATTTTAACAATTCCGGTGTTCTGAAATACCAGCAGTCCTCTTGTAATTAATACCGCCAAAAGGCATTATATCGTCCAGTGTTGTAATTTTGGTGAAAAAAAGGCCAATTTAATCAATCTGGTGTTTGTTAGACCAGAAAAACTAGGCCTCACGTTTTCACTCCTCTAAAAAGGAATTAAATTTACCCGTGTGGGGATCTATGAACCAAAACTAGCATTATAAAAAATCTGGTGTCCAATTAGCAGCAGTGTTCTTGTAATTAATACCGCCAAAAGGCATTATTGTCCAGTGTTGTAATTTTGCTGAAAAAAAGGCCAATTTCATCAATCTGGTGTTTGTTAGACCAGAAAAACTAGGCCTCACGTTTTCACTCCTCTAAAAAGCAATTATATTTCACCGTGTGGGGATCTATGTACCAAAACTAGCATTATAAAAAATCTGGTGTCCAATTAGCAGCAGTGTTCTTGTAATTAATACCGCCAAAAGGCATTATTGTCCAGTGTTGTAATTTTGCTGAAAAAAGGCCAATTTAATCAATCTGGTGTTTGTTAGACCAGAAAAACTCGGCCTCACGTTTTCACTCCTCTAAAAAGGAATTATATTTCCCGGTGTGGGGATCTATGTACCAAAACTAGCATTATAAAAAATCTGGTGTCCAATTAGCAGCAGTGTTCTTGTAATTAATACCGCCAAAAGGCATTATTGTCCAGTGTTGTAATTTTGGTGAAAAAAGGCCAATTTAATCAATCTGGTGTTTGTTAGACCAGAAAAACTAGGCCTCACGTTTTCACTCCTCTAAAAGCAATTATATTTCCCGTGTGGGGATCTATGTACCAAAACTAGCATTATAAAAAATCTGGTGTCCAATTAGCAGCAGTGTTCTTGTAATTAATACCGCCAAAAGGCATTATTGTCCAGTGTTGTAATTTTGCTGAAAAAGGCCAATTTAATCAATCTGGTGTTTGTTAGACCAGAAAAACTCGGCCTCACGTTTTCACTCCTCTAAAAGGAATTATATCTCCCGTGTGGAATCTATGTACCAAAACTAGCATTATAAAAAATCTGGTGTCCAATTAGCAGCAGTGTTCTTGTAATTAATACCGGAAAAAGGAATTATATCTTCCAGTGTGGGAATTTTGGGGCTAAAAATAATATATTTTATTGTGGTGCGAGTTGAATCGCAACAATGAGGAAACATTCTATTAAGGGACGAGGACGCGGTCGTGGTGGTGTCCGTGGAGCCTCTGTTGCTGGCAGAGGACGTGGCCGTTCGGCCTCAGGCGCACAAAGTAGTGAAACAACTCCCTCAAGTAGCCGGCAGAATTTACAGCGATATTTGGTGGGGCCCAATGCCGTTATGAGGATGGTAAGGCCTGAGCAGGTACAGGCATTAGTCGATTGGGTGGCCGACAGTGCTTCCAGCACGTTCACCACATTGTCTTCCGCCCAGTCTTCTGCGGAAAGCGCACAGGTGGCACCTGAAAACCAAGCCCATCAGTCTGTCACATCACCCCCATGCATATCAGGGAAACTGGCTGAGCCTCAAGTTATGCAGCAGTCTCTTCTTCTGTTTGAAGACTCTGCTCCCACGGTTTTCCAGGGCGTCCACCTATCCCTTCCCCAGCGGTGGAAGACATTCCATGCACTGACGCACAACCACTTATGTATCCAGATGATGAGGACATGGGAATACCACCACAGCAGAGTGACCGAGTGTCTGATGATGACGAAACACAGGTGCCCACTGCCGCGTCTTATTGCAGTGTGCAGACTGAACAGGAGGAGGTCAGGGAGGAAGACTGGGTGGAAGACGATGCAGAGGACGATGAGGTCTTAGACCCCACATGGACTGAAGGTCGTGCCGCTGACTTAAATAGTTCAGAGGAAGAGGCAGTGGTGAGACCGAGACAGCAGCGAAGCCAAAGAGGGAGCAGGGGGCAAAAGCAGAACAGCCGCCGTCCAGAGAGTTCGCCTGCAATTGGCCAGTGCCAACAGGGACCCAGCACCCCAAAGGCATCTTCAAGGAGTTCCCTGGCATGGCACTTCTTCAAACAATGTGCTGAGGACAAGACCAGAGTGGTTTGCACGCTGTGCCATCAGACCCTGAGGCGAGGCATTAACGTTCTTAACCTGAGCACCACCTGCGTGATCAGGCATCTACATGCAAAGCATGAACTGCAGTGGAGTACACACCTTAAAAACAAGGAACCCGCTCAGGCTCCCCCTGCTCCCTTTAGCGCTGCTGCCTCGGCTTCCGCCTCGAGAGGAATGTTGCCACCTGCCGAGCAGCAAACAGAGGATGTGCCACCGACACCACCACCACCACCGTCACCTAGCGTCTCCACTATTTCACACAGCAGCGTTCAGCTCTCCACCTCCAGGGCTGGGACAAGGTCCACCACCAACAGAGGCTGAGCTGCCCAAGTGCGCCCCCCCCCCCCCAACTTGTGGAGTCTTTACTAAATACTGTTGTAATCACACATAAATATGCACAGTTTAATGTATCAATTAATGACGCACTGTTATGGGGGATCTGTGGATGACATTATTATGGGGGATCTGTGGATGACACTGTTATGGGGCGGATCTATGGATGAAACTGTTATGGGGGGATCTATGGATGACACTGTTATGGGGTAATCTGTGGATGACACTGTTATGGGGGATCTGTGGATGACACTGTTATGAAGGATCTGTGGATGACAATGCTATGGGGATCTGTGGATGACACACTTATGGGGGATCTGTGGACGACACTGTTATGGGAGATCTATGGATGACAGTGTTATGGGGGATCTATGGATGACAGTGTTATGGGGGGGATCTATGGATGACACTGTTATGGGGGGATCTGTGGATGACATTGTTATGGAGGATCTGTGGATAGTACAATGTTATAGGGGATCTGTGGATGACATTGTTATGGGGGGATCTATGGTTGACACTGTTATGGGGCGGATCTATAGATGAAACTGTTATGGGGGGATCTATGGATGACACTGTTATGGGGTAATCTGTGGATGACACTGTTATGAAGGATCTGTGGATGACAATGCTATGAGTATCTGTGGATGACACTGTTATGGGAGATCTATGGATGACACTGTTATGGGGGATCTGTGGACGACACTGTTATGGGAGATCTATGGATGACAGTGTTATGGGGGATCTATGGATGACAGTGTTATGGGGGGATCTATGGATGACATTGTTATGGAGGATCTGTGGATAGCACAATGTTATGGGGGTCTGTGGACGACACTGTTATGGGGGATCTATGGATGACAGTGTTATGGGGGGATCTGTGGATTGCACAATGTTATGGGGGATCTGTGGATGACACTGTTATGGGGGATCTGTGGATGACAGTGTTATGGGGGATCTGTGGATGACAATGTTATGGGAGATCTGTGGATGACACTGTTATGGGGGATCTGTGGATGACAGTGCTATGGGGGATCTGTGGATGACACACTGTTATGGGGGATCTGTGGATGACAATGTTATGGGAGATCTGTGGATGACCCACTGTTATGGGGGATCTGTGGATGACACTGTTATGGGAGATCTGTGGATGACCCACTATTATGGGGGATCTGTGGATGACAGTGCTATGGGGGATCTGTGGATGACACACTGTTATGGGGGATCTGTGGATTACAGTGCTATGGGGGATCTGTGGATGACACACTGTTATGGGGGATCTGTGGATGACGCATTGTTATGGATTGTGACTCACAATGGATATTGGGGGCCAGCAAATTGCAAGGAAGGCGGGGGTGGGGGATGATTGATAACATACATATCTAAATGTCTGGTGGGGTAGATGGGGGTAGGACAAGGGCTGATGAGGGAAGGGGGACTGGGTTAGATAATCTATACTGACATACATATGACACACACATACATACTGACATACATATGACACATGCATATATACTGACATACAAATGACACACACATACATACTGACATACATATGACACTCACATACATACTGACATACATATGACACACACATACATACTGACATACATATGACACACACATACATACTGACATACATATGACACACAAATACATACTGACATACATATGACACACACATATATACTGACATACATATGACACACACATACATACTGAGCTGACATACATATGACACACACATACATACTGACATACATATGACACACACATATATACAGACATACATATGACACACACATATATACTGACATACATATGACACACACATATATACTGACATACATATGACACACACATATATACTGACATACATATGACACACACACACATACTGACATACATATGACACACACACATACTGACAAACATATGACACACATACATATATACAGACATACATATGACACACATACATAAAAACACACAATATGCACATTACATTACTGCCATTCCATTCCCTTTAACCCCTTACATTTTCTGCACATACAGTCTCTGGTGACTTGGAGGGAGAGGCAGAATGCAGAGTATTCCTCCTCCTCCTCCTTCTCTGTCCCGACGCTGCTCTTCTCTCTGTGCTGGGGGAGGGGGTTGTGAATCTCTGGTGCACACACAGGCAGGAAGTCAGGGGCTGGGGAAGGTACGGAGCTGCAGCACACTGCACTAGACTGAGGGAGGGAGGAAGAACACCACTAGAGGGCGCAGGACCGGCTGTTACAGCAGCAGAGCGCAGAAATGCTCTGCTGCTAATACAGCTACACGGCAGCAGCAGGGACTTGGTGAGAGTGGCCATTTGCCTGCGCCCTGAGGCTTGAGTGCCCTGAGGCTGGAGCCTCCTCAGCCTCTGTGTCGGCCCGGCCCTGTCCATCTCTCAAACCTTTGAGAGGAGGCGCAAATTCCCACCTAGTCACCCTCGAGCCCTTGGCCTGAATGCCAGCATTTCTAAACTACTGGCCTTTGAAATGCTGTCATTCCGGCTGGTGGACACAGACAGCTTCAAACAGCTGATGGCCATGGCTGTCCCCCAGTATGTGGTTCCCAGCCGCCACTACTTCTCCAAGACAGCCGTGCCTTACCTGCACATGCAAGTGTCCGATAAAATCAAGTGTGCACTGCGCAACGCCATTTGTGGCAAGGTCCACCTAACCACAGATACGTGGACCAGTAAGCACGGCCAGGGACGCTATATCTCCCTAACTGCACACTGGGTAAATGTAGTGGCGGCTGGGCCCCAGGCGGAGAGTTCCTTGGCGCACGTCCTTCCGCCGCCAAGGATCACAGGGCATCATTCTTTGCCTCCTGTAGCCTCCTCCTCCTACTCGGCTTCCTCCTCCTCCTCCTCTGCTTCCACCAGCTCATCCAGTCAGTCACACACCTTCACCACCAACTTCAGCACAGCCCGGGGTAAACGTCAGCAGGCCATTCTGAAACTCATATGTTTGGGGGACAGGCCCCACACCGCGCAGGAGTTGTGGCGGGGTATTGAACAATAGACCGACCAGTGGTTGCTGCCGGTGGGCCTCCAGCCAGGCCTGGTGGTGTGTGATAATGGGCGAAATCTCGTGGCAGCTGTGGGACTAGCCGGTTTGACGCACATCCCTTGCCTGGCGCATGTGCTGAATTTGGTGGTGCAAAAGTTCATTCACAACTACCCAGACATGTCAGAGCTGCTGCATAAAGTGCGGGCCGTCTGTGCGCGCTTCCGGCGTTCACATCCTGCCGCTGCTCGCCTGTCAGCGCTACAGCGGAACTTCGGCCTTCCCGCTCACCGCCTAATATGCGACGTGCCCACCCGGTGGAACTCCACCTTGCACATGCTGGAGAGACTGTGCGAGCAGCAGCAGGCCATAGTGGAGTTTCAGCTGCAGCACGCACGGGTCAGTCGCACTGCGAAACAGCACCACTTCACCACCAATGATTGGGCCTCCATGCGAGACCTGTGTGCCCTGTTGCGCTGTTTAGAGTACGCCACCAACATGGCCAGTGGCGATGCCACAGTTATCAGCGTGACGATACCAATTCTATGTCTCCTAGAGAAAACACTTAGGGCGATGATGGAAGAGGAGGTGGGCCAGGGCCAGGAGGAGGAGGATGAGGGGTCGTTTTTAGCACTTTCAGGCCAGTCTGTTAGAAGTGGCTCAGAGGGAGGTTTTTTGCAACAGCAGAGGGCAGGTACAAATGTGGCCAGCCAGGGACCACTACTGGAGGATGAGGAGGAGGTGGAGGAGGATGAGGATGAAGCAGGTTCACAGCGGGGTGGCACCCAGCACAGCGCAGGCACATCCCTGGTGCGTGGCTGGGGGGATACAGAGGATGATGACGATACGCCTCCCACAGAGGACAGCTTGTCCTTACCTCTGGGGAGCCTGGCACACATGAGCGATTACATGCTGCAGTGCCTGCGCAACGACAGCAGAGTTGCCCACATTTTAACGTGTGCTGACTACTGGGTGGCCACCCTTCTGGATCCACGGTACAAAGACAATGTGGCCACTTTACTTCCTGCACTGGAGCGTGATAGGAAGATGCGCGAGTACAAGCGCACACTGGTAGACGCGCTCCTGAGAGCATTCCCAACTGTCACAGGGGAACAGGTGGAAGGCCAAGGCCAAGGCAGAGGAGGAGCTAGAGGTCGCCCACGCAGCAGTGTCACGGCCAGCTCCTCTGAGGGCAGGGTTAGCATGGCAGAAATGTGGAAAAGTTTTGTCTCCACGCCACAGCTAACTGCCCCACCACCTGATACGGAACGTGTTAGCAGGAGGCAACATTTCACTAACATGGTTGAACAGTACATCTGCACACAACTCCACATACTGACGGATGGTTTGGCCCCATTCAACTTCTGGGTTTCCAAATTGTCCACGTGGCCAGAATTAGCATGTTATGCCTTGAGGTGCTGAGCCTGCCCGGGCGGCCAGCGTTTTATCTGAACCTGTATTCAGCACGGCAGGGGGCGTCATTACTGACAAACGCAGCTGCCTGTCCGCAGCCAACGTGGACAAGCTGACGTTTATAAAAATGAACCAGGCATGGATCCCACAAGACCTGACCCTCCCTTGTGCAGAGTAGTCCTTAATAACTGCCTTAAACCATGTTGTCTTGTACTCCTGGCCACTTCTTCATTGAAAATCAATTTTTGAAATTAAGTAGGATCTTGGGGTGCAACCCAGAGTTGAATGAACCTTCCCTCTGTCTGGGTGCCGGGCCAAAGTACATGAAAGTGTCCTTCTCCTGTGCTGGGTGATATGAATGTTATACTTGTGCTGTCTGACATGTCTCCTTTGTGTGGGTGCAGGGGGCCAAAGTCACTGAAAGCGGCCTTCTCCTGTGGTGGCTGATATAAATACCTGATTCACTGCTGTGGGACCTCTCTCCTCTTTCTGGGTGCAGGGGTCAAAGAAACAAAAGGTGGCCTACTCCTGTGGTGGTTGACATGATGCCTGATTCTCTGCTGTGGGACCTCTCTCCTCTTTCTGGGTGCAGGGGTCAAAGTCTTTAAAAGTGCCATTCTCCTGTGGTGGTTGATGTGAAACTGATGCTTGTGCTATCTGACCTGTCTCCTCTGTGTCGGTGCTAACGCCTAAGTCACTGAAAGCGGCCTTCTCCTGTTCTGGCTGATATAAATGCCTGATTCTCTGCTGTGGGACCTCTCTCCTCCGTGTGGCTGCAGGGGTCAAAGTCTCTGAAAGTGCCATTCTCCTGTGGTGGTTAAAATGAAACTGATGCTTGTGCTATCTGACCTGTCTCCTCTGTGTCGGTGCTAAGGCCTAAGTCACTGAAAGCGGCCTTCTCCTGTTCTGGCTGATATAAATGCCTGATTCTCTGCTGTGGGACCTCTCTCCTCCGTGTGGCTGCAGGGGTCAAAGTCTCTGAAAGTGCCATTCTCCTGTGGTGGTTGATGTGAAACTGATGCTTGTGCTATCTGACCTGTCTCCTCTGTGTCGGTGCTAAGGCCTAAGTCACTGAAAGCGGCCTTCTCCTGTGCTGGCTGACATAAATGCCTGAATCTCTGCTGTGGGACCTCTCTCCTCTTTCTGGGTGCAGGGGTCAAAGTCTCTAAAAGTGCCCTTCTCCTGTGGTGGTTGATGTGAAACTGATGCTTGTGCTATCTGACCTGTCTCCTCTGTGTCGGTGCTAAGGCCTAAGTCACTGAAAGCGGCCTTCTCCTGTTCTGGCTGATATAAATGCCTGATTCTCTGCTGTGGGACCTCTCTCCTCCGTGTGGCTGCAGGGGTCAAAGTCTCTGAAAGTGCCATTCTCCTGTGGTGGTTGATGTGAAACTGATGCTTGTGCTATCTGACCTGTCTCCTCTGTGTCGGTGCTAAGGCCTAAGTCACTGAAAGCGGCCTTCTCCTGTGCTGGCTGACATAAATGCCTGAATCTCTGCTGTGGGACCTCTCTCCTCTTTCTGGGTGCAGGGGTCAAAGTCTCTAAAAGTGCCCTTCTCCTGTGGTGGTTGATGTGAAACTGATGCTTGTGCTATCTGACCTGTCTCCTCTGTGTCGGTGCTAAGGCCTAAGTCACTGAAAGCGGCCTTCTCCTGTGCTGGCTGATATAAATGCCTGAATCTCTGCTGCGGGACCTCTCTCCTCTTTCTGGGTGCAGGGGTCAAAGTCTCTAAAAGTGCCCTTCTCCTGTGGTGGTTGATGTGAAACTGATGCTTGTGCTATCTGACCTGTCTCCTCTGTGTCGGTGCTAAGGCCTAAGTCACTGAAAGCGGCCTTCTCCTGTGCTGGCTGATATAAATGCCTGAATCTCTGCTGTGGGACCTCTCTCATCTTTCTGGGTGCAGGGGTCAAAGTCTCTAAAAGTGCCCTTCTCCTGTGGTGGTTGATGTGAAACTGATGCTTGTGCTATCTGACCTGTCTCCTCTGTGTCGGTGCTAAGGCCTAAGTCACTGAAAGCGGCCTTCTCCTGTTCTGGCTGATATAAATGCCTGAATCTCTGCTGTGGGACCTCTCTCCTCCGTCTGGGTGCAGGGGTAAAAGTCTCTCAAAGTGGCCTTCTCTTGTGCTGGGTGATGTGAAGCTGATGTTTGTGCTATCTGACATGGTTGCCGGGGTCCCATTAAATGGTGGCCTACTCCTGTGGTGGGTGATCTAAATGCATGATTCTCTGTTGTGAAAACCTCTCTCCTCCGTCTGGGTGCAGGGGTCAAAGTCTCTCAAAGTGGCCTTCTCTTGTGCTGGGTGATGTGAAGCTGATGTTTGTGCCATCTGACATGGTTGCCGGGGTCCCATTAAATGGTGGCCTACTCCTGTGGTGGGTGATCTAAATGCATGATTCTCTGCTGTGAAAACCTCTCTCCTCTGTCTGGGTGCTGGTCCAAAATACATGAGAGTGGCCTTCTCCGGTGGTGGTTGATATGACGCATGATTCCTTGCTGTGGGACCTGTATCCTCTGTCTGGGTGCTGGTCCAAAATAAATGAGAGTGGCCTTCTCCGGTGGGGGTTGATATGACGCATGATTCCTTGATGTGGGACCCTCTCCTCTGTCTGGGTGCTGGTCCAAAATACATGAGAGTGGCCTTCTCCGGTGGTGGTTGATATGACGCATGATTCCTTGCTGTGGGACCTGTATCCTCTGTCTGGGTGCTGGGCCGAAATAAATGAGAGTGGCCTTCTCCGTTGGTGGTTGATATGAGGCATGATTCCTTGCTGTGGGACCTATCTCCTCTGTCTGGGTGCTGGTCCAAAATAAATGAGAGTGGCCTTCTCCGGTGGGGGTTGATATGACGCCTTATTCCTTGATGTGGGGCCTCTCTCCTCTGTCTGGGTGCTGGTCCAAAATACATGAGAGTGGCCTTCTCCGGTGGTGGTTGATATGAAGCATGATTCCTTGCTGTGGGACCTGTATCCTCTGTCTGGGTGCTGGTCCCAAATAAATGAGAGTGGCCTTCTCCAGTGGTGGATGATATGACGCATGATTCCTTGCTGTGGGACCTCTCTCCAATTGATATTGGTTAATTTTTATTTTTTTATTTTATTTTAATTCATTTCCCTATCTACATTTGTTTGCAGGGGATTTACCTACATTTTGCTGCCTTTTGCAGCCCTCTAGCCCTTTCCGGGAGTCTTTACAGGCTTTTTAGTGTCCAAAAGTTCGGGTCCCCATTGACTTCTATGGGGTTCGGGTTCGGGATGAAGTTCGGGTTGAGTTCGGATCACGAACCCGGACATTTTCCGGAAGTTCGGCCGAACCTCTCGAACCCGAACATCCAGGTGTTCGCTCATCTCTAGTTTTAAGTAGTGTCATGAACAAAAACCTGGACTGATCCGGACTGAAACTATATTTTCTTTAATGACAAATCTAAGTTCTGTTTGGGATCCCACAACAGTCCTGTTTCAATATGGAGATCACTTTGTAAGTGCTTCAATCTTGCCCTTGCTGTGGAGTGACATACTGCTACAACTGCTTGTGTGATGATCTTGGGAGCCATCGCATATGACAGTCAGGCATTTCTAGTAGTGATATGAGGGACACTAACATCCTGTGGCCAAGTGGCATCTTTCAGCAGGAAAATGTTCAACCGCACTCAGCAACATTTTTTCCAGCAATGTTTCTACCTTGTCACCAGATTTATTGCCAATAGAGCATTTTCGAAACAGTTTGGATGCCAGCTTCAAAAACATATGGGTGTTAAGGATCTATAGGCCCAGCTGCAACATGTGTGGGCAAATGTGTAACTGGATACAGTAAAGAACCTGTATGCCTCCATAACCAAGCATATATCATCTTGTATTCAGGCTAGAGGCTATTTCTCATCATGTATCCAGGCTATAGACAGCCAACAGGGTACTAGAGCCTCCTTTCAATTGTACAGTTTTCCCCATAAACGTATCCTTTAGTTCTACTATTGTAATCACTTAGATATATCATCATTACTAGAGTTGAGCGAACACCTGAAAGTTCAGATTTAATGGGTTCGGCCGAACGTCACAAAAAAGTCATTGGGGACCTGAATTTTTGGGCACTAAAATGGCCCTAAAAATGTAATGGAAAGGGCTAGAGGGTTGCAAAAGGCAGCAAAATGTGCTTAAGAGCATGGCAAGTGCTCTGCAAACAAATGTGGATAGGGAAATAACTTAAAATAAATAAAACAAATAAAAATGAAAAATTATTAAACTGCAACTCGGAGGAGGAGGTGGTAAATGTAGTGTTGTAGTTTGAAGAGGCGATGGAGGAGGAGGTAGCCAGCTAACAATGTTTTGTCTTGTGGGATCCAAGCCTGGTTCATTTTAATGAACGTGAGCTTGTACACATTGGCTGTCGACAGGCAGCTGTGTTTGTCTGTAATGACGCCCCTCCCATGCTAAATACACGTTCAGACAATACACTGGTTGCAGGGCAGGCCAGCACCTCCAAGACATAAAGTGCAAGCTCAGGCCATGTGGACAATTTGGAGACCCAGAAGTTGAATGGGGCAGTACCATCAGTCAGTACATGTAGGCGTGTGCACATGTACTGTTCCACAATGTTGTTCAAATGCTGCCTCCTGCTAAGACATTCCATATCAGTTGGTGGTGCCGGTTGCTGTGGTGTGGTGACAAAGCTTTCCACATGTCGGCCATGCTAATTCTGCCTTATGAGGTGCTGGCCGTGACCCAGCTGCGTTGGTGACCTCTTCCTCCTCCGCCTCTGCCTTCGCCTTGTGCTTCCACTTGTCCCCCAGTGTCAGTTGGAAATGCCCTCAGGAGCGCGTCTACCAGCTTGCGCTTGGATTTGCACATCTTCCTATCATGCTCCATTGAGGAATTAAGAACTACACATTGTCTTTGTAATGGGGATCCAGCAGGATGGCAACCCAATGTGGGGCCTCTCTCCTCTGTCTGGGTGCTGGTCCAAAATACATGAGAGTGGCCTTCTCCGGTGGTGGTTGATATGAAGCATGATTCCTTGCTGTGGGACCTGTATCCTCTGTCTGGGTGCTGGTCCCAAATAAATGAGAGTGGCCTTCTCCAGTGGTGGATGATATGACGCATGATTCCTTGCTGTGGGACCTCTCTCCAATTGATATTGGTTAATTTTTATTTTTTTTATTTTATTTTAATTCATTTCCCTATCTACATTTGTTTGCAGGGGATTTACCTACATTTTGCTGCCTTTTGCAGCCCTCTAGCCCTTTCCGGGAGTCTTTTACAGGCTTTTTAGTGTCCAAAAGTTCGGGTCCCCATTGACTTCTATGGGGTTCGGGTTCGGGATGAAGTTCGGGTTGAGTTCGGATCACGAACCCGGACATTTTCCGGAAGTTCGGCCGAACCTCTCGAACCCGAACATCCAGGTGTTCGCTCATCTCTAGTTTTAAGTAGTGTCATGAACAAAAAACCTGGACTGATCCGGACTGAAACTATATTTTCTTTAATGACAAATCTAAGTTCTGTTTGGGATCCCACAACAGTCCTGTTTCAATATGGAGATCACTTTGTAAGTGCTTCAATCTTGCCCTTGTTGTGGAGTGACATACTGCTACAACTGCTTGTGTGATGATCTTGGGAGCCATCGCATATGACAGTCAGGCATTTCTAGTAGTGATATGAGGGACACTAACATCCTGTGGCCAAGTGGCATCTTTCAGCAGGAAAATGTTCAACCGCACTCAGCAACATTTTTTCCAGCAATGTTTCTACCTTGTCACCAGATTTATTGCCAATAGAGCATTTTCGGAAACAGTTTGGATGCCAGCTTCAAAAACATATGGGTGTTAAGGATCTATAGGCCCAGCTGCAACATGTGTGGGCAAATGTGTAACTGGATACAGTAAAGAACCTGTATGCCTCCATAACCAAGCATATATCATCTTGTATTCAGGCTAGAGGCTATTTCTCATCATGTATCCAGGCTATAGACAGCCAACAGGGTACTAGAGCCTCCTTTCAATTGTACAGTTTTCCCCCATAAACGTATCCTTTAGTTCTACTATTGTAATCACTTAGATATATCATCATTACTAGAGTTGAGCGAACACCTGAAAGTTCAGATTTAATGGGTTCGGCCGAACGTCACAAAAAAGTCATTGGGGACCTGAATTTTTGGGCACTAAAATGGCCCTAAAAATGTAATGGAAAGGGCTAGAGGGTTGCAAAAGGCAGCAAAATGTGCTTAAGAGCATGGCAAGTGCTCTGCAAACAAATGTGGATAGGGAAATAACTTAAAATAAATAAAACAAATAAAAATGAAAAATTATTAAACTGCAACTCGGAGGAGGAGGTGGTAAATGTAGTGTTGTAGTTTGAAGAGGCGATGGAGGAGGAGGTAGCCAGCTAACAATGTTTTGTCTTGTGGGATCCAAGCCTGGTTCATTTTAATGAACGTGAGCTTGTACACATTGGCTGTCGACAGGCAGCTGTGTTTGTCTGTAATGACGCCCCCTCCCATGCTAAATACACGTTCAGACAATACACTGGTTGCAGGGCAGGCCAGCACCTCCAAGACATAAAGTGCAAGCTCAGGCCATGTGGACAATTTGGAGACCCAGAAGTTGAATGGGGCAGTACCATCAGTCAGTACATGTAGGCGTGTGCACATGTACTGTTCCACAATGTTGTTCAAATGCTGCCTCCTGCTAAGACATTCCATATCAGTTGGTGGTGCCGGTTGCTGTGGTGTGGTGACAAAGCTTTTCCACATGTCGGCCATGCTAATTCTGCCTTATGAGGTGCTGGCCGTGACCCAGCTGCGTTGGTGACCTCTTCCTCCTCCGCCTCTGCCTTCGCCTTGTGCTTCCACTTGTCCCCCAGTGTCAGTTGGAAATGCCCTCAGGAGCGCGTCTACCAGCTTGCGCTTGGATTTGCACATCTTCCTATCATGCTCCATTGAGGGAATTAAGAACTACACATTGTCTTTGTAATGGGGATCCAGCAGGATGGCAACCCAGTAGTCAACACAAGATAAAATGTGGGCAACTTTGCGGTCGTTGCGCAGGCACTGCAGCATGTAGTCGCTTATGTGTGCCAGGCTGCCCAGAGGTAAGCATACGCTGTCCTCTGTAGGTGGTGTATCCCCCCAGCCACACTCCAGTGATGGCCATGAGCTGCGTTGGGTGCCACCCTGCTGTGAACCCAGTAAATCCTCCTCTACCTCATCCTCCTCCTCCTCCTCCTCCAGAACTGTGCCCTGGTTGGCCACATGTGTACCTGGCCTCTGCTGACACAGAAACCCACCCTCTGAGCCACTTCTGAATGACTGGCCTGAAACCCTGTGAAATGCCGCCTCTTTCTCCTCCTCTTCCTCCTGTGCCACATCCTCTTCCATCATAGTGTTTTTTCAAGGAGACATAGAAATGGTATTGTAACGCTAAGAAAGGCATCATCAGCACTGGCCATGTTGGTTGAGTATTCGAAACACCGCAACAAGGCACACAGGTCTTGCATGGAGGCCCACTTATTGGTGGTGGAGTGGTGCTTTTCCGCAGAGCGACTGATCCATGCGTGCTGCAGCTGAAACTCCACTGCTGCTGTTCTCACAGTCTCTCCAGCATATGCAAGGTGGAGTTCCACCTGGTGGGCACGTTGCATATGAGGTGGTGAGCGGGAAGGCTGAAGTTACGCTGCAGCGCAGACAGGCGATCAGCAGCAGGGTGAGAACACCGAAAGTGCTCACAGACGGACCACACTTTCTGCAGCAGCTCTGACATGTCTGGGTAGTTTTTAAGGAATTTCTGCACCACCAAATTCACCACATGCACCAGGCAAGGGATGTGCGTCAAACCGGCTAGTCCCAGAGCTGCAACGAGATTTCGCCCATTATCGCACACCACCAGGCCGGGCTTGAGGCTCACTGGCAACAACCACTCATCGGTCTGTTCTTCTATGCCCCTCCACAGCTTCTGTGCGGTGTGGGGATTGTCCCATAAACACATGAGTTTTAAATCTGCCTGCTGACGTTTACCCCTGGCTGTGCTGAAGTTGGGGGTGAGGTTCTTTCGATGACCGGATGTAGGGGTGGTAGAAGAGGAGGAGGATGTGGAGTAGGAGGAAGAGGCAACAGGGGGCAAAGAATAATGCCCTGCGATCCTCGGTGGTGGAAGGACATGCGCCAAACAGTTATCCGCCTCGGGCCCAGCCGCCACTACATTTACACAGTCTACAGTTAGCCGTGCTAAGAGTACAGGGTTATTAACCCAACTACAGAAAAGCAGTTTTTTACTGCACAATTTTAAAACAGTTTTTTCAGCATTATATGCAAACGTGCTCTGTAGCACAACAGTACGGGTTTATTAACCCAACTACAGAAATGCAGTTTTTCACAGTAAAATTTTAAAACAGCTTTTTCAGCGTTATATGCAAACGTAATCTGTGGTACGACAGTACGGGTTTATTACAGCAACTACAGAAATGCACTATGTCACCTCACGATTTTAAAATAGGTTTTTCAGCAGTGTATGCAAATGTGCTCTGTGGTACGACAGTACGGGTTTATTACAGCAACTACAGAAATGCACTCTGTCACACCAAAATTATAAAATAGGTAATGTATGGGAACTTGACCTGCCAGAAAAAAGGAATTTTTCCTCCACTGAGCTACCAAAAAATAATTAGACTGATGTCCCTTGCAGGCTGGCACACATGCAGGTCATATGCAGTTCCGAGGACACTGCAGTTGCTAAAATGGCCGCCGACCCCCACCTCAGTAACAGATGGATTAAAAATAATTTTGCAGTATCACTGGGCTCAGGGCTGGGTACAGATATGTAGCATAGCACCCTCAATAATTGCTGTAGTTTGAATATTTAACACCACCAAGTTCAACAGATTTCTTCCCTAATCTCTCCCTCACAGAAGCGGCAGCATCCTATCTCTACACTGAGAAGAGGAGAGTGACGCGCGGCGCTAGGTGACTGCAGCTTAATAGTGTTGAGCGCGAATATTTGAATAGCGATTTTTTTTGCGAATATTGGCACTTCGCAAATTCGTGAATATTGCGAATATAGCGCTATATGTTCGCTATTTCAAATATTCGTTTTTTGTTTTTTTTCAGTTGTTAATCCTTGTTGCTCTCTGGTTGTCAAACTTGTCTTCCCACTTCCCAAAAGCTGATCTTACCTGTCCGGAGGATGTGAGAATCACGATCTCACAAATTTGACTAAGTTTTAATCGCAATGCGATTAATATAACCTAAATTACTCGCATTGCGAATTAAACTTAGAGCTGTGTTACTAATTATTGTATTGCTAGAATTAGGAACCATTAGGAACCCAGCTCGAAGTTTAATTCACAAAGCAATTATATGTTCGCTTCGCGAATTAAACTTTGAGCTGAGTTCCTAATGGTTGTTGCTAGAATATAACGAAGACAGACAATATAGTGCTATATTCGTGAATTTGTGATATTCGTCATCTTCGTTTTATTCTAGCAACACAAACATTAGGAACTTAGCTCTAAGATCAATTCGCAATGTGATTATATGCTCGCTTTGCGAATGGAACTTAGAGCTAGGTTCCTAATGGTTGTGTTGCTAGAATATAACGAAGATTGAGAATATAGTGCTATATTTGTGATATTCGTTATATTCTAGCAATACAACCATTAGGAACCCAGCTTTAAGTTGAATTCGCAATGCGAGTATATGTTTGCATTGCAAATTAAACTTAGAGCTGAGTTCCTAATGGTTGTATTGCTAGAATATAACGAAGATTGAGAATATAGTGCTATATTCTTGATATTCGTTATCTTTGTCAATTCTAGCAATACAAGTTACAACCATTAGGAACTTAGCTCTAAGTTTAATTCGCGAAGCGAATATAAATTTGTGTAACATTCGCAATGTATAGAATAATGATGAATATTCAATTTCGACGAATATATGACGAATATTCAATCGAATGTTCTCGAAATATCGCAAAATCGAATATGGCTCATGACTACAGCTTAGCCAAATCAGCCCCCCTAGCTTAAACACCCTTAATGACCAGGCCACTTTTTACAATTCTGCACTACACTAATTTCACCATTTATTGCTCCGTCATACAACTTACCACCCAAATGAATTTTACCTCCTTTTCTTCTCACTAATAGAGCTTTCATTTGGTGGTATTTCATTGCTGCTGACATGCTTACTTTTTTTGCTATTAATCAAAAATGACCAAAATTTTTGCAAAAAAATGACATTTTTCACTTTCTGTTATTTTTTTAAAAAAAACTAGATTTCTATATAAATTTTTCTCTGCATTTATTGTTCTACATGTCTTTGATAAAAAAAAAAAATCCAATTAGTGTATATTTTTTGGTTTGGGTAAAAGTTATAGCGTTTGCAAACTATGGTGCAAAAAAGTGAATTTCGGCATTTTGAAGCAGCTCTGACTTTCTGTGTACCTGTCATGTTTATTCAGGTGCTAGAATGTCAGGATAGTATAAATACCCCCCAAATGACACCATTTTAGAAAGAAGACACCCCAAAGTATTCGCGGAGGGGCATGGTGAGTTCATGTATCATTTCATTTTTTTTCACAAGTTAGCGGAAAATGACACTTTCTGAGGAAAAAAAAATAATAAGTTTCCATTTCTGCTAACTTCTGGCTAAAAAAATATAAAAATCTCCCACGGACTCACTATACCCCTCAGTAAATACCTTGGGGTGTCTACTTTCCGAAATGGGGTCATTTGTGGGGTGTGTTTACTGTTCTGGCATTTTGGGCGGAGCTAAATTGTGAGCAGCCATGTAAAGCCTAAAGGTACTCGTTAGAATTTGTGCCCCTTTGCGCACCAAGGCTGCAAAAAAGGGTCACTCATGTGGTATCGCCGTACTCATAAGAAGTAGGGCAATGTGTTTTGGGGTGTATTTTTACATATACCCATGCTGGGTGAGAGAAATATCTCTTTAAATTGTCAACTTTGTATAAAAGTAATTAAAATGTTGTCATTTACAGAGATATTTCTCTCACCCAGCATGGGTATATGTAGAAATACACCCCAAAACACATTGCCCTACTTCTCCTGAGTACGGCGATACCACATGTGTGACACTTTTTTGCAGCCTGGGTGCGCAAAGGGTACCAAATTCCAATGAGTACCTTTAGGATTTCACAGGGCATTATTACGCATTTGGATTCCAGACTTCTTCTCACACTTGAGACTCCTAAAATGCTAGGGCAGTATAAATACCCCACAAGTGACCCCATTTTAGAAAGAAGACACCCCAAGGTGTTCCGTGAGGGGTATGGTGAGTTCATGTAAAATTTTATTTTTTGTCACAAGTTAGTGGAATATGAGGTTTTTGTAAAAAAAATAAATAAAAAAAAAAAATAAAATCAATTTCCGCTAACTTGTGCCAATATTTTTTTCTATGAACTCGCCATGCCCCTCACGGAATACCTCGGGGTGTCTTCTTTCCAAAATGGGGTCACTTGTGGGGTATTTATACTGCCCTGGCATTTTAGTGGCCCTAAAGCGTGACAATCCAAATGAGTAAAAATGCCCTGTGAAATCCTAAAGGTACTCATTGGAATTAGGGCCCCTTTGCGCATCTTGGCTGCAAACAAGTGTCACTCATGTGGTATCGCCGTACTTAGGAGAAGTAGGGCCATGTGTTTTGGGGTGTATTTTTACATATACCCATACTGTGTGTGAGAAATATCTCTGCAAATGACAACTTTTTAATTTTTTTTATACAAAGTTGTCAATTTACAGAGATATTTCTCTCACCCAGCATGGGAATATGTAAAAACACACACCAAGACACATTGCCCTACTTCTCCTGAGTACGGCGATACCACATGTGTGATGGGGACATGGGGACAGACTATGGGGACAGACTTTGTCCCGATCGGATCCGGAATTGCAGATCTGCACTTCCGGGTCTGCGGACAAGAAAAGGCATTTTCTATAAAGTTCTGGCAATGTGCGGATCTGCAAAATGTGGAAAGCACATTGCCGGTGTCCGTGTTTTGCGGATCCGCAAAACACATATGGACATGTGAATGGAGCCTTACAGGGGGGTGATCAGTGACAGGGGGGTGATCAGGGAGTCAATATGTGGTGATCAGGGGTTAACAAGGGGTTAATAAGTGACAAGGGGGGGGGTTAGTGTGGTTCTTGGTGCTACTTTACATAGTTACCTGGTCCTTTGGTGGTTGATCCCAGCAAATGGGACCACCAGAGGACCAGGTAGCAGGTATATCAGACGCTGTTAACAAAACAGCGTCTGATATACAGTACATGTTTGATGTAATGTATTTTACAGCTACAGCCTGCCAGCGATTGATCATCACTGGCAGGCTGTAGTATAACTGAAAAGCTGTTCGCTGCTATGAATGCGGGCACGCACGTTCACAGCAAATCTCGCGTCTCGCGAGATGAAGCACGGATGCATCCAGGAGGAACAAACCTGCCGCCGCCTGGACGCATCCGTGTGTGTAGCGGTCGGCAGGCGGTTAAATAGAGGCTGGGTCACATGCTGCACTTAGCCAATCACAACCATGCCAATAGTAGGTATGGTTGTGATGGCTTCTTAGGGCAAATAGTGAAACGCTTGTTCATTGGCTGCCCTGCAGACTTTCAAAAAGCGGGAAGAAATCGCTGAACAACGAACCTGAACCTGAACTTTTACTGAAATGTTCGGGTTCGGGTCCAGGTGCTTTATAGTTCGGGTTCGCTCAACCCTAATCATTACACTGCCACCTACAAAGTTTCATTCTGTTCCAACAACTCCTTGTTGAGTGGTGCCTGGTTTAATAGGGTTGATCCTGAGAGGTGCTCTTTAAATGAGTGTTTAGGCGCTCTGAGCAGACCAGAAATATGGGCTGTAAACTGTGCAGTCAGACTGATAAATTTTACTGTAAAGGGGACAGAGAAGTCTGTACTATTTGTAAAAAAGATGCAGGCTGCAGAGGACAAACAGTTGCACATTTTTAACAAAAAAAGCACTGGAATAATGTTTTTTGCCCCAAATAAACGCAAATGTAATTATTAAAACATGCATTAAAGGTGTCCATAACCCCTAAGGCCCCTTTCACAATTGCACTTTTGCTTTCTGTCCTAGAGTTCCGTCCTCGGGGCTCTAGGACAGAAAGAAACTGATTAGGATTATCCCAATGCATTCTGAATGGAGAGAAATCAGTTTATGATGCATCAGGATGTCTTCCGTTCAGTATGTTAACGTTTTTTGGACGTTGACAAAACCGCAGCATGCTGTGGAAGACATACCATAACACCGGATCCGGAATTAATGTCCAATGAAAAGCATTAATCCAGATCCGGCTTGAAGCTAAACGTCGTTTCGGCGCATCGCCGGATCCGACGTTTAGCTTTTGGGAATGGTTACCATGGCAGCCAGGACGCTAAAGTCCCGGCTGCCATGGTAAAGTGTAGTGGGGAGGCAGAGGAGAAGTCTACTTACTGTCCGTGCGGCTCCTGAGTCCTGGGGCGCTCCACAATGATGTCAGAGCGCCCCATGAGCATGGATCACATGATCGCATGGATCACGTGATCCATGCGCGTGGGGCGCTCTGACTTCATTGTAGAGTGCCCCGGGAGGCGCACGGACTGTAAGTATCTGCTCCCCTAGTAGCGTCCTGGCTGCCATAGTAACACTGAAAGCATTTTAAAGACTGATAAGTCTTCAAATGCACTCAGTTGTCTTGCGTTGTGAAGGATCTGGCAGGCATTTCCGGCGACGGAAGTGCACGCCGGATCCTCACAACACAAGTGTGAAAGAGGCCTAAGCCTTACAACACACACCACCTCTTTTGTTCCTATTTCCACCAATTATTTTCCTATTGTGTAAACACCTCCAGAACATAGTAGTTGACGCAGATTCGGGTTTTAATCCATAAAGGGCATAAATCACCTAACATTCCTAAATTGTTTGGAATAACGTGCTTTAAAACATCCAGTGTGTGTATACAATCAGGTATGATGTTGTATCGATCAGGTAGTGTAAGGGTTACGCCCGCTTCACAGTGACAGACCAAACTCCCCGTTTAACGCACTGCAAACAACCGCAAACATTCCATATGCCCACCTGCAGACTCCCCATTTTCAAAAGGTTGGATACCAAGCTATCCATGTCCCGTTCCTTGTCCTCACTGACGTCATTGAAGGTCTCTTCCTCCACCCAGCCACGTACAACACCAAGGGTCCCCAAAAGGTGACAACAAGCCCCCTGGTACACCTGCTGTAGTTGGTCTTCCACCTCCTCAAAGCCACCTTCCTCCTCTGACTCCTCTTCTTCAGACTCCTCTCTTTGCGTTGCCGCAGGTCCAGCAATCGACAACGACAAGGCTGCTTCTGGTGGTGATGGTGACCAAAACGCCTCCTCTTCATGCTCATCTATGGCCTGATCCAGCACTCTTCGCAGGGCACGCTCCAGAAAAAACGCATATGGGATGAGGTCGATGATGTTGCCTTGGGTTTGACTAACCAGGTTTGTCACCTACGCAAGAGGATGCATGAGCCTACAGCCATTGTGCAAGAGCGTTCAGTAACGCGGCCAAAAAATACCCATCTCCGTAGAGGCTGTCCTCTTTTTTTTTAATTATTCTTACCAGTTTAATCTCTGTTTTGTCCCCTATCAGGGGCCGGTGTATGGAGTAGATTTTAGGAACCGGGAGATGGAAAAAGATGGTTGGTCGGTCCTCTTACTTCCAATTTGGGGCAATGTACTGTGCTACCAATGCAAATAGTGTGAACTACTATTCTTACCATTTTAATCTTTTTTAAGTCCCCTATCAGGGGACGTCTATTGAATTGAATCCTTGCATGGCGAGATAGAGAAAAAAGCTTGCTCTGTCAGCTTCCTTCAAATTTTGTGCACTTCCAATGGAATTTGCCACCAATGCAACTAGTGTTAACTAAGTACTATTCCTATCAGTTTAATCTCTGTTTTGTCCCTTATGAGGGCCAGTGCCGGTGTAGTGAATAGATTTTTGGAACCGGGAGATAGAAAAAGACCCATGCTCGGTCCGCTTCGTTTGAATTTTAGGTCACTGCATGTGTGCCGTGCAATATACTGTGACACTCTATATGAGTGGTGGGCAGTGGGCACCGTACAGTCTGTGGGCCTGCGGCCTCTCACACACAGGCAGGCAACTGCAATATATATATATATATATATATATATATATATAAAATAAATAAAAGCAAACTGATTTTTGGGGTGCTGTCAGGACGCTGTCCTTACAGCAGATGGCCCCTTTCACACGAGCGAGTTTTCCGCGCGGGTGCAATGCGTGGCGTAAACGCATAGCATCCACCACGGAATGTGTCTCCTGACTGTGAAGTACAGGGTCAAAGTTTGCTCAATGATGACATATAGGGGGTGAACTGAACATCACATATGTTTCCCCACCGCGGCGAACGCGAACATACGATGTTTGCCGGAAACTGTTCGCCGGCGAATAGTTCGGGACATCTCTAATTGTCATGCATTAAACGAGGCATGGACTTGGAGGGCAGGGATGTAATACTACCACTTGTGGTAAGGTGCAAGGTGTCATATGCGATGGCAGGTACGTGTCACCGAGGTTGCTGGCCTCGGTGAGGTGAGAGCCGGGTTTTTGTCTGCAGCAGCTAGTGCTGTTTGACTCTTTTAAATAGCATGGCTGCAAAGCCGATCCGGGCCGGCTCTTACTGGGAGCAGCTAAAGAGTAGGGTGGGTGGCTGCTCCCCACGGTCCAGTCCGAGTTTTGGGCTGGGTATAAAACACAGCCATCAGCTGTGTCTGGTGTGATTATCCTGGAGCCTGCTAACAGGGCTGAGGAGTTCTCTGTGCTGGAGGACGGAGCTCAGCAAGGTGGTGTTTCCCTGCAACCTGAAGGAGGAATCGCCTGCGGCTGAACCGACTGCTAGGTGTGAACCCGCACTTAAACCACCCAAGGTGACTGGACCCTGTGTTGGCCTGTTTTTGGTTTTGCCACATGATTTCTGTTGTGTGTGAACTGTCACCAAGAGACTGTTTTCATTTCTGGTGTGCAAGTGTGAATAAAACACTGTTTGATGCACAATCTGGACTCCTTGTTTTGCCTCTAAACTGCACGCAGCTGTCTACCAGAGCGACTCCCACATTTGGTGTCGGATGCGGGCATGCGCAGTGAGGCTGGCGTGAACGCCGAACTTTGTTTTTGCTGAGCAAAAGTGAATGTCCTATATTAAGCCGGCAAAGTTGCAGCCTGTGATCCCCGACAAAATGGAGGCGGCTGTGAAAGCCCTCATAGAGGCTAACGTGCAGCAGCGGGAGACCAACCAGCTACTGCTACAGCACGTGATGGCGTTGCAAGCGGCAGGAGCGTCCCACCGCGTCCACGATGCCCGGAAAGCTGTCCGTGCCGCGATCCCTAAGATGACCCCCTCGGATGATGTTGAGACCTATCTGGCGGTGTTCGAGAAGGTGGCCGTGAGGGAGAAATTACCCCGAGAACAGTGGGCAGAGGTCGTCGCTCCGTTCCTGGCGTCTGGACCCCAGCAAGTATTTTTGACCTCCCAGGTGACCAAGCAGCTGACTACCCGACTGTGAAAGGTGAGATCCTGGCAAGACTGGGGGTGAATGTTTTGGTCCGGGCCCAGCGGGTGCATCAGTGGGAGTTTAACCCGGCTGAACCCGCCAGGCCACAATACTATGACTTGCTACAACGGTTGCAAAAATGGCTGCAGCCAGACATACTGACTCCCACTGCTATGCTCGACCGTCTGTTAGCCGATGTCTTCTGGAGGGCTTTGCCTTACCCTCTCCAGCACTGGATCGGCCAGGTATCGCCCACCAATGCCCTGGAGATGGTCGACCTGGTGGAGCGGTACGAGGCCACCAGAAACCTGCAGGGGAGTCTTGCTGGGAAGGGGTCAGTCAAACCCCGGAGGCCTCTGCCCCAGTTCTGACGTCCGGCGACAGAGCGGCCTGCACGGAATATACCCCCTGCGAGTCCGCCTCCCGTGGTATGCTGGAGGTGTCAGGAGCCAGGCCACATCAGTAGTGATGAGCGGCAGGTGCCATATTCGATTTCGACGAAATTCGCGAATATTCGAATGAATATTCGTTTCATATTCGTCGAAATCGAATATTCGTCATTTTTTCTAGTTATCGCGATTAACATGCGATTTAAATAATCGCATATTGCGATTTGTACTTAAGGCTACTTTCCTATTGGTTTCATATCTAGAATTAGCGAGGATGACGAATATGACGAATGTATTCGTCTATTCCTCAAAACGAAGATAGCGAGTATTCTACATCTTCGTTTAGCTACCTATTCGTCAACCTCGCTAATTCTAGCAATCAAATAGGAAGGTTGACTATAGAGACAGCTGTGTTTAATTAGCTATGCGATTTTTTTTTTTTTAATAAATAGAATAATTATAATAATTATAAATCAAGTAATATAATTATTCTATAAAAAAAAAAAAAATCGCATAGCTAATTTAACACAGCTGTCTCTATAGTCAACCTTCCTATTTGATTGCTAGAATTAGCGAGGTTGACGAATAGGTTGCTAAAACGAAGATGTAGAATACTTCGTTATCTTCGTTTTGAGGAATATGACGAATACATTCGTCATATTCGCTATTCGCTAATTCTACCAAGCCAACCATAACTTCTGTGCTCATGGAGCGTCCCCATCACCATGGGAACGTCTCCATATACTAAAATGTACTGTCGGATTTGAGGAATTACGTTGAAATCGCAATGCGATTAATTCAAGTTATATTAATCGCATTGCGATTTCAACTTAGAGCTGGGTTTATAATGGGTCAGCTTGCTAGAATGAACGAAGTTAACGAATATGGAATATAGCAGCACTGCTAAGTTGAATTCGCAATGCGATTAATTTAACTTGAAGTAATCGCATTGCGATTTCAACTTAGCACTGCTTTCTTACATAGGCTAGAATTAACGAATATGGAATATAGCACTAGCAGTGCCAAGTTGAAATCGCAATGCGATTACTTCAAGTTAAATTAATCGCATTGCGAATTCAACTTAGCAGTGCTGCTATATTCCAAATTCGTTAACTTCGTTCATTCTAGCAAGCTGACCCATTATAAACTCAGCTCTAAGTTAAAATCGCAATGCGATTAATATAACTTGAATTAATCGCATTGCGATTTCAACGTAATTCCTCAAATCCGACAGTACATTTTAGTATATGTAGATTCTCCCATGGATGGGGACGCTCCATGAGCACGGAAGTCGGCAGAAGCGGCAATGGGCACTGACTAGAGCAGCCAGGAAGCCAGGAATCCTCAGGACAGGTAAGAACTACTGTTGGGAAGAGGGAAAGAAAAAAATATAACTAAAAAAAAAAAAAACGAATATTCGAAATAGCGAATTTATAGCGCTATATTCGAAATATTCGCGAATTAGCGAAGTGCCGATATTCGCTAAAAAAATTCGCTTTTCGAATATTCGCGCTCAACACTACACATCAGGGCCGACTGTCCGCATCGGGATGAGCCGATGGAGGTGAACTACGGGGGCCGCCACTCCTTGTATGCACGGAAGCTGTGCGCAACTGGCACCCGTGAGGTGCAAGACCATAACCACCTGTGTCAGGTAGAGGTGGGAGATTCGCTGGCGGTGGCTCTGCTGGACTCCGGGAGTTTAGTCTCCCTGGTAAGGGCTGCCCTTGTACGGCCTGTGGAGTATACTGGCCGTAAAGTCGGGGTCCTGTGCATCCACGGAGACCTGAAAGACTACCCCACTGCACTAGTGACTTTGTCCACAGCGGCTGGTAGGTGGACCCACGAGGTGGCTGTCGCTACTAAACTCCCACATGAACTAATACTTGGGAGGGACTTCCCCGGTTTTCCGGCGCTGTGGCCGGCAATAAAGGTATCTGAGGGACCCGAGACAGGGGTGACCCTAGTAGAGTGGCCTGATACCGCTGGAAGGCCAGAACCCTGGGAGCCCGAGTCTAAAGGGCCGGCGGTAGGGGTGACCACTGCTCCAGCGGTAGAGGGGGAGATAACCCCACTGAGTGTAATGGTGGGAGACACGGAGGACTTGCCACCGGGACCTGAGTTGGCAGACCTCAATGTCTCCGGGGAAAATTTTGGGACCGCACAACACCGGGACCAAACCCTAACCAGGGCCTGGGAGAATGTGCTGGAAATTGATGGTAAACCCCAGAAACCAGGGGCTGAATTAATGTTCCCACGATTTATTGTTCTACAGGATATGTTGTATCGGGTGAACCAAGTCCGAGGTGAACCTGTTGAACAGTTGGTGGTGCCCACAGCGTATCGCAAGCTTGTCATGGAGCTTGCCCACCAACATGTTCTTGGGGACACCTGGGGTGGCAGAAAACCCAGGACCGCATACTGCAGCGGTTTTATTGGCCCAGTGTGTTCAAGGAGGTAGAAAATTATTGTAAGTCCTGTCCAACCTGTCAGATAACTAGCCCCAGCCTCATTTCCCGTAGTCCTCTGGTACCTCTGCCAATTATTGAAGTACCGTTTGAGCGAATCGCTATGGATTTAATTGGGCCTGTACCAAAGTCTGCCAGGGGCCACCAACACATTCTGGTAGTTCTCGACTATGCCACTCGGTATCCGGAGGCGGTGCCTCTGCGACATACCTCAGCTAGGCTCATTGCCAAAGAGTTAATGGAGATGTTTTCCCGTGTGGGCCTGCCAAAAGAGGTTCTGACAGACCAAGGGACCCCTTTATGTCCAAAGTAATGAAGGAACTGTGTAAATTGTTGCGTATAAAGCAGTTACGGACGTCCGTTTACCATCCGCAAACAGACGGTCTTGTTGAGAGGTTTAACCAAACTCTAAAAATATGTTAAAAAGGGTGGTGTCTAGAGATGGGAAGGACTGGGACCTGCTTCTGCCCTATCTCATGTTCGCAGTGCGAGAGGTACCCCAGGCCTCTACTGGGTTCTCGCCCTTCGAACTGCTTTATGGCAGACACCCTCGGGGCCTGTTGGATATCGCCAAGGAAGCATGGGAACAACAGCCTGTCCCCACAAAAGTGTCATTGAGTATGTCACCCAGATGCAGGAACGGATAGAAAGGGTGTTGCCGCTGGGCCGGGAGCATATGGAGGCAGCGCAACAAGCCCAGAGTAGGGTGTATAATCGTCAGGCTCGGGTACGGGGCTTCCATCCGGGAGATCGGGTTTTGGTTCTGGTACCCACCCTTGACAGCAAGTTCCTAGCTAGGTGGCAGGGCCCCTATGAGGTGATCGAGAAGGTAGGGAAGTAAATTACAAAGTACACCAGCCAGGCGGCGCAAGCCGGAGCAGGTGTACCACGTGAATTTACTTAAGCCGTGGAAAGATAGGGACACAGCCGACGACCACAGCCCCGGCCAGGGCTTCTAGGTGAAAGGGTCCAGCCCCACAGTTCGAGGCCTGTGAAGCAGTAACCACGGTAAAATTGCAGACAGCCTGTCTTCCAAACAAGTTCAGGAAGTCAGGAGTTCATCAGTCGGAACACGGATGTGTTCTCGGACCTCCCTGGCCGCACGTCTCTCATCCAACATGACATCGTCACTGAGCCTCAGGCCAAGATCCGGTTAAAACCATACCGGGTACCCGAGGCTCGGCGACGGGCCATCGCGGAGGAAGTACAGTTAATGTTGAAGCTCGAGGTCATTGAGGAGTCGAAAAGTGAGTGGGCCAGTCCCATAGTCCTAATACCCAAGCCGGATGGGACGTTGCGGTTCTGCAACGACTTTCGCAAGTTAAATGAAGTATCCAAGTTTGACGCGTATCCCATGCCCCGAGTAGACGAGCTGGTTGAAAGTTTAGGACAAGCCCGTTATTTTTCTGTGCTGGACCTCACTAAAGGGTACTGGCAGGTACCCTTAACGGAGTCGGCTAAGGAAAAACCGCATTTGTTACCCGCAGGGCCTGTATCACTACAAGGTGTTACCCTTTGGCCTGCATGGCGCCCCGCCACTTTCCAAAGGTTAATGGACATAGTGCTGCGACCACATCGTCGGTACGCCTCGGCCTACTTAGATGATGTAGTCATCCACAGCACCGACTGGGAAAGCCATTTACCCAAGGTGCAGGCGGTAGTGGATGCCCTGAGGAAAGCCGGACTGACCGCTAACCCAAAGAAGTGCTCCATAGGGTTAGAGGAGACAAAATATCTGGGATATATAATTGGGCGGGAGTCATCAAACCTCAGGTAACTAAGGTAGAGGCCATTCGTAACTGGCCCCGACCGGTCACCACCAGGCAGGTAAAGTCGTTCCTGGGGATTGTAGGTTACTACATGAGGTTTGTGCCCCACTTTGCCACAATAGCAGCGCCATTGACAGACCTGTTGAAGGGGCGAAAGTCTGGGAGGGTTAGCTGGAGTGAGAAGGCGGAGGAGGCTTTCTCCGCGTTGAAGTCGGCCCTGTGTGGGTCCCCGGTTTTGGTGACACCCGACTTCAACAAGGAGTTTGTCGTACAGACCGACGCCTCGGAGGTAGGCCTCGGTGCGGTACTGTCGCAGGAGGTCAACGGGAAGAACATCCCGTTGTCTTCCTGAGCCGTAAGCTCAGTCCCGCCGAGTCCAGATATAGTATAGTGGAGAGGGAGTGCCTGGCTATCAAGTGGGCACTCGAATCTCTCCGCTACTACCTGTTAGGGAGGAGGTTCCGTCTGGTGACCGACCATTCCCCCTCAAATGGATGAGTCAGGCCAAGGAGAGGAATGCTCGGGTCACCAGGTGGTTCCTATCTCTTCAAAATTTCAAGTTTTCCGTGGAACACAGGGCAGGCCGCTTGCAGGGCAACGCAGATGCCCTGTCCCGCGTCCACTGCCTCACGTGTGTTCACCCCTCAGGGTTGAACAAAGGGGGGTATGTGGTAAGGTGCAAGGTGTCATATGCGATGGCAGGTACGTGTCACCGAGGTTGCTGGCCTCGGTGAGGTGAGAGCCGGGTTTTTGTCTGCAGCAGCTAGTGCTGTTTGACTCTTTTAAATAGCATGGCTGCAAAGCCGATCCGGGCCGGCTCTTACTGGGAGCAGCTAAAGAGTAGGGTGGGTGGCTGCTCCCCACGGTCCAGTCCGAGTTTTGGGCTGGGTATAAAACACAGCCATCAGCTGTGTCTGGTGTGATTATCCTGGAGCCTGCTAACAGGGCTGAGGAGTTCTCTGTGCTGGAGGACGGAGCTCAGCAAGGTGGTGTTTCCCTGCAACCTGAAGGAGGAATCGCCTGCGGCTGAACCGACTGCTAGGTGTGAACCCGCACTTAAACCACCCAAGGTGACTGGACCCTGTGTTGGCCTGTTTTTGGTTTTGCCACATGATTTCTGTTGTGTGTGAACTGTCACCAAGAGACTGTTTTCATTTCTGGTGTGCAAGTGTGAATAAAACACTGTTTGATGCACAATCTGGACTCCTTGTTTTGCCTCTAAACTGCACCCGCACCGCTGTCTACCAGAGCGACTCCCCACACACTTTACAAAGTGTTGGTGCGGCCTCATCTGGAATATGCAGTTCAGTTCTAGGCACTAGTATATAGAATGGATGCTCTGCAGCTGGAAAAAGTACAGAGGAAAGTGACTAAACTGATGAGTGGAATGGAGGGTCTTAGTTATGAAGAAAGATTAAGATAATTAAATGTATTTAGTCTTGAGAAGAGACGTCTAAGGGGGGACATGATTAACCTATACAAATACATAAATGGACCATACAAAAAAATATGGTGAAAAACTGTTCCATTTTAAATGCCCTCAAAAGACAAGAGGGCACTGCTTCCAACTGGAGAAGAAAAAGTTCAGTCTCCAGAAGCGTCAAAGCTTCTTTATTCTAAAACTGTGAATCTGTGGAATAGACTTTCTCAGGATGTGGTCACAGCAGGAACAGTGGACAGTTTTAAAAGGGGTTTATATGAATTCTAAAAAGTAAATTACATTAATGCTTATGAAAATGTGTAGAAATCTGAGTCTCACTTCCTTCTGGGATTCGCATCCTCATCTATCCCTTGGTTGAACTTGATGGACTTATGTCTTTTTTCAACCGTGTTAAATATGTAACTACCTCTCACCCACAGCCAACAGCATAGTCACCCTTCCTACAGTACTACCTGTCTTCCACTGGCAGCAACACTATCCCACTACCCCCCCCCCCCCCCACTGGTGGCAACATTATTCCACTTCCCAGCTCTCTCACACTGGAATCAGTATTGCCCTCCATCCCCCCTCTGATCTGCTCCTGGGCAGACACCACAAGTTCTAGTGTGGCTATATAAAATTGTAAAAAATGCATACAAAACTGCATGGAATATAACCTTTCAATGAAGTTCTGAAATCAAATGCAAATTACAACTATAACACAATTCTGTTACTTATGTGTAGAAAAAAAAACACATGACGTGAGAATTTGCAGCTCAATTATTATAATTACAGCAGTTTGTGTAGTGTTGCCTTTCAGCCAAAACCTAAGGAGGCCTCATTTTTTTTTTCTAATAAGATTTTCAGAAAAGCTTGAAATTCATCTGTTCATTTAGAGACCACCTTTTATCAACTGATATAAACTTTTCCATCAGAACTTTTTTTAATATAAAATTGTCATCATCAACTGGGAATATGCAGTAGTAGGTACCATCATTTAATTACAATTAGGAGAACAGGATGAACAAAATACTGCAGGGGGGCAAGTAGTGCTACCATTAAAAAGTTCAAATTAATTGCTGTTAGCAGGAGCATTACAAGAGCGCTAATTAGATTTAAGAAAAAAAACAAAAACTTCTAAGACTTTATTCTGATCATAGTCAATGCAGCTGTTTTCCCTGTACAAATTAGGCCTAAATATCATGTGCAGAGGTTACACTTGTATCTGGGTCCTAGTGCCTGATGGAACCCAAAGGCCCTTTTGCCATTTAAGAAGAAATTGGCATTATGAATAGCACATGGTGGATGGAACTATACAGTTTAGCATTGCGGCCAAGTTACTTTGTTATTGTTCTATTGTTTAGGACATATGCAGAAATGCAAAATTGAGCCATAACAAGGATACTGTGGAAGTAGAGCCTCTTCTCTACCTCCTTGTGAATCCAACTGAAAAAAAAAAGTGCCAAGTTCCGTCAGACTAGATGCTTTGGTTCTAATGGTAAATATCTTCCTACGGTATATGTGGTGTCCACTGAAATAAAGACAACTGTGCACTGAGGCAGTCTCTGAAGTCACTATTGAGACATTCAAGAGGTTAAATGACTGAGATCTAAGGTACAGTTTGTCTGATCCTGGCTGTTACAGCAACCACAGGGCTCTTGGCTCCCTTTTTTGGCCACACAGTAGCTGCTGCAGTTATAGTAAGACCTGAAGGTGCAGCTGCCGGCATGCGACTAATCCATGCTGACTGTACAGTGTCCATTGTCCACAAGATTTTACTGCAAAATCTTGTTGATCTAGTAGACTTTTTTTGTTAGAACACAGAAACAACCCCCAAAACCTTCTTCATGTCTAGCTGCAGCTGGGATCCCTTGCAGTCAAGTTTTATTGCAAGGTAAGACTGCCGGGAACAAGAAGTATAAGGGGGTTGGTCTTGTGTCTAAATTTTTTTGCATCTTTGCAAAAATCATGTGACATGGGCACGCAGTCATTGAGGTAAATGCGCCGTTTGTGCTATACACAGCAAAACATAGTCCTCCAAATTGTCTTCCTTTGCAGGGAATTTGTGTTCTGGATAAGAGTCAAGGGTCATTTATAGGGGATCTCATCCATGTAGATCATATTTAAAAGGTTTGTGTGAGCTAGTAAATATATTCAGAACTTAGGAAGCGCATACTATTTTCATGCGGACATTACCTTTGGTTAGTTCTATAAGGTTACAAAACTGAGACATCAGACTGCTTGAAGGGGGTACAATTTTATGTCCAGAAGCAATATCTAGAGCAGGGATCGGCACTCTAGCTGTTGTGAAACTACAATTCTCAGCATGCTCTATTCATATCTATGATATTTCTTAGAAAAGCAGAGCAAGTATGCATTCTGGGAGTTGTAGTTTTACAACAGCTGGAGTGCCAGAGGTTGTCTACCCCTGATCTAGAGGATATGTCAGTGCTGCTAGATCTGTGTGGGTTCACTGTGGGGAACTCTAATGACTGCTTGAATGGAGTTCCCTCAGCTATGACACTTTGAATGGACTGGAAGAGTGCATTATCCACTGGTTCTCTATTCAAATGGCTTCTAGCGTTGGGCGCGAATATGCGAATCGTGAATTTTAATCGTGAATATCGGCACTTCAAGATTTTGTGAAGATTTAGAATATAATGCTATATATTTGTATTTGCGAATATTCTAGATTTTTTTTCATCTGAACCCATGATCCCTCCCAGCTTCTTGCTTGTGGGTCAATGAGAAGGCTGCACTATATATTTGTCTGAGCTTAGCAACATCCCTAGCAACGAATAGGAAAGTTGCCTACCCCTTACTATATAAGAACCTCCCCAGCAGCCATTTTCTGCACTTTTTTGCAGTTCTGAGAGAGACAGCAGTGTCATTGCTGTGCTCTGTGCTTTGCTGTGTCACATTACATTAGATAGTTAGCTAGTTAGTGCAATATATATATATATATATATATATATATATATTTTTTTTTTAGAGATAGTTAGTGGGACAGGGTTAGATAGTGATATAGTGTAGTTAGGTTCTGCTGTCTATACATACATGCTACATACACAGTGCTGTGATGTCACAAGTTCACAACAATCACTAATATAGTAGTCAGACCTGCTAAAATGTGAAGTTGCACGTATTGCTCCAAAATATGTGCATCATTAATAGCCGATTTGTGCAATCGCAAATATATTGGATCATTCTATTTGCATATAAAGCTATTGTAATGTTCTGCCATGCCAACCATTTTCTCCAGTCTCAGGAAACTTCTAGCAGCTTAATAAATGTAGCAAAAGTGACCCACGCCTGTACTGCGTGCGCAATACGCGCATAATACATCGCCGATTTTCGCAATCAAGAAAATAATAGCGAGTTCTCGAATTTACGAATTTATGACGAATATTTGCCCAAATATTCACGAAATATCGCAAATTTGAATATTGCCCTGCCGCTTATCACTAATGGCTTCTAACTGCAAATTTGCAGCTCAGGGGAACAGGGGGTTGCAGTGCCTAGTTCTTGTGATCAGAGGGGGTACTAGCAGTTGGACCCTAAGGGATCTAGCAGTTATAAACCAATCCCGTGACTTGCTGACAATTGCTACTGGTTTAAAAAGCAGCAAATTGACTGCTGACTCTAGAGGGAAAAGAACCTTGGTCAGGGTATAGCATCATGAGTGTAAGCAATAAAAATCCAGTGACTCAAAATAAAACTTAACTTTTACATGTTAAAAGTGTATGGCTTCTCATTACTGACACGTTTGGTGCAAATGGTGCGCTTAATCATATCACTGAAATTTAATAAACTGTGGGGAGTGTGTAGAATTGACTATCACTGAAAGAAATACACCCTAAAGCTAACTTTTAATATATACTCCAAGTCACAAAGACTAAATATCCCAAAAACATCAGAATACCAACACACAACGCTACAAAAAGAGGGGGACAAGAACCCTTGGTACAATCAAAACTCATGATAACGGCTAGAAGTGGATACAGGGTAGAATAAAGATATTGACTGACCCTATCTTACCCTCCAAACCACTGCTGTGCCCAGTGGAATCCCTTGATGGTAGGGATCCCCTGTCCTCGTACCTAGACTGGCCTGTCCCTGAAGATTCCCTGTACTCAATAAATATCTTTATCCATACCTGTTAATAGCAATTAGTGAACAGAATACCACCATTATTCCCGACGCGTTTCCCCTTGGACAACAAGGTTCATCAGGGGATATATAATACAATAGCGGAAAATACTAATGCTGAGTACAATTGATAGGCTGAGTACATGTAAAAGCTGAGTACAATAAATCTCCCAATGATCAAAATGAGTATACTGAAGCTTAATACACTTAAGATAGTGACCAACCGAGCTGAATACAGTGCTGAATACAAAAATCTAGTACAAGCTGAATACAAATGCTGAATACAATACTGAATATAATGCTGAATACAATGCTGAATACAATCAGAAGTATATGCTGAGTATAAAAAAAATTGATATAAATACACCTAAAATAAAGGGGGGTGTTATACTAGATACACTGATTAAAGACACTAAATGAACTCAACACATGGCTGTGTCAATCAACAGCCCAACAGTGTACACGATCATTGTGAAAATAGCCCCCATACACAGATAATGCCTGCTAAAAGATAAACTGGGATGACCCAGCGCTACACAGTTAGATGAATAAATTATCTGTAAGTAAGGCGTCCAGGAGCATCCAGGCGGCTGGGGACCTGTGAAGGCATGGCTTCTGGTCCCCCTCTTTTCCTAGCGTTGTGTGTTGATATTCTGATGTGGGATATTTAGTCTTTGTGACTTTTTTATGGAGTATATATTAAAAGTTATGCTTTGGGGTGTGTTTGTTCAGTGATATGCGCTAAATCATAGTCTAGAGAACAATATTAAAATAAGGTATCTTTTAAAACCATAATAGCTAATGAAAAAGGGGATTATGTGATTGAGAACACTCCTACATAAGTATCAAAAACAAGAAAACAAAGAGCAACATGCAAAAATATTGAAAAATTATCAAAATACTTTATTGGTCATATGTTAAAAAGTTACAAAACATAGAAGGAGGTATCAAAATACATAAAACATATCTAGCACTCCTAAAATGGTGTAGCAAAAAAGGCCTATCACTAAAAGATCAATGTAATGAATCTGGGCCTTACTGAGGTCTGGCAAATATCCACATGTAAGGACATGTCAAGTGTCAGTGTCACTATGTGTTCACCAAGTGGATATTGCAGGACAACAGAAACAACACTAGTAATTCTAACACAACACCCAGAATGGGACTCACCAGCGAGTAGATGAAAGTAGAGGGACCAGGATGGCGTCAGCCCTGACGCGCGTTTCGGCGAACCTTCGTCCGGGACCCCCTACCATTGAGTATTATAGACGGGCAGGAGATTCCTCCGGTTTCATTTTTCATTTTTTGTTTCACTCCTACATAAGGTAGACTCTAAGTTAATTGTAAAAACACCTGTAGGAACTCAAAATCGGGTGTGCTTATGGATTGTGCATAGTCACATAAGGTAGTTATTTAAGTAGCAATAGAATGTAAACAAATCATGGAAACAAAAATGTACAATGTACAAGGAACAAGTATTGCGCACTAGTAAAGGGTAATGAAACCGCAGTGTAAAATGTATGATTTAGGGCATATGATTTTCTGAATCAAGAAACAACCACTGTCATAAAAAATAAATAAATAAATAACGTAGTTGTGTGAATAAGCCCAGCAATGTACAGTATCATTACGATATTATAATGCTCTACTGAAACATATCTAGTACAGTCATGATCAAAAGTTTAAGACCACTTGAAATATGGCAAAAAAATAATATTTTACATTGTTGGATCTTAAGAAGGTTCCAAGTAGAGCTACAACATGCAACAAGAAGAAATGAGAGTGAGATAAAACATTTTTTGAGCATTTAATTAATTGAAAATAATGATTAAACTGAAACAGGCTGTTTTTGAGCTGATCGAAATTTTAGGACCACATGCCTTTAAAAGGCCAAATATGTGCAAAGATGTGGATTCATTGTAATTTTCTGTCAGTTAGTCACACGTTGTGATGGCAAAGGCAAAAAAACTCTCCCTTTTTGAACATGGTCGGGTTGTTGAACTGCATAAACAGGGTCTCTCACAGCGCGCCATCGCTGCTGAGCTGGAACGCAGTAAGACAGTCATTTGGAATTTCTTAAATGATCCTGAGGGTTATGGAACAAAAAAGGTCAAGTGAAAGATCCCAAAAATTTCACCAGCACTGAGCCTGAGGATCCAATTGTCTGTCCATCAAGACACTGGACGATCCTCGACCCAAATTAAGTCCCTTACTGGTGCTAACTGCAGCCCCATAACCATCATGAGACTGAAGGACTTCAAAAACAAAAAACGTCTTCTAAAGACCTCGTCTCCTTGAACACCACAGAACTGCTCGTTTGGACTTTGCAAGAGAGCACAAAACATGGGACATTCAAAGGTGGAAGAAAGTTTTATTCTCTGATGAGAAAAAATGTAACATTGATGTCCTGATGGTTTCCAACGTTACTGGCATAACAAGCAGATCCCACCTGAGATGTTTTCTACGCGCCACAGTGAAGGGGGCGCCATAATGGTCTGGGGTGCTTTTTCCTTCAGTGGAACAATGGAGCTTCAGGAAGTACAGGGGCGTCGAACGGCCACAAGCTATGTCCAGATGTTGCAGAGAGCATTCATCATGACTGAGGGCCCTCGTCTGTGTGGTAATGACTGTTTTTCAACAGGACAACGCCACAGTACACAATGCCCGCAGGACAAGGGACTTCTTCCAGGAGAATAACATCACTTTTTTGGCCCATCCTGCGTGTTCCCGTGATCTAAATCCAATTGAGAACCTTTGGGGATGGATGGCAAGGGAAGTTTACCAAAATAGACAACAGTTCCAGACAGTAGATGGCCTTCGTGCAGCCGTCTTCACCACTTGGAGAAATGTTCCCACTCATCTCATGGAAACGCTTGCATCAAGCATGCCGAAACAAATTTTTGAAGTGATCAACAATAACGGCGGAGCTACTCAGTACTGAGTTCATGTTTGGAAGTTTGATTTCTGTTTTGTGGAGGTTTAGTTTTTTTTTGGGAGGTGTGGTCCTAAACTTTTGATCAGCTGTAAAACAGCCTGTTTTAGTTTATTTGTAGTTTTCATTAAACTGAATGCTCAAAAAATGTTAGGTCTCACTCCCATTTCTTCTTGTTGCATGATGAAGCTTTACTTGGAACCTTGTTAAGATCCAGCCATGCTAAATATGATTTTTTTTGCTATTTTTCAAGTGGTCTGATCTTTTGATCAGGACTGTATATGATTTGGGGCTACAAACAGAAAATAATCTTCCAGGTGTACAAATGCTTTTCAAATTACCGTATATACTCGAGTATAAGCCGAGTTTTTCGGCACAAAATTTGTGCCGAAAAACCCGAACTCGGCTTATACTCGAGTCATAAATTGAAACTGAAGAGCGGAGTGGGAGGAGGAGCGGGGGGAGGAGCTGGGGGCGGGCATTTGCGGCAGGGCCGATGCGCTCACTGCGTTCCGGCCCCACCGCTCATGTATAGTTTTTAAATTTGATTATAATGTACACTTATTCTTACTATAATTCTTGCCCCCTCTGTACCTCATTACATGCGGCAGGCGGGCAGTGAATACTTCAGGCCGGGCGGACGAGAGCAGCGTGACTTGCTGATGTCACGTGCCTGCCCGGCCTGCTTTATGAATGAAGCAGGCGGCGCAGGCACGTGACGTCAGTCACACTGCGCTCGCTCTCCGCCCGGCCTGAAGTATTCACTGCCCGCCTGCCGCATGTAATGAGGTACAGAGGGGCAAGAATTATAGTAGGAATAAGTGTATAGTATAATCAAATTTAAAAACTATACATGAGCGGTAATGAGAGATGGGGGGATGGGGGATGTGGATGGCACTGTTATGGGATGAGGGGATGTGGATGACACTGTTATGGGATGGGGGGCTGTGGATGACACTGTTATGGGATGGGGGATGTGGATGGCACTGTTATAGGATGGGGGATCTGTGGATGCCATCCACAGCCCCCATCCCATAAGTGCCATCCACATCCCCCTTCCCATAACAGTGTCATCCACATCCCTCATCCCATAAGTGCCATCCACATCCCCCATCCCATAACAGTGTCATCCACAGCCCCCATCCCATAAGTGCCATCCACATCCCCCTTCCCATAACAGTGTCATCCACATCCCCCTCATCCCATAAGTGCCATCCACATCCCCCTTCCCATAACAGTGTCATCCACATCCCCTCATCCCATAATTGCCATCCACAGCCCCCATCCCATAAGTGCCATCCACATCCCCCTTCCCATAACAGTGTCATCCACATCCCCTCATCCCATAAGTGCCATCCACATCCCCCCATCCCATAACAGTGTCATCCACAGCCCCCCATCCCATAAGTGCCATCCACATCCCCCTTCCCATAACAGTGTCATCCACATCCCCCTCATCCCATAAGTGCCATCCACATCCCCCTTCCCATAACAGTGTCATCCACATCCCCTCATCCCATAAGTGCCATCCACAGCCCCCATCCCATAACAGTGTCATCCACAGATCCCCCATAACAGTCGTCATCCACAGATCCTCCCATAACAGTGCGTCATCCACAGATCCCCCATAACAGTCGTCATCCACAGATCCCCCATAACAGTGCGTCATCCACAGATCCCCCATAACAGTGCGTCATCCACAGATCCCCCATAACAGTGCGTCATCCACAGATCCCCCATAACAGTGCGTCATTCACAGATCCCCCATAACAGTGCGTCATCCACAGATCCCCCATAACAGTGACATCCATTTCCACCTCGGCTTATACTCGAGTCACTACTTTTCCCAGGTTTTTTTGGGTAAAATTAGGGGGGTCGGCTTATACTCGGGTCGGCTTATACTCGAGTATATACGATATATACAGTATACATACAGTGTACATGAGAAAACACCAGATGTACGGAAATACCTGTTAGTACATGAGGTACTCTCTGACAATTGCTATTGGCCTGAACAGCAGCCAATTGGCCATTGACAATTGGCCATTGACTCTGATCAGGTCATGAGGCTAGCCACCCCACAAAAACAATTCAGTAGCACAGCATTCAAGGTTTCTGTGTCAATGACAATCCCTGAAACTAGAGTAGACTACGTATGTGACATCACTAGTATTGTTCCTGATTATTATTATTTATTATTAAAGCACCATTCATGGCGCTGTACATATGATAAGGGGTGCACATACATAGTACAGACAATTGCACTAAGCATTAACAAGATGAGTTACAAATAGGGTTGAGCGAACACGAACTGTAAAGTTCGGGTTCGAACCGAACTTTAGGATATCTGGCACCCAGACCCGAACATTTCCGTAAAAGTTTGGGTTCTAGTTCGTTGATCGGCGATTTAATGGCGCTTGTTGAAAGGCTGCAGAGCAGCCAATCAACAAGCGTTAAGCTAGTGTGCCCTTAGAATCCATCACAGCCATGCCTACTAATGGCTATTGTTGAGAGCGAATATTCAAATAGCAAATTTTAATCCTAAGTATTGTGGGCCAATGTGAGAAGGCTGCAATATCTAGTGAATTAGAATATTCTTCATTATTTAATATAGTTTATGTTATGCAAAAAATCGGTAATTAAATATGCACATTAATGGAATTGCATAAGCGGGTTAAGCAACTTTCCTATTGTGTTGGCTTGGTAGAATTGTCAAATATGTAGAATTTAGTGCTATATTCTACATTTTCGACAATTCTACCAAGCCAAACCAATAGGAAAGTTGCTTAATGCCCACATTTTGCTGACTTTTGCAGACCTCTAGCCCCTTCCGTGACTCTTTTAGAGCCATTTTAGTGCCCCAAATTTCGGGTTCCCATTGACTTCAATGGGTTTCGGGGTCAAGTTCGGGTCCCGAACCCGAACTTTGCGGGGAAGTTTGGCTAAACTCAGTGAACCCCGAACTTCCAGGTGTCCACTCAACTCTAGTTACAAACTATTACTTGGAGGAGAGATGGCCCTGCCTGTGAGGGTTTACAATCTATAAGGTATGGAGGAAGGACACAGTAGGAGAGGGAAAAACTGGTCATGGTGGTATAGAGGCAGCAGGGTCACTGGTTGTAGGCTTGTCTGAAGATGTAGGTTTTCAGGTTTATTTGGAAGGTGAGAGTATGATATGTTGGGGTAGAGAATTCCAGAGTGTGGAGGGTGGATGGGAAAAATATTGGAGGCGACTGTGGGAAGAGTTGATAAGAGGATAAGAGAGAAGGAGGTCTTGTGAGGATCGGAGATTACATCTAGGGATATATATCGGGAAAGTAGCTCAGAGATGTAAAGAGGGACATGTTCTGAACAGCTTTATATGTATTTGTTAGAATTTTGAAATGAATTTGATGGGCAACAGGGAGCCAGTAAAAGGATTGGCAGAGGAGTAACGGGGTGAGAGGTTGATTAGTTGGGCAGCAGAGTTGAGGATAGATTAGAGGGCTGTGCGAGTGGTAGATATGGAATGAGACGAGGAGGCAGTGTGAGAGTGAGAAATGCTGTCTGATTTGTGAAGTACGATGTGATCCAGGAGAGAGCCAGGTCAGTAATGTCAAGAGATGAGAGAGTTTGTAAAAGGCAGAGGACAGGTCAAGGAGGAGGAGGACATAATAATGTGTTTTGGTTTCGGCTGTTAGCAGGTCGTTGGTGACTTTGGTAAGGGCAGTTTCAGTCAAGTGGTGGGAAGCCAGATTGTAGCCAGTCAAAGAGGGAGCAAGAGGAGAGGTGAGAAGACAGTTCAGAATGGACATAGATACATTATATTAGTTAAATACAATTCTTACAAGAATAGTCACAGTGTATGTATGGCCACCACCTCTACGTGGTAACCAGAATAATAGTGCTCCTCCTATTGATTAAAAGATTTGCATGTAGGGTGCTATATGCTACTATAGAGCCAGCTTTGTAATAATGGCACTCCATATACGTCTAGTGGGTGGAATATACACAGTCAAAATATACACATTACTATGACCACCAGCTAATATAAAGAGTAACCATTATATGCAGCATGAATAGTAGCTAGTTGGGCTGAGAGTGACTCAGTAAGGTTCTGTTAGGTTGTCACGCATATGTGGAGCGATGCTGACTGCAGTGCATCCCACACTTCCTTGAGAGTGCATGGGGAAGGATCTACTGAGCAAACATGCCAATCAAGGTGGTCCTACAGATGCTCAATTGGGGTCAAGTCTGAGGAATAAGGGGGCGAGAGTAGTATTTGGAAGTGTTGGTCATGCTCTTTCTAACCAATGTCGGACATTTCTAGCTGTATTGTCTTGCTGGAAGATCGCATCTGTCCCAGAGAATACAAACAGCATGTATGGGTGTAAGTGATCTGCAAGGATGGATTTATACCCAAATTGGTTGAGAGTGCCTTCCACATGGATGAGCGGGCCCATAGAATACCACAAAAACATTCTCCAGACCCTTCCAAGCCAGCTCATGACATTTGACTTCTTTCATGAACTACACATTGCCAATGTCAAAAGTAGGAAGTGTTCAGAATAATGTGACTTTCTTTACCATGTGTATGTATATATATATATATATATATATATATATATATATTGTGGCAGTGGAGCTGCCAGAAGGCTATAGGAAGGCCATTCAAGTGGCGTATCTCACCCAGAGCAAGCTGGGTGAGAACAAGAAAGGTTGGGAAAATAGTTTTTTCCCACTGTCTGCAGCAGCCAGGCTGGTAATGGGGATAATTAGCAGCCAGCTGAGAAGCTTGGATTAATCTGGGCTGAGCTCTTCAATCAGGGCTCCCAGTCTGGGAAAAGAGCAGGCTGTGTCAAGACCTGTGGGAGCCAGGACCCTCTAACCCTGTGTGGGGGTAAGCACTGTGGTGTTTTTGGGGAGCTGGGTGGTAGACCCGGGTCCCGCTAGAGAGGGAGTGTATATATATACTGTGTAGTCAGTGGCCAGACGGCTGAGGTTTAATTTTATGATTTTGTTGTACTGCTGTGATGACAATAAAGCTGGTCGTGGCCAGTTTGCACCCAAATCTACAGTGGTGGAGTGGCTTCTTGATGTGTGCCAACCGTCTAAGGTGTTAAGACGGCGATCTGGAAGAGCTAAATGACCCTGTGTTGTTACTATATATATATATATATATATATATATATACACATACACACACACACACACTCTAGAGGCACAATATGGCTAAGGCTGATAGTTTGCTGATCCCGTCTACTATATTTTTTGTCTACTATATTTTTACCAATGACACTTTATGTCCCCAATCCACCCCTGGGATTGAATGATCATAAAAATACAAACTCTACCCTGAAAAATATATTTGCTTACTGGGATCATAAAATATACCATATATTGTAATAATTTAGTATAATTCAGTGTTGCCAAAATATCTCAGAACTTCTTCCTTAATTCCTTCTCACATTATGTATTTGCTCTGCAAAATATTTGTTAACCGTAAATGTTTTTTTTTTAAAGAAAACAAAAGTGCTTTGTTACCAGCAGAACATGAATAATGGAACAAATCTGTGGAGACGATCCTGTGAAACATTTTCATTCATTTCAGGCCTGATCCATAGTTGGCATCCTAAACGAATGAGTGTTTAAGGTATGGATAAAGAAGCCATTCCCCGAAATAAAACAATATTCTTTATCGGTGCTTTAAAGAAAGGTAAGTTGTGAATTCATGTTTTATGGTGGCTTGAAGATCTTGAGATGCAATATGCAAACATCCACCAGCACCATACATCTGGAGCCCTGAGCTACGAGCAATGGTGAAGTGCTATGCTGCGTTGTGAATTCGAAAGTACAAGACAGAAAATCTATGTAATTACCTCTGAAGCAGAAGACGCTGTGCAGCCTGACAGAACAGCATGTGTAGGAAGCACTTTGTGAGGTCTCTGTTGACTAATTCCCAGCTCCACATGATTTTATCCATAAGTCTTCTGCATAAACAACTATTGTGAAAAGACACTGGCGCTCTTCCCCTCCCCTCCCCATTCTGTACCATAGCATAAGTATATATTTTTAATAAAAACAGTTAGCATATCTACAGTTCTAAGGATAACCTGTAGGATTAGAAAATAACATCTGCTTAGTTCTGCAAAGCATATGTTTGGCGGGGAATATTATCAGGTATTAATGCTGATCTTCCGAAAAGTAGTTTGAGGTATTCACTGTGTAGCCACTGCTTGTTCCAAAAAAAGGACTTATTGTTCTACTTCATTAACTCTTTCTTGCCATAAAAAAACTAAGTCTGCAAAATCTAGAATTTTAAATGTCATATACAGTACATGACATGCTCATGTGCATGATGTCTGTACAAAGATACAAACAGTCCCTGTGCTTTTGCAATGTGGACCATATGGTGACACGCATGGGTCTCTGTTTCAGAAATACAGTATACGGTATCTTTGCTATATGACATTTGTTTTCTGTTACATTTCGCCATTGACACTGTACACCTTTGTATGTACAGTTGGGCCCCCAAGACTTTAAAGGGGTTTTCTGGGAGTAGAATATTGATGACCTATCCTCGGAATAGGTCTTTAATATCACATTTTTAGTTTTCTGACTCAGTGCACTACCAGAAGAAGCAGCAGTGCCCCACTGAGTCCGGTGACCTCCTCCTAAGCATGCAACATTACATTCAATGGTCACATAGCCTATTTTCAGCACAGTAACAATCAATTGAATGGGCATTGACTTCAATACCAAGCACTGCCGCTATACAATGTACAGCAGCTGTGTTTGGTATGCTGTAAGGCCATAGTGCAGCCTCCTTAAACAGCTGATCATCAGGAGAGCTGGGAGTTTGACCCCAACCAATCTGATATTGATTACCTACCATGAGAATGCCTTCAATATTGCACACCCAGTAAACCCTATATAATAACAATGCATAATATAGCCATGTGAGTAAGAAAGACCTTGTAGAGAAATGTAGTTATTTTAGTTATTTAAGAAATACTTTCATTATTTTATTATTTTTTCTGAATTTAACCTAGATATGTGTCTTGTGGTCCAGCAGTCTATATTACAAGCCAGCAATTAAAAGCAAGCGCACTCCAAAACATGCTCAAGTGAAGAATGTTTATTTTTGCAGATTTTACAGCATGGTCGAGGTATAGTACATTAAGTTCATATAAAATTATAGCCATTTGTAGTAACACTGGACATTTCGGTCACATAGGGCCATATTCAGCGTTAAGCATCTACAAAGTACACAAATGCAAAAACGTGTTATAAATCTTTTGATAAATCATGGTGAAATGATCATATAGTTAGATATATTAACACACAAAAATTATATGATATAATAAAAACATCCCTCATACAATTCTAAAAATAAAATGGTCCAAAATGTCTACATAATAAGCAAAAGACTGTTACATTCTCCATTTGTGTTTTTAACAAAATATATCATGAATCAAAAACAAGATGTATGCATGTGTTCAAACGAAATCATTACAAATAAAATATAGTACTATGAGCACCCTATTAACAAGAATTAACATTAGTTAATGTTACACAATTTATACATAATGTAGAGCAGTGTTACTCAACTCCAGTCCTCAGGTCCCACACTGCCGTTCATGTTTTCAGGATTTCCTTAGCATTGAGCAGGTGATTCAGTTAGTTTCAATGCATCAGGACTTACCACAGGTATTCATTTTGTGAAATATTCTCAAATCATGACAGGCAGGTGGTCCCTGAGGACTGGAGTAGAGGAACACTGATATAGAATGATATGTTAACCTTAAAGGGGTTGTAAACTAACTTCCAGATGTCTTAGACTGGCAAACCCACATTGGTGATCCTACTTACCTGATCCTGACTGCTGGGTCCTGGCTCACTCGTTCCCCAGCCTCTGATGCTTGTCTTGGGTTCCTCCATGTAAATGTCCTGTTTGACTTTGCGCCGTAAATCAGGTAAGTATGATCACCAACACAGGTCCCCCAGTCTTAAAAGGCTGGAAATTAGTGCACAGGTGCTATAAGCTAGGAGTATGTGAGCATCAAAAGATTGATGGGAAGATGCCCATTGCTCCAGTGAAGAAGATTGTCCATTATGCATGAAAAGAGATATTGTCTATTACATAGTGAGAGGAAAGTGAAACAGGTTTGTGGTGCCTGTATCTCTGCAGCGGGAGTGCAGCGCGGCATGTTATAAACACCACCGTACATGTCAAAGTGCCATGATGTAATCTACTATACTTGGACCATGCCTGAAAATGTATACAAATAAAGCATATTTTTAACATAAGCATATATTTTGGAGCTCTGTGATAATTTTTTCTTCATGGTTATTGGCTCTAACAAGCCCACATGGCACATTCCAGGACTGCAGATGTCAATTTTTGATATCAATTAAAATCAGTCTTTAAAACATAACTTTTAATATCCATATTTAACTATACAAAAAAGTACAGAAACAGATGTGCCTCTGCAGTTAGCATTGTGGGTAACTGCTAAAGTGGTTGATGTCATTTTATTGTGTGTTCTGTGACCCCAAGAGCGGTATATGGGAAAAATAGTTAATTTACCAGTCCTGGTTTTAGTTGCTAAACGTGGGCTGGCCCCATTGCGCTGATTTGGAAGCTAGAGGCAGTCAGTAAGTAGTTGTCACGCTTAGGTGTGGGAGGAAAACACCACACCGAGCATAGGAAGGAAGGGGGGAACAGGGAATAAGACCTGAGAACTAGGGAAGGAAGATGGACACCTCCTAGTAAAAACCCTAACCAAAATCCTGACTGACTGCCAGTATGAACAGACCCCAAAGGTAGGTGAGTTCATGCGCAAGAATACCTAGAGTCCTATCTAGCTCTATAGGACCCTGGTACTAATGGCAGGGACAAGACGACCTAATCCTCCAAAAAGAAGGACCAACAGGAGTCTTCTACAGGCCTAATACAAACAATAGGGAAATGCAACACACAGAACCCAAACAAAATACAAAAGGGAAAGGAAAGACTTAACCTCAAAGGAGCAATGGAAGCATCAGGAACTCAACCGAGATCCAACCACAATATATCCAAAGGTCCAAACAGAAGCTATAAACTTAACAGCATAGTGGGAGAAGCAACTATAAATAGAGAAGGTTAAATGACCCTAAACACCAAACCTGAGGAAAGAAGGTGTGGCAAGAACCAGAAACAACACAGGTCTCATTTGATCCAAACGGAAAACATGTCAGATCAAACCACGTGTTGTCAGTCTCACAATCTCCTGGAACCTGTCGCGGGAACATCCTTGACAGCGATGCAATTCCAATGAACAAACAGGGTTTCCCACAGGGACAAGAATCCGGTGCGTCTCCCTGGGCCTCTAACACCTTCACCTCTAGGTCAGGGTAAAGAGCGGATATCACCACCCATTCCGACAGTATAGTATTTTCTAAATAACCACCTCCAGGAAAACTACGTGACAAGGCATCTGCATCTGAATCTGGTGAAAAACAAAGACCATCTGGCCTGCCAGGTTTTTGTGATCTATGAACACCGTGATTGGATGAGTCGCCCCTTCCAACCAATGACGCTATTCCTCAAAAGCCAACCTAATTGCCAGTAGCTCTCTGTTACCCACATCATAATTTCTCTCTGAGGCAGAGAGGTTTTTTTTTTAGAGAAAAAGGCACATGGATGCCATTTACCAGGTGACGGGCCTTGCGATAAAACTGATGCTACCCCCACCTCGGAAACATCCATTTTCACAATGAAAGGTTGTGATACATCCGGCTGCACCAATATAGGGGAGGAACAGAAGCATTCCTTAATCGCAGAAAAGGCTCGCAACAGCGAATCAGAGCACACTGAAACATATGTCCCTTTCTTAATCATGTCAGTTAAGGGTTTTGCTATTGTCAAATAGTTCTGAGTAGAGTTAAGCGAACCCGAAATGTATAGTTCGGGTTCATACTTAATTTTAGGGTGTTCGGGACACGGTCCCGAACCCGAACATTTTCAAAAAAGTTCGGGATCGGGTCCGTTGTTCGGAGATTTCTTCCCGCTTTCTGAAGGGCTGCACAGTTTTACTTCTTGCCCTAAGAAGCCATCACAGCCATGCCTACTAATGGCATGGCTGTGGTTGGCTGAGTGCAGCATGTGACTCAGCCTCTTTATAAGCTGGAGTCAAGTACTGCTGAACGTCACTCTGCTGATTTGAGCTTAGGGAGAGGATGTTGGTGCTGTGATCAGGGACAGAATAGGGCAGAAATCAGAAGAACCTGTGCTACTTTAAACCAAAAGATACATCAAATAGAGAGGGAGGGAGCTTCAGCAATCCAACATTTCTGTCCCCAGCCACTGCAAGGGAAATCTTTTTTTGTAATCCATCTGTTACTCAGGTGGTGCTCGGTGGCCATATTAGCCACTGCAGTGTACTGCATGTGTGCCAGCCAGCCAGGGACATCAGCCTAATCCTATTTTGTAGCTCAGTGAAGGAAAAAAATAAGTTTTTTTTCTGGCTGCTCAAGTCCCCTATATTGCCTTTTGTATGTTTAAGGGGTGACATAGTCCATTTGTCTAGCCTGGGATTTATGGTGCCACAGAGCACTAAACCGTATATTCCATTTCAGCTATCAAATAGTGCATTCTGATCCACCAACCCTATTTTACACCGCCAAAATATATATTTGACATTTCTGCGGTGAAATAGAGAATCCATGTAATTTTGGGGGAAAAACAGTATTCCTTGTCCACAAAACAATTCTGTATACACAGACCAACAACATTTTATATTTCTGTAGGGAAATAGTGCTTCTTTGTTTCATTCCAAACACTATTTTACATTGCTACTGTGAAATACAGCATAAGTCTAATTTTTTTTACAAAAAAAGTGGAAATCCAGATCCACAAAGCATTTTGAAATATACCGCCTAAATACCGATTTCACATTACAGCTGAGAAATAGTGCATTATTATTTTTTTGAGTGAAAAAAGCTAAATTCCTGCTTCACAAAGCGTTATAAATACCTACATTTTATTTACAGCAGTAAAAAACTGCACAGAAGCTATAAACCTCACAGCATAGTGGGAGAAGCAACTATAAATAATGAAGGTTAAATGACCACATAAGCAACACCTGGAGGCAAGGGGTGTGGCCTTTACCAGAAACAACACAGAAACCTATTGATCCACAAGGAAAAGTTGCCAGTCTCACATATCTCCTGCCACTCACTGTTGCTGGGACTTCAGTATGTCTTGGTACGTCTGTGACAGTAGTAGATGAGGAGTAAGGAGCTGTATTCGGTGTGCAATGAAAATTACAAGGAGAAGCAGCAGACAGAGATTCAGTAGCTCTGTCAGACTCAAATAAGTTATATTCTCCTACGGATATAAGCATTGAACTATTCAAAAGGTTGAGGACCATTTTAAGTGGCAGTGCATAGACAAGAAGTCAGAGAAGTACCGTAACACATAAATAGTGGCAGTAGACTTCACTGCATTTTTGGGTGGATAAGCTGCAGGTACCCTGCCATATTTTGAAGACAGACTAGCCATGTGTTAAAAAACTACACCTCACAGTTGGGCATCACAATGCTCTATTGAGAGTGGGAATTGATTGTGTGAGAGAGAATTTGCACCCCTTGGCCGAATTTCAGAAGTTTGCTTAGATTAACTGGAAAATGACTCTGAGAGACAACCATTGTACGGCCTATGGAGCACATTTATTAAGACTGATGTTTTAAATGTCAGTCTTATTAAACCCCTATGCTGGCGGTGGTTCTGCCAAAATTGTGAAGTCCTCTTCATAATTTAGGTGGATAATCTGCTAGTTCTAAATTTAAGACAGCTTCTGAGCTGTCTTACATTTAGACCATTTTCTACGCCTAAAACAGGCATAGAAAAAGGTAAATGAGACAGGACTGCAAGCCCGTTCCCTTCTTTGCCCACACCACACCCACTTTTTTAGACCTGGCGCGTGTAGGGAGAAGTGGCAGATTGCGGCTGTTGCGCCAAAATCTGTGCTTGAAATAATCCTAATCTAGGTATATTTCAGCTTAAAAAAATAAGCCCCTATGTCCCTATATACAGCTTTGGGAAAACTGTCTATGCAACCTATAAAGACTAAGTCCACTTTTGCAAGTGGCTGTGTATGACATATGACAGTTGGCTTGTGGCACAAAAATTGGCCTCATTATTACCTTGCATTTCCATCCTGCACTGAAACATCATTGTGCTTCCTAAGTACCTTAAGGGATCCCAGCCTTGTACCTCAAAACTCATTGCCATCTACCACAAGGCAGAAGAACTCAAGCCAGGGTGTGTTCCATGACGAAGAATGGCCTCCTCCTCTCATACCTAGCACAGATCTATACATTGTATAGCTGCTTTGCTAGGTAATGCAGCTCATTTATATTCAGTTGAATTGGACTCAGCTGCATGTAGGTCATGTGATCAATGAACATGACGTTCAGGTGCATGTGGAGCATCACAGCCTATCGGCATGAGTGTCAGTAGTTAGATCCTAGAAAACTCCTTTAATAGAGGGGCATAGCTAAGACATTCAGATATTCTGTTGAAGAGAATGCAAATTTTAAAATTTTGTAATCCAAATCATCTATGATTTAGGTATCTAAAAGTCTCTACTATCTTTATGATATGCCATTTTGTTCAAATGTTTGAGAAATGATTGTCCTGTGTGAACCTACTGGATATATCCACATTCATTATTGATAATACCATTCCTTAGCCACTTCGCTAGGGTCCAGGTCCAGCATAACATGCTACTTCCTTTACTTTTCGCAGCAACATTTATATAATCAATATGGCCTGGAATTTTTTTGTAAAATTTGTATTGCATCAGCAGTATCCACCAATTCAACTAATCACATTTGTCATAGACTAATCCTTCTTGTATGTTATACCATGATACAGAATACTCCAGGGTCTTTTGAGTAAGGCAAAGTTGCATATTATTTCATATAATAATCTTTTGATTATTTTATTATAGGACTTTAATAAAGCAGCAACAAACAATTTTTATGCAACTCTTAAATTTTGATCTTTAGTTTATACTACAATAAGTAAAATACCACATGTAGATAAGTGCGTCCCAAACCTTATAATCAAACCTTGTCTTCTTTAGCCCAGCCTTAGCCATAGTCAATGGGACTATCTATAGTTATCTATAGTTAACCTGCCTCTAGTTCATGTTGTTAATCAGTTTCATACTTTACTTTATTGCTTTATTTATGTTGGATTACCACTTTGGTGTTATGTTCCCATGTGTTAGTAAGCACCAGGTGCAGTACTCCTTCACTGACAGAGAAACAGAGGGGTACATGGATGGTTAAGGATGAAATGTATGGAGTAATCAGAGACAACAGAGTGGTCAGCTAGTATGGTCAGAATCAGAGTAGAAAAACAAGTAAAGAGGGCAAAACTGAGGCAGATCCAATAAACAGTTCTGGAGTCAGGTTGCTAACAATCAGTCATTCAATGGTACTGTATATCCAGAAGAAGTGGTCAGGAGCAGTCTAAGGTAAAAAAAAAAAAAAAAAAAATCACAGGATATCCACAGGGTAAGACTTCTTTCACACTTCTGTTTGTAGTTCTGGTAGGCTGTTTTTGTCTACATCAATTTTCGCCTGGGCAAATCCCAGCATATATATATGCAATGGGGCCAGCAGGTTTCCCGGTAACATCCGGATCCAGAGAAATATGAACGGAAACCTAAGCTAGCACAACAGAGGAGCCAAATAGAAAGTTCATTGACTGGCAAAGTATCCTGGATAAGCTGTGTTATATAGTGAGGCCTGGATCAACAATTCTGCAAAGAGATCAGGAAGTAAATTAACCCTTACTTGGCAGTAACTGCTGGATGAAGCAACATAGCACAGTCCAGATGGCAAGGGAGGAACAGTGAAGTTCAACTGGCAATATGACTGTACAACTCCTTTTCCAGCATCTCCAGAATAGCAGCATGTTCAGAAGGTAAGATTCTGTTGTGATTAGTTTGCTGGCGTGACCATTCGCTTTATCTTGTAACTTGGGTTTGATGTTACCCCTTTGGTACAGCATTTTTTTCAGCATTCTGGGTGTCCCTTGTTTTTATTTAATTCATTTGATCAGATAGTGGGATACACCACTTGGCTGATACCTGTGTCAACTTTGTGAACCTGCAATTGTGGTCATATCAAGAGATTCTACTTGTACTAATATCGAGATGTAACAGTATACACTAACAACTCCAAGAATTGAGTATTGTTTTGACAATATTACCCTAGAGGGGCAACATCCTCTCTTTGTATTTCACTTAAAGCAACGTATGCAGTGACTGAAGTTTTTCTTTGATTTTCCTCCATCTAAAACAACAGAAGGCATATTTTGGACAGAGTGAAATAACAGGTCATTGCATTTCATATCGAAAAGTTTCAAAGTAACAGAGAAAGGTCAAACAAAAGAAAATTCAGTTACTTTTGTGCAAATGTTTATGGCTGTCATTTTTCTAATGCACCAAGAATGCTTTAAAATTAAAACAAATGATTACAACAAGTGGAATTAAACGCTGGTCCTTTTTAGACTAATTATGATCAATTTCTAACCTTTTTAAAGGCATCTACCAAAGTCATCGCAAGAACATAAAATTTGCCATTGTGAAATGAAATTCAGAAGTCTAGACATGCCTGGTGGTGCATTGCAATGTATCCGCTCTGAAGTTTAGAAGATGGTTAAGCCTCAATATATATTTCACTGCTGTCCTATTAATTGTATTTCATCTGAGGATGTGATGTGTGAGATAAATGTGTCTAATGACGGTCTAGCCATCATAAATGAGGAAACCAGAAGTTAAGCAATGCCATCCGTGTCTTTAGGCAATGGAACTCCTGGATGCAATCTGATAGATTTTCATTTTTCATTGAAAGTAATAAAATCACAAAATGAAAGATTCCTGTCTTATATACTTTGAATGTAACCAATCACCATCAGATTCAAAATTGCTCTTTCAGTTTCTAAACAACCATTTTAGTTGTTCTTTAAAAAGTGGGACACTAAAACTTTTTAATAGTGAGGGTATTTTTCTATAGAATTCTTTTGATTTATGTACAGCAATTTAGTCTACAACTAGATCATATCAAAAAGGAAAAATTTATCAATACTATTAATATTATAACAGTTTTTATTTGCTTCATCTGTTGTTACGTAGATAAGTCAAAAAATCTAATTTTCATCAAATTTAACTTATGATTAAGTTAAGATTCTAGCGAATTTATAAAAATGAAGGAGTGAACTTCATAGCTCAGTGATATTTATAGCTATTAAAGGGGTTATCCAGGAATTGATTATATAATGACCTATCCTCAGGATAGGTCATCATTGGCAGGGGTCTGAGTCCTGGCACACCCAGCGAGCAGCTGTTTCAGCGAGCCGCTGCACTCTTCGTAGCTCTGATGAGTGCAGCCGGCTACCAACAGCTTTCCAAACACAGTACCGTACCTAATATAGCAGCTGTGCTTGGTATTGCTGCTAAGCCATATTCACTTCAATGGGGCTGAGCTTCAAATAGGCCATGTGACCGATGTACAGTGATGTCACATGACCCAGGAAGAGGCCACGGTGCTCATGGTGCTTCGGCCTCGTCTAACAGCTGATCAGTAAGTGTCTGATCCCTGCCAATCTGAAATTGACGACCTATCTAGAGGATAGGTAATCAATATAAATTATTGGATAAACCCCTTTAACATAAAAAAATCTATTTTTACTCCCAGCGAATTCACGATATCGAATTCACGATATTTCCACAATATATTTGGGTGAATATTAGGGGGTAAAATTTGCCATATATTCAAGAATTTGTGATCTCCAGTCATTATTTTCTTGATTGCATTACAAAAATTCGCAATCAACACTACTCCTAAAATCAAATATATTGCAGCCTTCTTATTGGCCCACAAGCTACTGTTTAAAAAAAAATCTCAAATATTCAAAATTACAAATAAATATCACTATATTCTAAATATTCGCGAATTCTCGAAGTGCATATATTTTCGATAAAAATTAGCAATGCAAATATTCGTGATCAACACTACTGGTTAACATGCTACTTCGGGACATGTAATCACTGAGACTAGTCATTTGCTGCAACAGGTCACATGTGCCTGTTTGTCCCCAAGCCGGGACTTGAGTAAACAGGACAGGGACTCAAAGATTACCAAATAGACACAGGGTGCAGGACTGGAGCAGCAAGGCAGAGAGGAGAGGTTGAGTATGATTCTCTCATGCTCTCCTTATGGTCTAATATGGAATGTCCTCCTAGTAGGATATGTCGAACTAATCCCTCAATTTTATCAGTGTGAGGGTTTAGTATTGCCACAGAGTGCACCTGCCTTTGCTATGGTTATGTTTATGATTGTTCTCCACATCCACATTATCGTATGTATGATCGTTATTGAGGTACTTGTAGTCCGTTGCTGGCATCTTCCATTGTATGCATTTTTTTGCTGTTGATTGCCCCTAGCAACGGACTACAAGTGCAGGATGTGCTCCCCTATATACATGCACAATTGCATATGGGTTGAGCATATCCTGCTTGTTAAACACCACACCACGTTTTCTAATGGTTTGTATAATATGTTTAGAGGTGTATAAACTCAGATTTAAATGTGCCTGCTTTTCATCTACAGGCTACATTCAGGTGCACCTGGGAGGGTCTGGGCCATATCAGCCGGTCTCCGGTGGGGCTCACAGGCACCTCCCACCTCCCATTGCAAGCATGGTTACATGCTGGAGGTCACTGGTGAGCTGTCTGTGAGTCAGGCCTTACGCTCCCGTAATGCCCAACGGCTCCTGGTATCGCCCATACGGCACAGGTATGTTGAGTGGTAGGGCCTCGGGCTACTTGAGGGACCTTGCCGTGGTGTCCGAGCTTACGACATGTCCTCCTAGTAGGATATGTTGAACTAACCCCTCAATTTTATCAGTGTGAGGGTTTAGTATTGCCGCAGGGTGCACCTGCCTTTGCTATGGTTATGTTTTTCAGGTGCACCTGGGAGGCTCTGGGCCATATCAGCCGGTCTCGGGTGGGGCTCACAGGCACCTCCCACCTCCCATTGCAAGCATGGTTACTAGAGATGGCCCGAACTATTCGCCGGCGAACAGTTCCCGGCGAACATAGCTTGTTCGCGTCCGCCGTGGCGGGCGAACATATTCGATGTTCGCGTTCGCCCATATACTTTATTATTGAGCAAACTTTGACCCTGTACCTCACAGTCAGCAGACACATTCCAGCCAATCAGCATACCCTCCCTCCCAGACCCTCCCACCTCCTATCTAAACGCAAGGACAGCATCCATCTTAGATTCATTCTGAAGCTGCAGTGTTAGTAATTGTAAATCGCAATGCGATTAATATAACCTGTATTATTCGCATTGCGATTACAACTTGGATCTGAGTTCCTAATGGTTGTATTGCTAGAAAATAACGAAGATGACGAATATAGCACGATATTCTCAACCTTCGTTATATTCTAGCAATACAACAACCATTAGGAACTCAGATCTAAGTTGAATTCTCAATGCGATTAATATAACCTGCATTAATCGCATTGCGAATTCAACTTAGAGCTGAGTTCCTAATGGTTGTTGTGTTGCTAGAATATACGTTATATTCTAGCAATACAACCATTAGGAACTCAGCTCTAAGTTGTAATCGCAATGCGAATAATACTTACAATTATTAATCACTTTCCGAATCCATTTGATGCCTCTATTTGATTGTATATGACGGTTGACTATGACTACCACCAACGTTCATATACAATCAAATAGAGGCATCAAATGGATTCGCAAAGCGATTAATAATTGTATGTATTATTCTCATTGCGATTACAACTTAGAGCTGAGTTCCTAATGGTTGTATTGCTAGATTATAACGTATATTCTAGCAATACAACAACCATTAGGAACTCAGCTCTAAGTTGAATTCGCAATGCGATTAATGCAGGTTATATTAATCGCATTGCAAATTCAACTTAGATCTGAGTTCCTAATGGTTGTTGTATTGCTAGAATATAACGAAGATTGCGAATATAGCGCTATATTCGTTATATTCGTCAATTCAAGCAATACAACCATTAGGAACAGATCTAAGTTGTAATCCCAATGCGATTAATACAGGTTATATTAATCGCATTGCGAATTCAACTTAGAGCTGGGTTCCTAATGGTTGTATTGCTAGAATTTCTAGCAATACAACCATTAGGAACCCAGCTCTAAGTTGAATTCGCAATGCGATTAATATAACCTGTATTATTCGCATTGCGATTACAACTACCACACTATGCGTCAACTAGGTATTTTTCCATTGGGGTTTTGCCATGGATCCCCCTCCGGCATGTCACAGTCCAGGTGTTAGTCCCCTTGAAACAACTTTTCCATCATTATTGTGGCCAGAAGGAGTCCCTTTGGTTTTAAAATACGCCTGTCTATTGAAGTCTATGGCGGTTCGCACTGTTCGCACATTCACGAACACTTGCGGAAGTTCGCGTTCGCTGTTCGCGAACGGAAAATTTTATGTTCGCAAAATCACTAATGGTTACATGCTGGAGGTCACTGGTGAGCTGTCTGTGAGTCAGGCCTTACGCTCCCATAATGCCCAACGGCCCCTGGTATCGCCCATACGGCACAGGTATGTTGAGTGGTAGGGCCTCGGGCTACTTGAGGGACCTTGCCGTGGTGTCCGAGCTTTAGACATGTCCTGCTAGTAGGATATGTCGAACTAACCCCTCAATTTTATCAGTGTGAGGGTTTAGTATTGCCGCAGAGTGCAACTGCCTTTGCTATGGTTATGTTTCTAATATGAAATGGGCCTAACGTAAGACACAACAAATCCTGTTAAGCCCTTTTAAGCAGTATGAACAAGTATAAAGAGAGCTCAGGAACTAGAATGGATTAACCAAATGAAAGAACAAAACAAGCAACTAAGTACATTGTAGTTCACAAACAAAAATAACCAGCAAATGGATTTGGTGGAATCGGGTGGGAAGTTAGCTCCAGTAAAGTAAATGGTACTGAGCTGCAACAGTAGAGTCCTTAAGCAATTGTGGCACCATTTCTGGAAGGAAAGACAGATCCTTTTCTATTATGTTGGACAACCCCTTCTTGAAATAATTTGAAATGGTGTCACTATTTTATACCATAACATAACATAAACTGGTTCAGGGATACAATAGTATCAGAAAGGTGTAAGTGACTGAAAAGTGTGCTAAATAGGGCACAATAATATTAGCATACTAAGGGTTTGAAAAATAGATATGATAAAAAAAGACAGCTCACTAGTTATCTTACTGAGTAGAATACAAGCTCCACCACCTCATAGTTACACACGTAATTGATAAGGTTTGAAAAAGCACAAATCTGTCATGTCCAACCTATAGTGCTAAATGCTACAGTGTTAATCAAGAGAACCACAAAAATTTGATATTAAGGGTAAAAAAAAATATTTTTTTTACTCCAAATCTGGCAATCAGTATAAATTCCTGGATCAGCAGTCCATTTCCAGAAATGTAGTATCCATAAACAGCAACATTTTTAAATTCTAGAATACAGGGTTTTCTTGAAATTGTTCAGTATATCAACCATTACAACTAGTGTTGAGTGAAGCGAAGCATCCAAAGTTGAATTCGATCTGAAGTTTAGGAAATGTTTGATTCACATCTAATCTGCATTTGCTCATGCTAAAATTGTGGCTACACGTGTTACAAAGTGAGACTAAGAAGCCTGGGAACGCAAAATCACCCATAATGCTGTGAAGACAGCCAATCTGCAGATAGCCAGCCCCTGTGATGTCACAGCCCTTTTAAAAGCCTCATCCTGTGCAGTCTCTACCATTTCACTGTGAGCTGAGCATAGGGAGCAAAGAAGTGCTGAAAATCTGTAGAAAAAGAGAATATTGAATTGCCAGTGTGAAAGGTCTGTAATCTGAAGCTGAAGGGATCCATAGGAGACATCACAGTTTAAATCAATCGCAGTATAGGGCATAGAACTATCTAATTGAACGGTGTCCACGGTGATTAATAGAAAAACTATTCTATTGGGCTCTGATTCCCAAAAAGGGGTGAATAACCTGTCTCGTTCTACTGATTTTGGGGTGTCCACCTATATCGAAAATATAGGACTTTGTTCCTTTTGTTGTAGTTATCACCGCTTTAAGACATTTGCTGATTTTTCTTAATGTTTTGCTGAGATTGTGACCTACTGTAAACAGCTTAGTCTTCAGGGTTGCTCCATGAGAAGCCGCTATAACAATGTTATATACAAGCTCTAGTGCAATCAGCTACTCATCATTGACCTCAATATTATCATTGATATTATATTTCTGCTAGATCAATGGAATCAATGGCCTCATAGGGGTCAGAAAGAATACACCTATCTGGCTGTATTGTGTTTGTATAGGAAATATTACCTGCTACTCAGAATGTAATATAAAAAGGACCCTAATTTGAAAATATTGGAAACTGCATGGTAACAAACTTTAATCTGTTCACACTCTAAGAACTCCAAAAATATTTATTTACAGTGAGATGAAAATGAAATATAACAAATATAGTATAGATGTTTGTTTGCCTGATATGCTAATATTGTACAATCGCTATGGTCGGTACATGGCGGTATTCGGCCGAATACCGCATGTGCTTGAGCGCAATGCTTGAGTCTCCTCCCCACACGTTTCTTGGCTGCTACACAGCCTATAAACGTGCAGATAAATACTGCCCTCACTGTAATGCCATAGCGATGTGGGTTACTGGCATTACAGTGATTGGCTGGCCAGAACACGTCATTGGGTGCTATCTAGCACCCGATGGCGCGTGTTCTGCTCAGTCTTAGTCAGGGGGAGCTGTGCATAGGAAGGGACAGACAGTGTAAAGAGTAATATTGGACTATTTTTATTAGAAAAACTTTTCAGAGACCCAAAAGTCCTTTTACGGACTATTGTGTGTGACATCAGTAATATATATTTGTAGCTTAACCTGCGCTAAATTGCTAAAACTTTAGAGACCTAAATGTCCTTTTAAGGACTATTGTGTGTGGCAGCCGAAATATATATTATTAGCGCAACCTGCGCTAAATTGCTAAAACCTTACAGACCCAAAAGTCCTTTTAAGGACTATTGTGTGTGGCAGCAGCAATATATTTTTTAGCACATGCTGCGCTAAATAGCGTCTGATAGACTGCTGTGGACAGTTAAATTATCTGCGCCGAATCTCCTGTGTTAAGTGTGCACATCCCAAAAAATATCTGTGACATCCAGTGTACTTTTTCCGTAGATAGTGTCCGCTGCGGACAGATAAATAATCTGCGCCAAATCTCCTGTGTAAAGTGTGGGCATCCTAAAAATGTCTGTGAAATCCAGTGTACTTTTTCCGTAGACGGTGTCTGCTGCTGACAGGGACATTAGCTGCACAACTTCTCCTGTGAAAAGTGTGCGCATCCCAAAAATATCTGTGACATCTAGTGAACTTTTTCCGTAGACTGTGTCCACTGCGGACAGTGACATTAGATGCGCACCATATGCAGTGTAATGTGTGCGCTGAAAAAATGTATCAGTGACATACAGTGTACTTTTTCAATAAACGGTGTCCGCATCTGACAGTGACATTACCAATGCTACATTTCCAGTGTACCGTGTGCGGATAAAAAATGTATCTGTGACATACAGTGTACTTTTTTAATAAACGGTGTCTGCTTCTGACAGTGACATTACCAATGTCACATCTCCAGTGTACCGTGTGCGGATTAAAATATTATCTGTGACATGCAGTGTACTTTTTCAATAGACGGTGTCCACTTCTGACTAGAGATGAGCGAACTTTAAAAAATAGTTCGGCGTTCGGGTTTTGGTAATCGCCGCATCCCGTTATGGATTCCATTACGGCGGACTATCCCGGCATATGGAATCCATAAGGGGCGGCTTCCACGAACCCGAACTGTTGAAAAGCCGAAGGACCTGGGGTGACGTCACCGTCATGTGATCAGTGTAGGGGGCGTGGCTCAGCAATGGATTTGATCCCGTGCTGAGCCACGCCCCCTGCACTGATCACATGACGGTGACGTCTCCCCAGGTCCTTCGGCTTTTCAACAGTTTGGGTTCGTGGAAGCCGCCCCTTATGGATTCCATATGCCGGGATAGTCTGCGGTAGTGGAATCCATAACGGGATGCGGCGATTACCACAACCCGAACGCTGAACTATTTTTTAAAGTTCGCTCATCTCTACTTCTGATATTACCAGTGCCACATGTCCAGCGGGATAGAAGATACCAACGATGGTATCAACAGCACATTGAACAGAAGTACTAAACAGAATTCATGCATAACAGGAATAATAGAATCAGAGGCCAGAACACACAGACATGAACAGAATGCCAGGAGCAGTAAAGACTGCCACTGACAAAACAGAAATAAGCATGGGCAAACAGGAACACGGATCAGATGCAGATACGCTCTGCTAGGCGCAGGACAAACACAGGCACAGCAAGACATGGTACCAAACTTGAACAGGCAAGACATGACATGGCACCCAAACAGAAACAGGAACAAAAACGATGCAAAACAAGGGATACCACACAGAAACATGGACATGCACGAACAGCAGAAGGGACCCCAATGGTAATTCGCAAGGAGCAAATACATCATAACAGAAGAAAACAAGACTGACCATGAGGCTCCACACTCACAGGCTGAAATAGCCAGCTGATGAGTGCACCTGCCAGGAACACTCACACAGAGCAGCACTGGGGAGTTAACCCATATAGGTCCAAACGGGAGGTTCACAGGCAAGTCAGGGTAACCAAGAAACCACAGCTGATAAGGCTGCAGTACAGGACATTGCCCATGGCAATCGGCATAACGAAGAGGAGGAGAATGTATACGGATAGTGCGCTCAGCAGTGCGGCCGCCAGCAACGCAGTCCCGAGCAACCAGCCTACACAGGCGGCAACCTGCAGCCTGTACGCTTGAGAACCTGTAGCCAGCCGACACAGCAAAACTGCCACAAAGCAGTGCTGATGTAACAGTATCTCCTCCTCTCGCCCCTCCCTCCGGACGACATGAACACCTGAATAAACAGTACGAGCATGGCACAGGCACCCTCTTTTGAAGGACAGAGAACAGAAACACTGATAGAGACAAATACAGATTCAGTCAAAGGGATAAACACGTACACAGGCAAGTTCACACATGAAGCCGCAGCCAGCACGCAGCCCCTAGCAACCAGCCTACACGGAGTCACCCACAGCCAATACGCCGGGGGACGTGCAGCGAGCCTACACAGCAAAAGACATCACGATGAACCGCACTGTGACAGTGACACATACAGTGTACTTTTTCCGTAGACGCTGCGGACAGTGACATTACCGGTGTTTTCAATCCTGTATACCGTTTCCTTATCCCAAATACCTATGACATCCCCTGTAACTTTTTTATTAGCCACTGGTGACAGCATTGACATTATCTGCGGGATATCTCCTGTGTGACGTTGCCACATCCCAAATACCTTTTTATTTTTTTTTGCGCATACACTTACAAATCCTAGGCTACGCATGCTACTGTACGTGTGACATACTTTCAAGCATATATAACATTTAATATGAAGAAGGCGAGCAGTAAGAAATGGGGAACTGGCCATGATGATGACGGTGCACGCAGAGGGCATGGCACTGGGAGCATTGAAACTGTGCCTGCTGCCAGACCACAAGAAAAACAATCATCCACGATATGTAGCTTCATGTCCCAGTTTGCAGGGTGGTGCAGGACACCACTCTTGAAGTCAGACCAGTGTGACCAGGTGGTCGGTTGGATTGCAGCAGATAATCATTCCAGTCGGTTAAACACCACCCTGTCTTCCACCCAGTCCAGTCTCAGCAGCCAAAGCCCTCGCATATAAAGTTTTACAGGGTCAGCTCATCTGCAGGCCCTCCCATATAATGTTTTACAGGTACAGCTCATCTACAGGCCCACACCAACAACCTTTTAGAGGCTCAGCTAACCAGCAGGCCCTCACCTACAATCTTTTACAGGGTTACCTCACCAGCAGGTCCTCGCATATAATGTTTTACAGGGTCAGCTTACCTGCAGGCCCTCACCTACAATCTTTTACAGGGAGAGCTCACCTGCAGGCCCTCATATATCATTTTTTACATGGTCAGCTCACCTGCAGGCCCCCGCATATAATGTTTTAGAGGGTCAGCTCATCTGCAGGCCCTCGCATATAATAATTTACAGGGTCAGCTCACCTGCAGGCCCTCGTATATTATTTTTTACATTGTCAGCTCCCCTGCAGGTCCCCGCATATTATGTTTTAGAGGGTCAGCTCATCTGCAGGCCCTCGCATATAATAATTTACAGGGTCAGCTCACCTGCAGGCCCTCACATATAATGATTTACAGGGTCAGCTCACCTGCAGGCCCTCACCTACAACCTTTTAGTGGGTAAGCTCACCAGCAAGCCCTCACGTACAATCTTTTACAGAGTCAGCTCACCTGCAGGCCCTCGCATATAATGTTTTACAAGGTCAGCTCACCTGCAGGCCCTCACCTACAACCTTTAAGAGCGCCAGCTGACCAGCAAGCCCTCATGTACAATCTTTTACAGGGTCATCTCACCTGCAGGCCCTTACTTACAATCTTTTACAGGGTCATCACACCTACAGGACCTCGCATATAATGTTTTACACGGTCAGCTCACCTGCAGGCCCTTACCTACAACCTTTTAGAGGGTCAGCTCACCAGCAGGCCATCACCTAAAATCTTTTGTAGGGTCAGCTCACCTACAGGCCCTCGCATAGAATGTTTTACAGGGTCAGCTCACCTGCAGGCCCTCACCTACAATCTTTTAAAGGGTCAGCTCACCTATAGGCCCTCACATATAATGTTTTACAGGGTCAGCTCACCTACAGGCCCTCACCTACAATCTTTTACAGAATCAGCTCACCAACAGACCCTCACCCCTAATGTTTTATAGGATCAGCTCAGCAGAAGGCCCTCACCCCTAATGTTTTAGATGGTTAGATCAGCAGGCCCTTTCTCCAAATGTTTTTGAGGGTCACCTGCAGGCCACCAATCATAATTTTTCAAGGGTGTGTATGATGCCCTCCTTTATGTGTAACACAGTGTGTATTGGAGTGACCAGTTCCTTGTAAATTTTGGCAGCCCTTTCACTTAGTGCATAGGCTTTTTAAGTGTAGGAGTCCCACTACATGAACAATTGTACCACAATGTGAATGAGACCTTCCTTTATGTGAAATACAGGTTGTATCGGAGTGCCCCTTGCTTTTAATTTTTGGCAGCACTTGCACTTTATCCACAAGTAAATTTGCAGGAAAGAATGTTTACTTTCAATTTTTCCTCTAAAATCGATTTTACCTTTTGTTTTGTGCTCATTATTGTCAGTCTGTAAAAGTGGCGTACTACTCGGACAACATTGTTCCTAGCCGTGACCTGGGAGTCCAAGATGCATCCAGACATCCTGCCCATGCTATTCCCGAACCATTTTGGTTAAACAAAACAGTTACACACATCAGTTCTGTTTGCATCAAATGTAATATCTGTTATGGAAAGTAGGTGTGGAACCACTGTGCCAACAAATGGGTTTTACTTTGGGCTAGACCGTAGACGCTGCGGACAGTGACATTACCGGTGTTTTCAATGTACTGCAGACACCCTCCCCACTCTCCCCTCACCTGCAGGCCCTCACCTACAATCTTTTAAAGGGTCAGCTCACCTATAGGCCCTCACATATAATGTTTTACAGGGTCAGCTCACCTACAGGCCCTCACCTACAATCTTTTACAGAATCAGCTCACCAACAGACCCTCACCCCTAATGTTTTATAGGATCAGCTCAGCAGAAGGCCCTCACCCCTAATGTTTTAGATGGTTAGATCAGCAGGCCCTTTCTCCAAATGTTTTTGAGGGTCACCTGCAGGCCACCAATCATAATTTTTCAAGGGTGTGTATGATGCCCTCCTTTATGTGTAGCACAGTGTGTATTGGAGTGACCAGTTCCTTGTAAATTTTGGCAGCCCTTTCACTTAGTGCATAGGCTTTTTAAGTGTAGGAGTCCCACTACATGAACAATTGTACCACGATGTGAATGAGACCCTCCTTTATGTGAAATACAGGTTGTATCGGAGTGCCCCTTGCTTTTAATTTTTGGCAGCACTTGCACTTTATCCACAAGTAAATTTGCAGGAAAGAATGTTTACTTTCAATTTTTCCTCTAAAATCGATTTTACCTTTTGTTTTGTGCTCATTATTGTCAGTCTGTAAAAGTGGCGTACTACTCGGACAACATTGTTCCTAGCCGTGACCTGGGAGTCCAAGATGCATCCAGACATCCTGCGCATGCTATTCCCGAACCATTTTGGTTAAACAAAACAGTTACACACATCAGTTCTGTTTGCATCAAATGTAATATCTGTTATGGAAAGTAGGTGTGGAACCACTGTGCCAACAAATGGGTTTTACTTTGGGCTAGACCGTAGACGCTGCGGACAGTGACATTACCAGTGTTTTCAATCCTGTATACCGTTTCCTTATCCCAAATACCTATGACATCCCCTGTAACTTTTTTATTAGCCACTGGTGACAGCATTGCCATTATCTGCGGGATATCTCCTGTATGACGTTTCCACATCCCAAAAACCTTTTTATTTATTTTTTGCGCATACACTTACAAATCCTAGGCTACGCATGCTACTGTACGTGTGACATACTTTCAAGCATATATAACATTTAATATGAAGAAGGCGAGCAGTAAGAAATGGGGAACTGGCTATGATGATGACGGTGCACGCAGAGGGAAATGTTTAGGAAATGTGAGAACAGGTTGTAATTTGTAGTATACAAGAAGAAAAAGATTGTTCCACCACCACCAGTAGCAAAACAGTAACAATGCAGTTACATGACAATAATCTGCATAACTAATCATATGCTAAATAGGCAAGATGATTGTTTATAAAATGGTGGTAGTCTCACATTCAAAGCTGTAGTGGATGGTGAGATATGAAGCCTAAAAGTCAAAAGTTTAAAATGTTTTTACCCTTTTGCTTGTCAGTGTATCTGCCCAAGTGACAGGAGAGGAGAAGGGGGTTCAGGAGATGCTAGAGGGCGATGAGGAAGACCAGGAAGATGAGCCTGACAGACCGTGGAAGTATGCAATGGAGATAGAGGAAGGGAGTCCCTCTGATTCCCTTGCGCAAAAGGTCAGATGCATGCTGAGTTGCATGTGTAGTGATAGCCACATTATCACCATTTGGCAGAGGGATGACTACTGGCTCTACACGATGTTGGACCTTCACCACCAGTCCAAAATGGGGGGCTTGTTTACACCTTTTGAGAGGGATGAAAAACTCAATAACTATCGAGACATTTTATTTAATAGGTTGGTCACTGCCTACATGAGCCACTGCCCATCCTCACTAAGGTGTAACTGGGGTAGGGGACCCTCTGCACTTACGCTCCACTGACATGCATAATTTCCATACACCAGTGCCTGATGCATCAGACTAGATAGTTCTAGCAGTAATATTTTAAATGCAGTGTGCTGCCACACCAGAATATTGTAAAACAAAGTGATTAGTTACTTCTGCCCATGTGTTGCTGCCACTATTCTGATACTGCCACCTGCCTGATGCCACATGCCTGCTGCCATCTTCTCCTACTGCCACCATCTTGTACTGTTACTGCCACTGCTATTGCCCTTCCCCTCCGCATTCTGTGACTGGGCCACTATTGTGACTGCACATGCTTTTCACAACTACACAACTCTGTGACTGGGCCACTATGTTGACTCCTCATGCTGTTGCCACCCTCCTCACTCTATAACTGGGCTAGTATTGTGACTCCTCATGCTTTTCACCCCCTTACTACTTCGTGACTGGGCCACTATTGTTACTGTTCATGCTGTTGCCACCCTTACCAGTCTGTTCTGGGGCCACTAGGGTCCCTGTTTTGCCTTGTTGACATCATAGTTTATTTTACCGTTCTTCTGATCTGTCAAAAAATTGAAAACACAATGGATCCTGTCTTTGGATCATCCATAAGACCTTGATTACACGTTAGTATTTTAAATCAGGATTTGATCATGATTTGGAAGCCAAAAGCATGAGTGGGTCCAAAATGCAGAAGACATGCAAATATTTCCATCATGTGTCATCTCTGTTTTGGACTCACTCCTGTTTTTGCTCTACAAATACTGATCAATTACTGACCAAATGCTGACTGTGTGAGGCGGATGCTCAAAATTCAGGATCTGATTTTTTAGGGGCTGTTCTTCTGATGGGTAAAAAGAAAGGAAAAATAAACAGTGATGTCAACACAACCCTACTGCAGACACCCTCCCCACTCTGTCCTGAGGCCACTATTTAAATCAGTGCTCTTTCCCATTATATTACAGTTTTGGGCCGCTGCACGGTTAAGTAAATTAGACGTGATGCTAACATTGACCTGTAAGACTGAGTTCACACTTCAGTTATCGATTAGTTAATTACAGCAGTTACTGTGTGGTGATCCAAAATCAGAAACCAATGCTACTCTCAGATAAAGTATAATGAAAAGATCTGCACCTGTTCTATGTTTTTGACCCGTAACAGACCAAATAACTATAGTACGAACTGAGCCTAATAGCGTTGCACAGTTATTCTACAACTAACTGAAGAGATTCAGAAGCATGAGTTTGCACTGCCACAACATGGCTTAAAATAACCTTTTTTTTTTTTTCTCCACTACTTTACTGGCACTGCCTTCATGTCGTTCTTTTGTTCCACTGTCATTGGGATGCACACTGTTTTTTCTTCTTTTACTGAAGGCTGCTGTATGCTTTTCATTTTCTTTTGGTTTAGCTAGGACTGTTGGTGGCCTGCATGATGATGCACACATCCAGATACTGTATGAGACCTGTCCGTTAGTGTTGAGCAAGCATGCTTGGCCAAACTAGTGTTCAACTCGAGCACACAATGGAAGTCCAGAGCATTAAACCAAGCACCCCTGCTCAGAAGAGGGTGTTTTGTTCAAAAGAAAAAAATGGTTAAAAATTAATGGAAACAACATGGGGAGTATATCTGGATCTAGGACTCCCATTATACATAACAGACAATCACAAAAAGGTTATATGACAAAAGCCAGGTATGTGCAAGCCAACAACCTATCCATGAGTGCCAATAAGCCTCAAAGTTGTTTCATAGCAATTTGATGGCTTGGTGGACCTGCGCAGCTAGATCTGGTTGCCAAAACAACTGTTCTTACATGTCCGGGCTTCCAGGATTTCAGCCTGCTCCAATCTGTGCTGTTGCCATGCACATGAAGCTTCCCCAAAACCATGGGAACACCTTTGTGTTAGAATGTACTGTCGGATGTGATATTTCACGATCTCACAACAGCAAATAGTCTTGTCATAACATTATGCATCTAATAGAGGGTGCTGTTCATGTCATGAACAGTGCCCTCTATTGATTGCATAGCCTTTTGACTATGAAACCATTAGCTGAAAAACAAGGCAGATTCTGCTCATTTGCATGTATTTCCCATAAGCCCATGTTTTTGCAAATTAGTTAACATGACAAAACTGTATAGAAAGGTTATTGAATATTGTTAGGACAATCAGAAAGCTTTTTGTAATCCTAATGATAATTATCTAGCTACGCAGGTCCACCAAGCCGTCAAATAGCTATGAAGCAGCTTTGAGGCTTACTGGCTCTCAGTCAGATGAGAGCTGGTTTTAAATGTCTCATAGTGTACAAGGCTGTCATTGTAAGGTATACTGACTATCTGTCTCATGGATAGGTTGTTGGCTTCTACATACCTGGCTTTTGGCATACAGCCTTTGTGTGATTGTCTGTTATATAGAATGGTAGTACAAGATACATTCAAACATACTCCCCATGCTGTTTCTAAACTATATCAGTGGGGTTTACATCATTTTTTTATTTTTTGTGAACCAGACACTCTCTTCTTTTCCAAGCAAGGGGTGCCTGGGGTTCTCCCATTGGCTTTCCTTATGCTCAGGTGCTCGGTAGAACACACAAGCACCTTGGTGCTCGCTCAACACTACTGTCTGTCACAGTAATTGTTTCACTACCGGAAAGGACAAGCTATGCATGTTGCTGCAATGGACAGTGATGTACACCAAGATACACTCTCCCTGCAATTTAATTGTGGGCTGGGATACAGCTGATTTAACACACTTCATGATAAATTAATTCAGAACAAAGCAAACTTCTTGGAGAAAATCGGATAAGCGTCATTTTACAAGACTTATTTTGTTTGAGGTACCGCACTCCACCAGCGTCGGTGCTTGACAAAGGACCGTTGGTCGTAGTACTATTTATAAGAAATTGCAGCACACGACTTGCTTATAGTATGCAATTCAACGTGGACAATTTATTAAACACACTTGTGTATACATGATCCAGACAGTTTGCCCACTCAATTAGTCACGTAGCATTAACAGAACCGAACGTTTCGGCTTAATCCGGCCTTCCTCAGCGGTTCAAAAATCTGTGGCAAAAAAAATATTATACATTATAATATAGGACTATGTTGTAGATCATGTAAGGAAGGTTATCAAACTTGTAAATAACAGAAGGACAGTATGTCCCTCTAATAATGACATATAAAATAAAACAAAAATGAATTTGAGATCTGCGTCAGGGATTAGGATAACTCATAATGACTAATGCATAAAAATCTTTGTAATGTGCCAAGTGAGAGGGGGATGGCAGTATGGGACAGAAAATGCATATAACTTATAGTGAGATCCGGAGCCAAAAGATGTGGGAAAACTCTTCTGGTGAGACGAGGGTGATCGCAATATCATACTACAGTATGTTGATCATAAATGATATATGGGCAAAGCCCTTCTTACCTGATGTGACAGTGGGTAGCAGGTGTGCTGGATCCCTGGCGTCATTTTACAGACCTAGGTATAAAACGACATAGGAATACCCTTTTGAATGTAATCAGTCCCTGAGTTTATGCTGCCCTTACAGCTAAAACTAGTTACTGAAAACCTGATTCAAACACTGGGTTTGTTCCGGCTGAAAAGCTGTGCCAAATCTTAGCACAAGCTCTGGTGATGAGAGTGGTAATGTGGTCCCATGTGGTCATTTCTTTCCAGAGTGCTGTTGTATTGGACATGGACAATGTCCAAGTGCAAATTTGGGCAAGTTTACTTGAGCTAATGTACCTTGTATTGAACTTATATTGTCTCCACTGCAATAGCTGGAAGAAAGCTTTAAGAGATTAAAAAGGTTGACCCATCAACAAAAAAAAATGTTTACTGAGTGGTAGATGAGGTGATGATACAGCCTTTACTCATATACAGATGTGGCAAACATTAACCAGACACTAAATAACACTCCTACCACAGGGCTTACCTTCTGAAAACACTATTCATACATATACAACAACAGATATTGAACATTTACTAGAGCTTTTGCACCACTATTGTGACATAAAACAGTTACAAATAATGGTGCATGGTCTATTTGTGCTATAATTTGTGACATTTTGAGCTTCTTGCCTTTTTTTTCTGAAGTTGCCACAAAAGGGGTGAGGCTCAGAGAAAGGAGTGGAGTATATCACGGCCTTCCAGATTTACTATATCTTACACCACATTATGTATGTTATAGCTCACGTCTACACCAGCACCTGACTGGGTAGATTTGTGTTTCTGATGCACGGAGTGGCAGAAATCTGCCTCATTGTTTTAGAGGCATTTGCCTCCTTTATTAGACATTTGCCTCTTTTATTATTAGACAGATCTTACTCCAGCTCACTGGTCATCAAGACTAGCATATGGGAATTCCAGTCTTGATATATGTCCCCCAATGAGTCCAAAGGATAAATCTTAAGACTCCATTTGTCAAGCTTACCTTTTTTTAAAGACAGAAAAATGCGGTTGACAGCATTATGCTGATGACAATTAATCCTTTGGACCTTGTCTCATTCAATGAATATACAGGACCCATCCCAGTGTCTAAATAGAATTTCAAATGTATAAACTTGAAGGAAAGCCAATATGGGGGAACTGAAATACAGTGAGAAAAGGTGGAGGGCTGAACAACTTTGGCACAAATTTGCTCTTCACCATCTCTGAATCCTTTCTTGCCTATTTTTTCTTATTTTCTCTTTAACTTTGTCAAGGGAACATCAAGATTCTTGAACAGTGACAGAAGTCAAGCAATGCTTCTAACAACCCCAAATAATGTGTCGAGCAACCATCCTTAGCACTTCAAAAGAAATCTAAATCCAATAGGACAGACAATATTCTGCTATAAATTGCAGTCACTTGATTTATCAATACCTAGTCTAAAATGAAGATCATTATGACTTTGAAGCTAATGTGAAATGTCTCTGTCAAATACAAATGAATTTTACATTTTCAGGTATTAATTGCCTTTATTCCTCTGGGTTTTGATATAATATAACAACCAGACATGAGTGAATTGATTCTAAACTTATCAGATTCATTATAGATTTCACAAAAATGCTTCTTCCAAATCAACCCAAAGTTTTGGCAATTCGCTTTGGATGAATCTCATAAGATGGCACCCACCTTTTTGGACTTAAAATTCAGTAGACTAGTGTAGGACACAATGCAGGAAGGATTAAGATGAATGATCATATGACCTGACTGTTAGGCTTCCCACAATACACTGCAATAAGCCTGACAGCAAACCAGGGATGAGGATATTGACTGGTCTATCAGACTCTATAAAAAACAGAACAAAAAAAAAGAGCACTCAAATCATTAAGACAATAAAAAATCAGGTGATGCTCTAAAGACAAAGGGATAATCCCCTTTTGTTGTTAAGCTGGGTGTACAATGGCTTGTGTCACAGCTTAGTCAGTGTGGTTCCTGCAGCTGCATGCTGCCTATTTGGCCAAAGCACGTGACAGAGCTGTCAGTAGATGAACCTTGATTCAAGAGAAATAAGAAGGGCTATGTGTGGTGCTGCAGGAATGAGGAAACTTCGAAGAAAAGCAAAGAAGACTTTATTAGGTGCACTGACAATGCATTTCAGGGTTCTACTAACCCCTGCGTCTGGTAAGTAAGGCTACTTTCACATAGGCTTCCATTTTGTCCTCATTCATTGTCAATGGGTAAAAAACAGAACGCACCAGATCAGAAATCATTGCGTTCCGTTTTTTTTTTTTGACTGGACACAAAACAGCTGCAAGCTGCAGTTTTGTGTCTGGTTTGTGAAACTGAACAAACCAGATTGTAATGGGAAAAAAAAAAAAACGGATCCAGCGCCCATTGAATTACAATGATTGACTGCCAGATCCGGTTTTTCAGTTTCTATTTAATACAATCGGATTCAGATGAAACAGATGCATCCAAATATATTAAATGAAACTGAAGCGTTTCATTCAGGTTTTGAGATCCTGTGCCGGATGTGACAGTAATCTAAGATTTCTCACCTGATGAAGAAGTTGGTACAACCCCGAAACTTGAATCAAGGTTCATCTATCAGACTCTACACTAACTCTAAAGTATATATGCCATTCTGAGCTCAGCCACTGATGTGACAGAAAGTGTCTGCAATGTCTGTCACAGACAAATCAATAAAACACACAAGCAAACTATTTTAGGGGATTGCAGGGGCAGAAGGAATAGTGAAATAAATATATTTAGATAGGCTACTAGGAAGTAAGTTAGGTTTTATTATCATCAAATTTGAAGATGATTATAAGATATGAAAGGTCAGAATTAATGCACAAACAAGAATTTATTAGTAATAGACCTTTTTAAAACTAAATTTTAATTATATCATATTAAAAAGACCAGTAGGTCAATAGATAGTGAAAACGTTCGCTGATCACCTATATTTAATGGTTCATAGGGATTAAGGGGATACCTATTAGGCGGGTCTGAGGTAGGAGACGGGAAACTACTGTCCCTAATGTGAATCTCACTACACCTCAGCCCGGAGGCGTCACCTGAAGGTGGTAACCCTCCGTCCTCGTGCCTAGGTCTATGAAACCCTGATATCGCCCTATAAACAAAAAAAACAACAAAAACCTGCAGACCCCGACGCGTTTCCCCCTATCCGTTGTGGGTTCATCAGGGGGAGATTAGTTGTCAGGTTTTAACAAAGTTCGATACAGATATCTCAATGATGTGGGGAGACACAATGATAGTTATCACCATACAGTATATAAATGGGTAAACACCTTACCGGTATGAGATATAACAAGGCAAGGTGTGCCCAAATGTTTTGTTAGTGACCGACCAGCAAAGAATTATAGTGCCCTGAAAGATAAGGGATCAAAATAAACCATCCGATAGTATACATAATCTCCATAAATAGCAGTCATAGGGTATTACAATCTTGTACTTACAGTAGCTGTGGTCAAGAGTAACCGGCTCCCCACCTGAGGTCAAAGATGTATATGACCTAAATTCATGGCGTGGGGAGTCGGATTTAAATAGCACGGGATGCCTGCATATCCGGGTCACGTGGAGCTCAACACGTTGGAGCGCAGATTGTGTTTCCTGTCCCGTCCCTGTGGTGACGTAATGCGTGTCACCCTGGAACGCAACAGGAAGACGCGCTCATAGTGTGAAGAGAAGTAGTAATGAGTAGCGGAAGTGGCGTTGGATACGGTCACGTGTTGCGTCTCACAGTGGAACGCATGTGACTCATCCGGTCAAGTGATACGCCCCTTATTAGAGCGCATGCAATACAATTCCCTAAGGAATGAAATATCCCTGGTAGGTGCTAGGATGAGTCGCATAATGCTCCTCAGAGTGGAGGACAAAATTATTAGTATACCATAGTGAGGCAGGTAGAAAGTAATTAACGTGATAAGGAATCACAGAAAACAACTAAACGTCAACCTCTCATTGAGGCCATTTGGGGATTGGGACCGATATCTGTAAATCCACTCAGACTCTTTCTGAAGGATCTTGTTGTCCCAGGATAGGGCAGAAAGTATATTGTGTGTATCTGTAGCCAGGGCTGGAGCTGCTCATAGCATCATGTGTTACACTACAAAAGAGATATGCACTTTTAAGAAGACAGTAGCCTTTATTATGTGCAGAAACCAGCATTTTTATAAAAAAAAGTGTAATTTCCAGCATGAACTATAGCATATATCTTGGCCACAAACTCCAACTACACATTTTTTTTTTAAATAACTGATTAAAATGTATTAATAAATTTATATTTAGTGCAGACTATAGCATATAATGACCGTTTGCTATGTGTCATAGTTGCCATATATCATAATAGTGTAGTCTGTTGGTGTAGGCTAAAAAGATGTGCTGTCTTAACCACTACAGGACCGCCTAACGCACGGATGCGTCTGGCGGGCGGTCCTGTAGTTCTGAGTGGACGCATCGGTGCGTCATCTCGCAAGACTTCCTGTTCACAGTGTCGCGCATCTCGTAACTTGTACTGCAGCCTGCCAGCGATGATCAACCGCTGGCAGGCTGTAGATGCGAAATAATTCGCATCAAACAAGTGTATCAGACGCTGTTTTATTAACAGCGTCTGATATACCTGCTACCTGGTCCTCTGGTGGTCCCATTTGCTGGGATCGACCACCAGAGGACCAGGTAGCTATGTAAAGTTGCACCAAATACTACACTAACTCCCCCCCCCCCTCACTTATTAACCCCTTGTTAACCCCTTGATCACCCCATCTAGATTCCCTGATCACCCCCCTGTCATTGATCACACCCCTTGTAAGGCTCCATTCAGACGTCCATATGTGTTTTGCGGATCCGTGGATCCACGGATCCGTGGATCTGATCCACGGATCCGCAGATCCTCAAAACACGGAGACCGGCAATGTGCTTTCCGCATTTTGCAGATCCGCACATTGCCAGAACTATATAGAAAATTATTTTTCTTGTCCGCAATTGCGGAAAAGAAGAGGACATGTTCTATATTTTTGCGGAACAGAAGTGCAGACCCGGAAGCGCGGATCCGTAATTGCGGATCCGAGCGGGACAAAGTGTGTCCCCATAAAAATGATTGGGTCCGCAATTCCGTTCCGCAAACAGAATTGCGGACGTGTGAATGGGGCATAAGGGTCCCTTATCACCGCCAGTTAGTTAGCTACTTGTTAGGTAGTTAGCGCCCAGCCCACCGCACCGCAGTCACTGATTTTGGCAGAGATTTTTTCATCCATATTGATCGATGCGAATCGGAGGCTGAACGGAAAAAAAAAATCTCATTACCCGTATGCTCAATATAAGGAGAATAGCAGAAACTCCTAATGCTGGCCATACGTGTAATGATTGAGGAGACCCTCAAATGCCAGGGCAGTACAAACACCTCACATGTGACCCCATTTTAGCAAGAAGACACCCCAAGGTATTCTGTGAGGGGTATGGTGATTTCATGTAAAATTAGATTTTTTGTCACAAGTTAGTGGAATATGAGACTTTGTAAAAAAAAAAAAAAAAACATAACAATTTCCGCTAACTTGTGCCAAAAATTTTTTTTTATGTGAACTCGCCATGCCCCTCACGGAATACCTTGGGGTGTTTTCTTTCCAAAATGGGGTCACTTGTGTGGTATTTATACTGCCCTGGCATTTTAGGGGTCCTAAAGCGTGAGAATCCAAATGCGTAAAAATGCCCTGTGAAATCCTAAAGGTACTCATTGGAATTAGGGCCCCTTTGCATCTTGGCTGCAAAAAAGTGTCACTCGTGGTATCGCCGAACTAAGGAGAAGTAGGGCAATGTGTTTTGGGGTGTATTTTTATATATACCCATACTTTGTGTGAGAAATATCTCTGTAAACGACAACTTTTTAAATTTTTTTATACAACGTTGGCAATTTACAGAGATATTTCTCTCACCTAACATGGGTATATGCAAACATACACCCCAAAACACATTGCCCTACTTCTCCTGAGTACGGCTATACCACATGAGTAACACTTTTTTGCAGCCTGGGTGCTCAAAGGGGCCCAAATTCCAACGAGTACCTTTAGGTTTTACATGGCTGCTCACAATTTAGCCCCGCCCAAAATGCCAGAACAGTAAACACACCCCACAAATGGCCCCATTTCGGAAAGTAGACACCCCAAGGTATTCACTGAGGGGCATAGTGAGTCTGTCTGAGATATATATATATTTTTTTTTGCCAGAAAAAAGCAGAAATGGAAACTTTATTATATTTATTTTTTTCCTCAGAAAGTGTCATTTTCCGCTAACTTATGAAAAAAAATGAAATGATACATGAACTCACCATGCCCCTCCGCAAATATTTTGGGGTGTCCTCTTTCTAAAATGGTGTCATTTGGGGGGTATTTATACTATCCTGACTTTCTAGCTCCTGAAGAAACATTACAGGTGCTCAGAAAGTCAGAGCTGCTTCAAAATGCGGAAATTCACTTTTTTGCACCATAGTTTGTAAACGCTATAACTTTTACCCAAACCAATAAATATACACTTATTGGATTTTTTTTTATCAAAGACATATAGAACAATAAATTTTGTGGAAAATATTATATAGAAATGTATTTTTTTTAAAAGTGAAAAATTTCATTTTTTGCAAAAATGTTGTTAAATTTTTATTAATAGCAAAAAATGTAAAAATGTCAGCAACAATGAAATACCATCAAATGAAAGCTCTATTAGTGAGAAGAAAAGGAGGTAAAATGTATTAGGGTGGTAAGTTGCATGACGGAGCAATAAACGGTGAAAGTAGTGTAGTGCAGAATTGTAAAAAGTGGCCTGGACATTAAGGGTGTTTAAGCTAAGGGGGCTGAGGTGGTTAAGGCAAGCTAGGGTTGTGGAAGTGGTCATGTGGTAATTAAGCACAAATGGAGCTTATACTGTAGTTCTATTGCACTACAGGGTAAGCTAAAAGAGATGAGAATATTACATATTCTAGCCTCCTAGGGTACACAAAAAAAAAAGTTTAAAAAATAAATAAAAATGATAAAAATATCGAAATTTTAATCTCCCTTTCTACAGAATAAAAATAAATAAACAATAAAAAAGTAATGATCAAATTGCTAAAAGTATAAAAATATTTTTCCTATACAGTGAATGACGTTATGTAAAAAAAATCAATATGACAGATTCACAATTTTTTTTTATCATTTCACTTACTCCACTAAATTTCTATAAAGTTTTTTTTAAACAGTCATACACACTCCAAAGTGGTATCAATAAAAACTACAGATCATCCAGTAAAAAATGGGCCCCCACACAGCTCTATAGTCATAATTATTTAAAAAAGTTACGGGGTTCAGAATATGGTAATGAAAAGAAAAAAGTTTTTTTTTTTTTTTTTTTCAGTATTAAACCACAAGAAAACTGATATAAATGTGATAGCGTTGTAATAGCACTGACCCAGAGAATGAAGGGCTTAGGTTAGTTTTGCCACAAGGTGAACGCTGTACAGACAAACCCCATAAAACTGTGGTGGAATTTCACTTTTTCTTCCCAGTTCACCCCATTTGGAATGTTTTCCCTTTCCCACTACATTTTATGCAATATTTAATGGTGCCATTAGAAAGTACAACTTGTCCCACAAAAAAATCAAGCCCTCAACGACTATGTGAGCAGAAAAAAAATAAAAATATATGGCTCCAGGAAGGCAGTTCGAAAAAATAAAAACACACCTACTTACCCTTCAGATTTTCTGAATATGAATCACACTGCTTTGATATGACACTTTATTGATTAAAAGCATCTAAAATATTTGGAGTGCCATATGGCCTAAAAATTAAAGACTCAGACTGGTTGGTTGGTGTGTAGTGAATTCTCTGTCAGGCATAGGCTGTTCAGCTCTTTTAATGACTTTAGCCTGGGTGAGTCTATGCCTACTCCCACTTACAAACTAATTTTAAAAGTTGGCTTCGGTACCAGCTGGTACCTTGGTACCGAAGCCGATTTCAGATTCAAGTTTTAAAATGGTTTTCAAGTTGGAAAATTGAAGTCCGAAGATATTCACAGACTTAAGAGATAACAAATTTCAACTTGTCGGAGACCATTTGAATGCTTTACAGAAACGGATCTCTGTACATGAATAGGGATGAGCGAACCCGAATTGTATAGTTCTGGTTCGTACCGAATTTTGGGGTGTTCGGGACCCGGACCCGAACATTTTCAAAAAAGTTTGGGTTCGGTTTTTGGCGATTTCTTCCCGCTTTCTGAAGGGCTGCATAGCAGCCAATCAGCTAGCGTTTTACTTCTTGCCCTAAGAAGCCATCACAGCCATGCCTACTAATGGCATGGCTTTGATTGGCCAAGTGCAGCATGTGACCCAGCCTCTATTTAAGCTGGAGTCACGTAGCGCCGCACGTCACTCTGCTCTGATTAGTGTAGGGATAGGAAGCAGCTGCTGTGAGGGCGAGATTAGGCAGGGAAAAGTCTGCAAAAACACCTAATGAAGTGATCGATCTACAGCTGTGAATCATTCAACTTCTGCTAGTTACTTGCTCACTGGTTTTTAGGCTGCACAGAGCGTTTTTCTGTCACTTTTTTCTGGGGTGATCGGCGGCCATTTTGTGTCTTGTGGTGCACAAGCTGCCACCAAGTCCATCAATTCCATCAAATTCAATTGCCAAAATAGCAATCCTCTAAATCGGGTGTTCCAGCTGTGGCTAGCCAAGTGTAATACTGTCTGCTGTCTGGAAAAGGATAGATTTTTTTTTGTGGTGAAATTCATTTGCCAAAAGAGCAATCACTAAATCTGGTTTCCCAGCAGTGGCTGGCAAAGTTTAATAGTGTCCGGCAAAGGATATTTATTTTTTTCTGGGTTGAAATTCAGTTGCAAAAATAGAAATAACGTAAATATGGTGTTCCAGCTGTGACTGGGCAAGTTTCATAGTGTCCGTCATAGGATATATTAATTTCTGTGGTGAAATTCAGTTGCAAAAATAGAAATACCGTAAATCTGGTGTTCCAGCTGTGACTGGACAAGTTACATAGTGTCCGTCATAGGATATATTAATTTCTGTGGTGAAATTCAGTTGCAAAAATAGAAATACCGTAAATCTGGTGTTCCAGCTGTGACTGGACAAGTCTCATAGTGTCCGTCAAAGGATATATTATTTTCTGGGTGAAATTCAGTTGCAAAAATATAAATACTGTAAATCTGGTGTTCCAGCTGTGACTGGACAAGTTTTATAGTGTCCGTCAAAGGATATATTTTGTTCTGGGGTGAAATTTTGCCAAAATAGCATTACCATTAAGCAGTGGTTTCAGCTGTGGCTGGCCAAGTTTAATAGTGTTCGGCAAAGGATATATATATTTTTGGGGTGAAATTCAATTGCCAAAATAGCAATACCATAAATCAGTGGTTTCAGCTGTGGCTGGCCAAGTTTAATAGTGTCCGGCAAAGGATATATTTTTTTCTGGGGTGAAATTCAATTGCCAAAATAGCAATACCGTAAATCTGGTGTCCCAGCAGTGGCTGGCCAGTTTTAATAGTGTCCGGCAAAGGATTTATTATTTTCTGGGGTGAAATTCAGTTGCCAAAATAGAAATACAGTAAATCTGGTATTCCAGCTATGACTGGACAAGTTTCATAGTGTCCGTCATAGGATATATTATTTTCTGCGGTGAAATTCAGTTGCAAAAATAGTAATACCGAAAAATCTTGTGCTCCAGCTGTGACTGGACAAGTTTAATAGTGTCCAGCAAAGGATATATCTTTTTTCTGGAGTGAAATTCAATTGCCATGATAGAAATACCATAAATCAGTGGTTTCAGCTGGGGCTGGCCAAGTTTAATACTTTCCGGCAAAGGATAGATTTTAAATTGTTGTGCGAAATATTACCATTTTTGCCAGGTACAAGCCCCTGCACAGCATAACTAACAGGGAACCTACAATTGGCGGTTACATTCTTGCATGTAATAAAGCTTTTTTGGGCTGTGAAGCTAAAGATAGTCGCCAATAACTGTTTTTTTATATTTTTAAATAAATTATTGTAGACCCCAAAACATTGGGAAAATATAAAAAATAAAACAAAGTGTAAGTGCACGGTTGTATAACAGTGGTTGGGTGAGGCCAGTATACTTTTCTATTCTGCATAAGGTACAAACAAGTCCTGTGAGATCCATGCCTGGTTCTTTTTAATAAACGAAAGCTTGCCCACAATGTCTGCGTACAGGCGGCTGCGCTCGTCTGTGATAATGCCACCAGCCATGCTAAACCCACGTTTAGACAATACAGTGGCTACAGGGTAGGCCAGCACCTCCAAGGTGTAAAGGTCAATCTCAGGACATGTGCCCAATTTGATGACCCAGAAGTTGAATGGGGCAGACCCAGTGGCGTAGCTAGAAATGATTGGGCACCACAGCAAATTTTTGAATGGGGCCCCCCTTCCCCAGTAATTTTTGCGCAAACCCCTTCCTTTAATGCCACCACGCCTTTGGCTACTAAAAATCGCTCTCTCAGACCAGGCCCAGCAGCTGTTTAATTCACTTTCTACACTGTCTATACTGCCACTGTATATAATTTCATCGTATAATGCTGTTAGTTCTCCTCCTCCTCCTCCTGGATGGGCCCTTTCAAGGTCGCGGCCCCAAAGCAGTTGCTTCCCCTGCTTCCATTGTAGCTATTCCCCTAGGCAGACCCATCAGTCAGTACGTGTACTGTTCCACCATGTTGCTGAAATGCTGCCTCCTGCTAAGATGTTCCAGATCTTCTGGTGGTGCAGGTTGTTGTGGTGTGAAGACAAAGCTTTTCCTCATTTTGCCCATGCTAACCCAGCCTTCTGAGGTGTTGCTGGTGACACAGGTGCATTGGCAAATTCTTCCTCCTCCTCCTCTGCCTTCACCTTGTGCTTCCACTGAGTCCCCGGTGTCAGGTGTAAATGTCCTATTACACTCCAGTGAGGGAATTAAGGACGACACGTTGTCCTTGTAACGGGGATGCAGCAGGGTGGCCACCCAGTAATCAGCAAAAGTTAGAATGTGGCAGTAACTGGGCGGTCATTGCGCAGGCACTGCAGCATGTAGTCGCTCATGTCTGCCAGGCTTCCCAGAGGCAAGGACAAGCTATCCTCTTTGAGGGAGGTATTTCGTCTGTGTCCTCTGCATCCCCCAGTTTTCCTCCTACTTCTCTTCCTTATCCTCCAGAACTGTGCCCTGGCTGGACAATTGTGTTCCAGGTCAGGGCCTATGTTGGTGCAGGAACCCACCCCATGAGCCACTTGTAATTGGCTGGCCTTAAGTTAAGGATAATGCGTGTATATAGTTTTGTTTGTTTATATAGTTACTTTAGCTGCATTATAGTTGGTGCAGGAACCCACCCTCTGAGCCACTTGTATTTGGTGCGCCTAAGTTAAGGATAAGGCGTGAATATAGTTTTGTTTCTTTATATGGTAAGTTTAGCTGCCTTATAGTTATTTTAATATGTTTTTAAGTAAATTTGTAAATATTTTGTTAATTGTTTGAGTGAAGGGGGGGTGTTGTTGAGTGTGAACGGTGTGAGGCTGTTTGGGTTTATTTTCCATCCTCTTTCTACACTGTCTATACTGCCACTATATCTAATTTAATTGTATAATACTTTTGAGGGGGCCCTGACAAAGTATTTTTGTCCTCCTCCTCCTCCTATTCCTGGATGGGCCCCTTCTAGGTCATGGATCCAAAACAGTGTGCTTCCCACGCTTCCCTGTAGCTACCCCCCTGGGAAAACCCATCAGTCAGTACGTGTACTCTTTCACCATGTTGCTGAAATGCTGCCTCCTGCTAAGACGTTCCAAATCTGCTGGTTGTGCAGGTTGTTGTGGCGTGATGACAAAGCTTTCCCACATTTCCCCAATGCTAACCCAGCCTTCTGAGGTGCTGATAGTGACCCAGCTGCCCGTGAGCTCGCTTGGGTGCCACCCTGCTGAGAACACTGTTCCTCCTCCATCCTCCTACTTATCCTCCTCTTCCTCCAGAACTGTGCCCTGGCTGGACAATTGTGTTCCAGGCCAGGGACTATGTTGGTGCAGGAACCCACCCTTCGAGCCACTTGGATGTCACTGGCCTTAAGATAAGTTGTGTATATAGTTTTGTTTGTTTATATAGTAAGTTTAGCTGCATTATAGTAATTTTAATATGTTTTTAAGAAAGTTTGTAAATAGTTTGTTAATGGTTTGAGTGAAAGGGGGGTGGGGGTGGGGGTGGTTGTGTGTGTTCGATTAACTGAATTGATTTTCACTGTCTGGTGTTTAGGAATTTCTGCACCCCAAATTCAGCACATGTGGCAGGCAGAGGATGTGTGTCAAACCGGCTAGGCCCAGACCTGCTAGTATATTTCACCCAATAGCGCACAACACCAGGCCGGGCTGGAGGCTCAGTGGCACCAACCAATGGTCCGTCTGTTGTTCCATGCCTGTCCACAGCTCCTGCGCGGTGCGGGGTTTGTCCCACAAACACACAAGTTTTAAAACAACCTGCTGTCATTTCCCCCTGGCTGTGCTGCTGTGGGTGGTGAAGGTGAGTGGATAAGGAGGAGGTAGAGGAGGAGGAAGCCGAGTAGAAGGAGGAGGTAACAGGATACAAAGAGAAATGCCCAGCAATCCTCGGGGGCGGAAGGACATTCGCAAAAATGCTATCCGCCTTTGGGCCAGCCGCTACATTTACCCACTGTGTTGTTGGTTATATCTGGACGTTGCCACAGATAGCGTTGCGCAGTGCACACTTGATTTTGTCCGCCACTTGGTTGTGCAGGGAAGGGATGGCTCGCCTGCAAAAGTAGCGGCGGCTGGGATACACGTACTGTGGGATAGCCACCGCCATAAGGTTTTTAAAACTGTCCACCAGACAGAATGACAGCATTTCAAAGGACCAGGAAGTTTGAAATAAGGCATTCAGAGCCATGGGTAGGGGGGTACTTCCTCTTTCTATTTCTTTTTCTCTCCAGTGTTTGGGAGATGGACAGCTGATAGCTGAACATTTCCATGGGATTTAGTGGAGATGCTTGGTGACAATGACAGATGTGGTGGCGTTGCTGCCACATCCTCTGTTTGCTGGGTGACAGGTGCCACTGTCACTCACTCGGGCTCAAGTACAGAATGTTTATTTATTATTTTTCTGTATTTTATTTTATTTTAAGTCATTTCCCTTTTCACATATGTTTGCAGTGCATTTGCCTACATTTTGCTGCCTTTTGCAGCCCTCTAGCCCTTTCCTGGGCTATTTTACAGCCTTTTTAGTGCCCAAAAGTTAGGGTCCCCATTGACTTCAATTGACTTTTTGGAAGTTCGGTCGAACTTCTCTAACCCGAACATCCAGGTGTTCGCTCAACTCTATACATGAAGTTTTTACCGAAACAACCTCGGATCTATAATGCGAAGCTCACTTCGCTCAACACTACCCACCAACGTGAGCAAAGCACTGGGTACCATTTTTACACATTTCTGAAAAAAGCTTTGGACTCATTTGGTAAATGTTTGTTAAGTTCAGAATTAATCCATAAAATTTGAAATCAATTCTCTCATCCTTGGACAACAGCAATGGATGTTGTAGTACCCTTTCTCTCTCTTTCTCTCTTTCTCAACAGAATCACAGGCAGGGAATGAGATTCTTGTTAAATGTTTCTGCAATTTCCCAGGGTGAGGAGTGCAGATTTAAGATATAGCTGACCAAACCGTCTCAAAATGTGAAAAATGCTCTGGCAATGCTATTTCTCTCAGTAGTAAGGTTTTTCTGGCCATAAACGTGCATAATACCTTGCTGACTGACTCAAATGCACATCCTTGTAGACCCCAGACCTTATAACTTCCTTTTCTCTGGAGCACTCTTGATAATAAAGTAGCTTCCTTGAGAGTTGATATCTCAGAGATGAAGGTTCTCTGAGCTAACTCTGAATAGCTTGCACATGTACTGTTGCTCTTTACTGTAGCACAGCTAGAACTCAACTCCACTGAAAAGGTAGGTGATGGACCCAGGCCAGGTCCTTTTTCTGGCAAACTAACAGGATGAGCTAAGGTTTTGCTAGTTAAATGTCCATACAGTGCTATGGTATAAAAATGTAATAAATTACAACATGTAATTTAACAATATAACATGTAATTTGTTAACCCTTTGCAGTTACCCTGTTTCATGACTTGTATTTGTTTTATTGTGTTGCATGTACCTTGATTTGTACAACCATGCTTCTGTTTATTAAATCTGCTCCCTCCCTACCAAAATGACATTTGCAATCCATGAGCAGCAGCTTTTGGTACATTCTCAAGGGATGTCACCCGGTATTGCCTGTCCATAACTGCACTAAAGAAGTTTTATGGCAAGAATTGAAAAATGTATTAGACTCCGCTTAACCCTTTGCACATATGTCCCTGTTCATGACCTGGGCAAGACAGTGTAACGTCCATCGATGCCTTATCACCAACTGCAGTGACTGTTCATCCATAGTGATCTAAAGGCACATGACAGAAATTGGCCATTGTGGTCACGTGAATGGATATCTTTATGGACTGAACCAAGAACAAACTAAAATTTAATAATCTAAATATATTGTTTTTTAAGTTGCTGTACCCATTGTACCCATTCAAGACTGTATTGCATTTCCCTTTAAGCTTTAATATATATATACACAAACATACACAGTGCAGTACATTGGGATCTTGAAAGTGTGACACAGGGGGAACCTCGCTAGCCGGTCATTTGTCCATGTGAGATTAATGCATTTTGACACCAGCAGGGCACTGGGATTAGGGTCGCTTCCCTTGGCTTTTTCAATTACACATCTTGCTGAGAGGGGCTGATTCAACCATGAATGTCATCTTGCTCACGCTGGGATAAGAATGCTTTCTCTAAGGCTTTATTTTTTCTCCAGTTACCATATTAGATTATGTTAGGAATGAGGAAAGGTTAAATAACTATATTCAGTATTCCCTCCATGTCCACTATATTGGGACATATTAGAACACACTGGGGCCAAATTGTTAGTATTTATCTACATATTAATTTTTTTGAAAGTGATCATCATTAATATTAAAAATAACTATCTATCTATCTATCTATCTATCTATCTATTTTTTCTTCTTAAATTTGAAGATAGAATATCAAGACTGATAGAGATGTATAGGTGCAGATGCCCCGGGCAGTATAATACACACAAACAATCATTATATTAATTTAATCAGAGGTGCATTAAAAAACAGTAATGATATCCACAGATGTAGCAGAGTTGAGATTATCAATGCAAAAGAGGTGAAATTGCAACCTTCCATTGGGTCCCAATTGGTTATCTGCTCCTTTGCATAGGAGTGCAGGTAAAGATAGTATGCCATATAAGGGCTCATGCACACAAACTTTTTTTTTCTGTTTTCTTTCAGTTTTTTTTTACAGGTCCATATGCATAACCATCACTTCAATAGGGCTTGGAAAAAAATGGAAATGACTCTGTGAACATTCCGTATCCTTATATCCGCTCCACAAAAAAGATAGAACATGTCCTATTCTTTTCTGTTTTGCGGACAAGGACAGGCATATTTACAATGGATCCGCAAATAAAAAAAAATGGATGCAACAAGGATGTCATCCATTTTTCTTTGGGAGATCCGTGTTTTGTGGACCACAAAATACATATGGTCGTGTGCATGAGCCCTTAAGGCAACTCTCTAGTTTCTGAATAAAAATTCAAGCAATCTGGGGAACAAACATAACTCTTACCTGGTGCCCTTCTTTTCATTTTTTTCAGCGGAAGATCCATCAATGGGGTCCTCTTCTGCCATCCAAGATGGCCGCACCACTTCTCAGGTTACCTAATACACATTTTGCCTTCCAAGATTGCCTCCTGCTGCCCTTGATTTCGCCAGCACTGCTCACATGAACAGTGCAGGACAAGCCAAGAGCAGGGCTGGACAAGCAGGAAATGTCATGGTTTACCAATGTGCTGATACATCAGGTGATCTGATAAGTGGTGAGACCATCTTGGATGGCAGAAGAGAACCTAGAAATTAGCAGACCTGATGTTGAATAGATGTAAAGCAGAGCACCGTGTACTGTAAGTGTTCTGGTCGCTCCCCAATTAATGTGAATTTTATTGTTTTTTAACCAGAGGGTCACTTTAAGTCAATGAATTGTCATGGTTTACAAAAGAAACAGCTATGTGATCAATTCAGCTTTACTACATCTGTAGATAATGTTGTTTTAGGTTTATTTCCTATTGTTAATACATATGTATTGACTGAAGATGTCACTGTTGCTGTAGTTGTTTCTTCACAAAGTACTGCAACTTTGTATGTGCTTATAAAAAGTTTCCAAAAACGATTAAAAGATGTTACAGTCTCCATGTTTGGATTTGTCATATCTTATCTGCTTGCACTCACAATTAAAGCCTTAATATTTGGTGCTTCTTATAGCATTTGCACATTGAAGAAGCATTAGAGATAATTCATAGATAATTCGTACTCTACATAAGATAATCGTTTGTTTGTTGTCCACCAGTCCTACAAAAAATGTACTGTAAGGCCTCATGCACACGACCGTTGTTTGATTCCGTGTCCGTTGTGCCGTTTTTCGTGATTTTCTGCGGACCCATTGGTTTTCAATGGGTCCGTGGAAAACTCGCAAATGCATCATTTGTCCTCCGCGTCCGTGGTCCGTGATTCCAGTCCGTCAAAAAAATATAACGTGTCCTATTCTTGTCCGTGAAGAACGGTTCACGGACCCATTCAAGTCAATGGGACCGTGAAAAAATGCGGATGGCCATCTGTGTTCTGCGTCCTTTTTTTTTTTTTGCGGATTCCTTGGCAGGCACTTGGCAAAAATTGTCAGCCTGTCTTTTGGTAAAATCTTTTGGGTCATGTCCGCTAAAAAAAACGGAAGATACACGGAAGCACAACGGAAGCAAAAACTGACGTGGATCACGGAACAACAGAACCCCGTTTTGCGGACTGAAAAAAAATACTGTCATGTGCATGAGGCCTATGTTGCATATACATTTATTATAGGATCTATGTATAATCATTTGCATTTTTTTTTATTACTTAGGTGCAAACTGCATTACCACAAAATGCATTGCAATGTCAAATATCTCCTTGGTGTACAACTATCAGTGACTGAAAGCTATCTCTGTATACACACTAACACAGATAATGCTTTCAATCAATGATAAAACCTCCCCCTTGTACAATTATCAGTGACTGACAGCTATCTCTTTATACACACTTTAACAGAGAATGATATCAATCACTGATAACACCTCCCCTGTGTACATTTATCAGAAATGTATCAGTGACTGACAGCTATCTCTGTATACACACTTACACAGAGAATGTTATCAATCACTGATCACACCTCCCCCATGTACAACTATTAGTGACTGACAGCTATCTCTATATACACAGAAGAAAATAAAGGTGTCCGGCACAATAATCCCATTCCATAAAATATTCTTCTTTATTGTTGCGACATTAATCCCAATACAGAAAAATCCTTTACATGCGGTAGTTTATATGTTTCAGATGAAGCCGTCCTTATTCATAACAAGGAATGATGGAAATGGAGGAGAACTTAAAGGCCTGGGGGGGGAAGTGGGGGTGAGGAGAAGGGAGAAATCCAAGTTCTACTTCCCACATAAGTCCATCTGTTAAAAAGCACACATATGGGTTTAAAAAATAATGTCAATGCAATGAAGATGCAGTGAGGTGTACACTAGAGGGCAGTCAGCAGCAACAACACAATCAGCACTGCTACATCTCAAAAAATCCGCCTTACAAGGAAACAACCTTACATCATATGCATCATCATTGCAAAAACACACAATGTGAACACATACCTACTAATAACACTGAATTGTGAACATATAGAAGTAATAATGATAAAAAATAAGTAAAAACAGGTTCAATATGAAATAGGCTTAAACATGTAAATATACCTAACCATGTCATTGGTAAAAATACATAAGTTCCTTTTTATGATTTAAACCTGATGGTATTCTTGTATTAAGCATGAAAATCCAATAGGCTTCCCTTAATAAAATATTTTTTTTTAAGGTCACCTCCTCTAGGGGAAATAGAAACGTTTTCAATGGCAAACGCACAAAGCGAGTTGATTCTGCGATCATGGGTATGTATGAAGTGTTTTACAGCATTTGATATATTCAAAGCTGACTACATACATGAAATCACAGGCTGTACATCGAATGACATAAACTACGCCTGTGCTATTGCAAATGATGTATGTTTTAATTGGGAAAGTAATGGAGTGATTTGCATTATGGAATGTTTTGGTCGGAAGTACAAAGTTGCAAGTTTTACACGGGTGACTACCGCACCTGGTAAAACCTTTGTAATTCAACCATGTGTCACTCACAGTGTTTGTTTTAGAAGTAAAAAGGGAAGGGGAAAGAGTCATAGCTAGTGTGGGGGCTTTTCTAGACACAATCCTTTAGCTGTCTTTCAAAATATCATATAGAGCATAGTCATCATATAATATAGGTAAATAATTCTTGATGACTCTCTGTATTTGCACGAATTGACGACTATAGGTTAGTACCAAAGTCAATGGATTCCTCATCCCCCTTTGCCCATTTTTTTGTACAGTATGTATTTCCTTTTCATTTCTATATTTGCACCTTCTTTTGTTTTTGTTTTTTTGTGTCAATTTTGCGGTTGGGTCCCATATGAAATAGTTTCTCACAATATAGAAAAAGATGCAGCGCTCACCTTTCTCCAGCTTTCAGATGCACGGACGTGGCTTGGACTTGACTACAAATCGCAATCTCAAAGTAAGAGAAAAATCCAGCTTCTAAAAGTTAGATCCTTTATTCCAAAAAGTTCAAAAATGTTTTCCAAACACAGGATAAAAGTACACGGCCTACATGTTTCGGACGCTCAAAAAACGGTCCTTACTCACCAATTCCTTTGTATCACCAATTCCATCCGGAACATCAGAAAAATGCCTAGTAACTGTATGGTTTCTGATTAACTTATTTATGTCTAGAATGGTTGTAAACAAATCAAAATCTTTAGAACGTGCAACATTTAAACCTAATGACAGAACTTTGATTTGATCCCTGGGTAATTCTATTTTAGATAGGTTCAACACTTCAAGATCAACACGAAAGGGGTCATTCACATTTTTTTTTTTCTGAGTGGGATTGACATCATATGTGCTTTTCTTATCCTTTCGTCCTGCACACCTCCTTCGTTTTTTGAAGGTCCCTCTGTGCTGATCCTATCTTTATTTTTATTTTTATTTCTGTCTTTCTTGTCCCTTTTATAGTATGAAGGCTTTGACTGTCCTCCTTTATGTTCTGCTGTAATTGTCTCAGGGTCTAGCCGGAAAGCCTGTGAGAAGAGTGTATGATCCGTTGTGTCCAATTCCAATGAAAAACTAACTCTAGGTGTTTTTTGTTGCGCTCTTTCTGACATTTTCTTATTTTTTGGGGGGTTGATTTTTTAGAGTAGATCTTGGAGTTGAATTTATATTCTCCCTTATACCCCACTCATAAACATAGTCTTTTGCGTAATCATGTAAATCACGTTGAAATTTGAGATGTTTAGTCTCTACTATTTGTTCTTCCACTTCCCTGATAGCAGACAGGATCTCCTGTTCCATATTAGAATATTTAGTGGATCCTTCATATATCCTCAGGGTTTCTTTACATTTTACACAGAGAATGCTATCGATCATTGATAACACCTCCCTGTGTACAATTATCAGTGACTGACAGCAATCTCTATATACACACTTACACAGACAATGATATCAATTACTGATAAAACCTGCCCCATGTACAGCTATCAGTGACTGACAGCTAAGTCTGTATACAGACACAGAGAATGCTATCAATCACTGATAATACCTCCCTCATGCACAACTATCAGTGACTGTCAGCTATCTCTTTATACACACTTACACAGAGAATGCTATCAATCACTAACGATATCTCCTTGGTGTACAACTATCAGTGACTGAAAACTATCTCTTTATACACACTTACACAGAGAATGCTATCAATCACTGATACACTGATAACACCTCGCCCTTGAACAGCTATCAGTGACTGACAGCTATCTCTGTATACACACTTACACAGGGAATGTTATCAATACCTGATCACACCTCCCCGTGTACAACTGTGAGTGACGGACAGCTATCCCTATATACACACTTACACAGAGAATGCTATTGATTACTGATAACACCTCCCCCATGTACAGCTATCAGTGACTGACAGCTATGTCTGTATACACACTTACACAGAGAATGCTATCAAGCATCTAATATGAGATATTTTTAAAAAAGAATTAAGATTATCTTTAATGTTGGAAAAGAGTACACATTCTTTACAGTCAAATTAGCTGCAGCTCTATGGAAAAACAAAGACTACCTACCATGGGTAGCATGGTGGCTCAGTGGTTAGCACTGGTGCCTTGCAGCACTGGAGTCCTAGGTTCAAATCCAACCAAGGACAACATCTGAATGTAGTTTACAAGTTCTCCACTTGCTTGTGTGGGTTTTCTCCCACACTTCAAAGACATACTGCAAGGGAGCAAAGATAGACATTGCTAATGTCTGTAAAGTGCTTCAGAATATAGTAGCGCTATATAATTGCATAAAATGAATAAATACCTAGTGATATCACATAATAAATGAAAAATTCAGCTATGTACCTGCAAACTTCATCTGTGTATCTAGTACTTGATTCTTGGACAGGCTGATTCCCAATTTAGTAGTGTGGCGGATGCACCTGGAATGATACAGAGTATGAGATTTGAAATTCCATCATAAAGATGAGTAGTAATGGTTTAATTTTCCCATGAGATTAGTTTGTTTCTACTGAAATGATTGCCTCTGCTGCATATGTCTCAGGGGTTGAGGGGATCTACTTGTGCCATGTGTTTGTGTGCTACTCCTGCATCAAAAAGTAAATTACAATAATTTTTAATACTTTATAATTAGATAAAATCAGAAGTAATTTGAATAAGTAATAACTGTACAAGTAATCAGTGTATAATCAGATTTTTTTTAAATGTTTTCTTAAATGTAATTGCTTTAGCTCCTGGTGCTAAACTGTATTTCCACATTTTAATTTATAGCGAATCCTATACATATTTAGACACCATACTGTATGGCGATGCTTCATATAACATATGGATGGACTGGAAATTATTGAAACTTTTTCCTTTTTACATGTATTTCGCAGATGTTTTACCGACAAGTAAATTTTATTGTCTGTCCACACATTGGACTTAAAAATCAGTAGAAAAATGTGCAACATATCTAAAGCAAAAGCCACGTGAGATACATATGAATTTTGTCAAGGACTTTGCAGTGAATTTGCTATGCAAGGAGTGAAATCTGAAGTGAAAACTTGCAGCATTAATTAACATGCTGCACATTTATAATCCTCACATGTTAATTTAAAGGGAACCTGTCATCAACTTTTTGCTGACCTCACTGAGGGCAGTATTAAATAGTGACAGAAATGCAGATTTCAGTGGTGTGTCACTCATGAGCTATAAGTAAGTGGTTGCTGAGAACCAGCATCATAATAATTGCAGACCAGGCCTGGAAAAGAGTCAAATCTTCCAGAGAAGAGTCATGGTTATTCATAATCTCCTGCACTCTCACCCATCTGCTGATGATTGGCAGTTCTCTCCTAGACAGAGAGGGAGAAAACTAGGTAGAAGACTGTCAATCATCAGCAGGTGGGCAGGGAGAGCAAGAATTCAGCAATAACCATGACTCTTCTCAGGTGGCCATGACACTTTTCCAGGCCTAGTCTGCAATGATAGTGATGTAGGTTCTCGGCAACCACTTACTTTTAACTTTTAAATGACGGACCGCTGAAATCAGCTCACCTGTCTCTACTTTATGCTGCTGTTAGTATGGACAGCCCATAAGACCTTAAAGGGGTTATCCCAAAACTAGTTAAAAAAAAAAAAAAAACATGACAATCTCTTTCTAATAAAGTTACTGCTATCACAACTCAGGAAGCAGTTGAAGGATGAAACTGAGCATGTGCAACCATTTCAGTGAGGCGGAAAGAAATAAGAAAAAAATAACAAAAAGCAGGTGGTGCTATACAGATAGATTTCAGTGAATAACTCAGTGGCTATGCTAAATATTTAATTACATGCAACTACAGATCCAGGTGCTGGTTTGAAAACGGTAGAATATGTTTCGTGGGACAGCACCTTTAAGACAGATCTGTATTTTAAACAACAAGTGGATGTGTATGGAGTGTAGCATAAATAATAGAAGTTGTGAAACATGATTTAAATGGGTTGCCCTGTTTAGAAAGCCCATCATCATATACCCTTTTATTAGTAAAGTTAATGCATGGGGTCTGCTTTTTACAATTCTCATTTAAGAGTTATCAAGTATTCAGATATAGGCATGTAACTGCTTTTTAAGCAAAAGCATTTTTACCCTACACCTGCACTGTGGGCGTTCCTTAACATTTTTAATTGATTTGATTTACACCTTTTTGCTTAAAAAGCAGTTACATGCCTGTATCTGAATACTTTAGACTATGAATCCATGAAGACCTGCCTTATGGTTAAAACAAGTTGATTTTATGCAGGATGATTACTTGTTTATACATTTTTTTTAAATGAAGGAATAAAGAATCATTTATTTTACTCACTGGATCCATTTGGACTTTTTTGCTGCTTTCCCTACCTACTTGCCGTACAAGCCCTAGATAACTAGACCACAACTGGTCAACGGTCCCTACACTATTTAGGTGCAGAGTCGGACAAACAACAAAGACAGACAAAGACAACACTAGAGTTGTACGTAAATGGGTCAAAACCAGATAAGCTATACAGTACCAAACGAGAGACAGAGAGTGGTTAGAAGACAAACTGGGGTCAGAGGAACGAGCAATCCAATAAACATAGGAACAAGGAACCAGGAACACTGAGTCAGAGACTATAACTGGCACTTGTGTATGGCCAGGAAGAGGTTTAAATAGAGAGCCAAGTCCCTGGATCAGAACCTGATAGGTCCATGACTCGGCACTCCATTAGTCAGAAACACACAGCAATAGAACAGCTGAGCAAGCAGCCCACTTCTAATCCCCCCCCCCCCCAGCACACGCCTATTGCTTAGGTGCTGTCATGTCACCAGAGGACGTGGCTCAGCAGCTCAATCTTCTCGGCGTAGCCGCGCCGCGGTTGAGGCCAGCGCCGCTGGAGCATGGACAGGTGCATTTCTTACATCCCTAGTATAATTTTTATAGTTTTTTTTTTACACCATAAGGTTTTTACTGATCAAAACAAGATTGATGGTTACAGCAGTCTGACAAAACTCAATACACTTAGTGGTTATAGGCTTATGTGGGAAAACAAATGTATAATTATAGTCTCTCAGTCAGGGCACAAGTTAGTAACAGTGGGTTTGGTAAATGTATATATTTTTTAGGTTGCAATAGATTTATATCTCTTGTTCTGGAATTGCACCCAACATTCTTGAGTGATGACACTCTGACTATGAGTATCTGCCTGCTTTGCAGTAATGAAGATGTTTTTTCCATTTTCCAGGCCATAGTAAACTTCCTCATGGCGCACTCTGCTAACTCTGCGCTGGTGTTCTTTCAGGTTGCTGTATCTCTCTCCTCATAACACACTAAGGGTACTTTCACACGTGCGGCAGAGTGATCCGGCAAGCAATTCCGTTGCCGGAACTGCCTGCCGGATCCGTCAATCTGCATGCAAATGGAAAGCATTTGAAGACATCCGGCTATGGCTCCGTCTTACAAATGCATTGCAGGAACGGATCCGTCTCTCCACTTGTCATGCGAAGAGACGGAGCCGTTATATTTTTTTTCACATTTCTACCTGTCTGCACATGCGCAGTCTGGCAGGACGGATCCGGCATTGCGGTATTTTGAATGCCGGATGCGGCACTAATACATTGCAATGGGGGAAAATGCCGGATGCGGCATTCCGGCAAGTGTTCCGGAATTTTGGACGGAGATAAAACCCCAGCATGCTGCGGTATTATCTCCGTCCTGAAATGTCAAAAAGACTGAACTGAAGACATCCTGATGCATCCTGAACGGATTTCTTTCCATTTAGAATGCATGGGGATAAAACTGATCAGTTTGTTTCCGGTATAGAGCCCCTATGACGGAACTCTATGCCGGAAAAGAAAAATGCAATTGTGAAAGTACCCTAAGGCTCACTCTGCCCAGGCTCTCTCATATTTTGGGATCTTCTCCTAGTAAAATTGCAACTCAATCTGAGGCAGGCTGCTTCAAGATGCAAGAGCTACGAAGTATAAATCAACTACCGTTTTTTGAGGCTACCCCTTTCCACTGCGATGCTCAACAGCTATGGCCCTATTTATGCCCTAAGGTGGTGTACCCCGTGGATTAGTATCTCACACCTTTGCTTGCTGGCTGACTAAATGCAGTAGTATGACTGGATATTTCTCCAGAAGCAGTTTCTCCCTACTATGCTCTCTCTCACTCTTTGTCTCAGACACATGCTGTTACTTTGACTTAATGACCGATAGCCTTAGATCATGAGACCAAAAAGATCATGTCCATAAAAATACAATAACATGATTGGCCACTAGGTAGCAGAATAATCACAGTGCTGCCCATCAACATCTTGCATGATGAAATTCTACACTCCCAAAGTTTCACTTTGCCATTGCAGGCTTCCTGTGTCCTTTGTGTTTTGAGCATTTCTAACCAGGAAATTCACTTCTAAACCAGGCATGCTGCTTTGTAGGGCTCACTCTGCTGAATTTAATGATACCTTTCACTTGGCCTCTTTTACATCTGAAGAAGTGAATAGGGGAGTGGTTATTGCTCTGAATAGAAAAAATGCTGGACTCATATCAACTACTGGACTCAAATCAGCTCATTAGCATATGGATTAAAAGCACTTTTTCTCCACAATAAGGCAACAGATCACTAAGTGAAAGGTATCATTATATTCAGCAGAGTGAGCCCTACAAGGCAGCATGCCTGGTTTATCAGTGAATTTCCTGGTGTCAGGTTCCCTTTAAGTACAGGAAGATAAACTAGCGTGCAATGATGTTTGTACGGTATGTTGCATTATACTGTATAAAAGTTCAGCAAAGGTGGTGTTACCACAACATCATGGTCAAATAGTAAGCCATGGCAACAGAACTTTATGCAAAGGTTATACACTATACTGGTAAATAGGGCAAATACATTTTCATCCTTTACAATCCATCCTTCCATTGCATATTGCTCTTGTTCTAAATTTTCATTATTTTGGACATATTCAGGCATTGTGCTGTTATTGACTGTCATAATGTTGATCTACCAAAGTCAGACTTTATTAAAGACAAAGTAAAAGTCGTAAGCTGCATATTTGTTTCTGCTCATTGTTGGTTACATTTTTCAGGTTGTTTCCAGCTGTCTGTCATATGGACCTTTTTTGTCAAGTTTCTGGAATTTGTTGTAATATATTTTGTACGATGCAATGGGGCTATCAATCTTGTCAAAACAGCAGCTGTATTGAAGAGAGCAGGTATATTACAGCTCCCTTATGAAGCCAGCACTGGTGTAACAGTGTAAGATGCAGGTTAAAATCTATGTTGTGTAGAAGATAATTTTGTGTCTTGCTTTGGTTCTTTTCTCATTGTAGCTGTTTATTAGGGAGTTTAATTATTATACAAAATATATGACGTGAGAGTGAAACTGGGTCGCACATCCTCAATACTATGCTTTTGATATAACAACTGTTTCTCAGCATAATTAAACATGGCTTCTCAGCCCAATTCGTAAGAAATATACCCTATGCTGTGCATAACTGAGGCATTGGTATACAGTTTGATCAAAGAACATAGACCCACTTGCCACGACAAGGTTGCCCTTTAAAACAAATTGGGCTGAGAACCCATATTTAATTATGCTGAGAAACAGTTGTTATATCAAAAGCATAGTATTGAGGATGTGTGATCCAGTTTCACTCTCACATGTCATACATTAATTATTATATAGCCTTCCCCAGTATTATATAGTCTTCTTTACAAGAACAACCAGAAGGTCACCTCTGAGAAGTCATCTACTGATCTTCTATACAACTCCTCTGAAATCTCAATTCTATCAGAATGCTACAATGCTACTGGTTCCAAGTATTTGAGTGGGCAACACAAGAGAAGCACTTTTGGGGTGTGCCTTTATTGTATAATACCGGTGGTCTGTGCCTGCTACGTAACTTTATCCAGCAGGTATGGCTGCAAGAGTACTCATCTGCTCTTTCCTGCTTTCTTTCCAGGTGTTTGACCATTAACGCAGTGCTGCTCTGTCCAATGTGAGCTAAGACCTGCTTTTCATCTGGTATGCCTCTCACTATAGATAAGGTGCACAATCCCTCCATCTCCATCCCCTGAGAAAATGAAACGTGAAACACGCGTCAGGGTCTGAACCACACTGGTCGGTATTATTCATTCCACTAAGTATTCCTTGATGGATTTTGTATAGGATGTATGGCACTAGGCACTTTAGATTTATACATTTTATGTGTTAATTGGATCTTCTCCCATTATTTATCTGTCTCGCCACTTGGAATTTATTGCATGTAAAGGTCGTACTTTGTGATATTATCTTTATTCTCTATTGGGGGCAAGGGAGATCTAATATTAGCACCATTTTTCTAGGGGTCTGGCTTTCTAACATCTGACATATCAGTGGTTCTTTTTCTTTCCTGTGTATGTATGCTGCTGCTACTTTTTAACGTATTTATTTTTCCAATATGTGATGAATTAAATATTTTCTTAGATTTACTGTATGCTGTGTATCGTGTTTGGTGTGGTGACTCCCTCCTTCTGGCAAAGGGCCAACATGCATACCTAATCTTCCCCAGCCTATGGCTGGCCACCTCAGGGTATTTACAGCTGCTTCCCTAGTGGAGGAGTGCCTGAGCAATAGGTTCTATCCTGTAAATCTGTGCGATTATATTGTTTACTTGCCGTGTACCAATCTCTGCCTTATGGATTTCCAGATTAGCACCTACACTGCCTGCTCACACCTCTACACCCTGACCTTTGGACTGTTTACTGAATTGTTCATATGCTGCTTAGCCTATCCTCAGCCTGTTTCCTAACTATGGCTCTGCCTGATCTTTTAGTGCTTCACACAGCGTCTTTTGATCCCCCTTTGAGGGATATCTGGCTTTCATTGTGTTGTAGACCCAATACTGGGGCCCCACATTTATTTTGCATATTACTGTTTCCCAGGGAGCTCTGCACTTTGGATTGCTGTGTTGAGACTCTTAACTGAGGCTTCGCGGTGTTTTTGTGGCTGGTCTCCCTGAGATAAGCTATTATTTTGTTTGAGTAGTCTCCAAGGCATTGCTCCCGGTTAGCCAGAATCCTACCCCACACTGATGAGGGGCAACACCTTGAAACAGCTGTCTGTGAATGGATAACTGGCTTAGGTTTTCCCCGTCACATCCTTAAAGCTTGTAAAAAAGTGGGATGTTGATATACGGGCCACTTAATATGGTGGATTTGGTGATCTCTGTAATGGAGACACCCTTTTGCACCGGTTTTCCTTCCTTTGAGGGATATCTGGTTTTCATTGTGTTGTAGACCCAATACTGGGGCTCCACATTTATTTTGCATATTACTTGATCCCCCTGTGTCAAAAGTCACTTGCAGAGACACTATTCCAAGAGTTAATGGCATGGCAGTTCAATAATGCCCTTTGGATTAGCCCTAAGTCAAATCTGTTCAGTGGCACAGCAGGTCCTCATTTGCTTCAGTAACAAGATAGGCACACCACTCGTCAGGAGGAGGCTTAGGAAATTTATTTTAAGTGGCTCTTGTGGCAGGAAAAAACAGTGTGATTATTTTACATATAAAAGATATGGAATAATAAGGTCCAAGCTTGGCTTCCAATGGAGAATTTCTGAAAAAAATGCAGTTTCTTTATTAAATAATTAGCAATTAGAGGGAAGACCCAGTAGATTGCTAAACTATTGATGTTACTTTGGCATTCCCATCTCAGTGTCACAGTCTTTACTTTGTATTTAGGACATTGTGATACTTTTCTATATAATATAAATTATGTAGTTCTTTTTGTATCTCAGAGGTTGTTAAATAGCCAAAATCCCAAATCTTCCTTAGGCGTCTCTAGATTTACATTACATGTTTTAAAGCCAGAAATGCATGAGCACTGCAGGTCTGTGTGGTTTTCCTTATTCACTCTTCATCTCTATAAATGTAGAGATGTAGCCACGACTACTTTGACTAGCTTAATGCGTTAATGCAACAAAAACACATAGCAGTAATGCAACAAATCTTGTTAAAGTGGCCATACTAGTGCAGCTGGTATCAAAATAATTCTGGTTATATCTGTACATTTCCTTTCTCCATTCTTGTGCTTGTAGGCAGCTTCTCAAATCTATTGGTTAACACAATGCTTCCATACACACTGCTGTAACACAATAATCGAGAATGTAGGAATATGCAACTGCTGAAGGGAGAAAGAGGTATTATCTTTGTATTCGGTATTGATTTATGGAAAAATGTAAACAATTGACTTTAAATTATTTAGTGAGCAGGCAGCTGGCTATATGTCTTCATTAGAGTTGAGCGAACACCTGGATGTTCGGGTTCGAGAAGTTCGGCCGAAGTTCCCGAAAATGCTCGGGTTCAGGATCTGAACTGGACCCGAACTTCACCCCGAACCCAAACCCCATTGAAGTCAATGGGGACCCGAACTTTTGGGCACTAAAAAGGCTGTAAAATAGCCCAGAAAAGGGCTAAAGGGCTGCAAAAGGCAGCAAAATGTAGGTAAATCTCCTGCAAACAAATGTGGATAGGGAAATGACTTAAAATAAAATAAAATAAATAAAAATTTACCAATATCAATTGGCAACTTGGAGGAGGAGGAGGTGGAATTGGAGGTTGGGGTGGCATCAGGTGGGGATGCTATGGGAGTTGATGTTCTCATCACAGCCAAAAAGGATTCATGTCTGCCTGCAGTGCCACAGGCCTCATTCACAGACTCAGGGCCATGGCACCCGCAAAGAGCGCAAAGAGGAGAGCGGTCCCGTAACAGCAACACAGGCCTCAGGTTAACCAGCAAAGGAACAGGCCATTATCATTTATGTAGGCCCCTGACACCCAGACAGAGGAGAGGCAATTTGACAGTAAAAAGAGTTTAATGTTTATCACCTAGACAGCAAGCAATTAAACGAAATGTAGGCCACTGACACCCAGACAATGGGGCGGTCATTAGACAGTAAAAAGAGTTTAATATCTCCCACCAAGAAAACAAATGATTAAACAACATATGGGCCCCTGACACCCAGACAATGGACAGTAAAAAGTGTTAAATGTCTGCCACCAAGACAGCAAGCAAGTACGTGAAAGTTAGGCCCCTGACACCCAGACAGAGGAGAGAGGTCCCATGGCAGCAAAAGAGGCATCATGTCACCCACCAACGGAGAAGGTCACTTTTAGTTATTTAGGCCCCAGCACACAGACAGAGGAGAGAGGCCCCAAAGCAGAGAATCAGGCTTTATGTCACCCACCAATAGTGAAGGCCACTTTCAGATATTTAGGCCCCTGGAACCCAGATGGAGGAGAGGTTCATTCAACTTTGGGTTGCCCCGCAAAATAATGGTAAAATTAGAAAAAGAGGATTCAATAAAGAAGTGCCCTGGAGTACAAGAATATATGGTTAAGGGGAGGTAGTTATAAATGTCTATTCTGCACAAGGGATGGACAGGTCATGTGGGATTCATGCCTGGTTCATTTTTATGAACGTCAGCTTGTCCACGTTGGCTGTGGACAGGCAGCTGTGTTTGTCAGTAATGACGCCACCTGCGTGCTGAATACATGTTCAGACAAAACTCTGGCCGCCAGGAAGGCCAGCAGCTCCAAGGCATAAAAGGCTAGCTCTGGCCACGTGGACAATTTGGAGACCCAGAAGTTGAATGGGGCGGAACCATCAGTCAGTACGTGGAGGGGTGTGCACACGTACTGTTCCACCGTGTTAGTGAAATGCTGCCTCCTGCTAACACGTTCCGTATCAGTTGGTGGTGCAGTTAGCTGTGGCGTGGTGACAAAACTTTTCCACATCTCTGCCATGCTGACCCTGCTCTCAGAGGAGCTGGCCGTGACACAGCTGCATTGGCAACCTCTCCCTCTGCCTTCACCTGGGGCTTCCACTTGTTCCCCTGTGACATTTGGGAATGGAGCGCGTCTACCAATGTGTGCTTGTACTCGTGCATCTTCCTATCCGCTCCAGTGCAGGAAGTAAGGTGGGCACATTGTCTTTGTACCGGGGATCCAGCAGGGTGGCAACCCAGTAGTCTGCACATGTTAAAATGTGGGCAACTCTGCTGTCGTTGTGCAGGCACTGGAGCATGTAGTCGTTCATGTGTGCCAGGCTGCCCAGAGGTAAGGACAAGCTGTCCACTGTGGGAGGCGTATCGTCAAAATGGCGCAACAGGGTACATAGGTCTCGCATGAAGGCCCAGTCATTGGTGGTGAAGTGGTGCTGTTCAGCAGTGCTACTGACCCGTGCGTGCTGCAGCTGAAACTCCACTATGGCCTGCTGCTGCTCGCATGGTCTCTCCAGCATGTGCAAGGTGGAGTTCCACCTGGTGGGCATGTCGCATATGAGGCGGTGAGTGGGAAGGCCGAAGTTCCGCTGTAGCGCAGACAGGCAAGCTGCGGCAGGATGTGAATGCCGGAAGCGCGCACAGACGGCCCGCACTTTATGCAGCAGCTCTGACATGTCGGGGTAGTTGTGAATGAACTTCTGCACCACCAAATTCAGCACATGCGCCAGGCAAGAGATGGGCATCAAACCGGCTAGTCCCAGAGCTGCGACAAGATTTCGCCCATTATCACACACCACCAGGCCGGGCTTGAGGCCCACCTGCAGAAACCACTCATCGGTCTGTTGTTCAATACCCCGCCACAACGCCTGCGCGGTGTGGGGCCTGTCCCCCAAACATATGAGTTTCAGAACGGCCTGCTGACGTTTACCCCGGGCTGTGCTGAAGTTGGTGGTGAAGGTGTTTGGCTGACTGAATGAGCAGTTGAAAGAAGAGGAGGAGGAAGCTGAGTAGGAGGAGGAGGCTACAGGAGGCAAAGAATGATGCCCTGCGATTCTTGGTGGGGGAAGGACATGCACCAAAGAACTCTCTGCCTGGGGCCTAGCCGCCACTACATTTACCCAGAGTGCAGTTAGGGAGATATAGCGTCCCTGGCCGTGCTTAGTGGTCCACGTATCTATGGTTATGTGGACCTTGCCACAGGTGGTCCACATATCTGTGGTTATGTGGACCTTGCCACAGATGGCGTTGCGCAGTGCACACTTGATTTTATCGGATACTTGGTTGTGCAACAGAGACACGGCTCTCTTGGAGAAGTAGTGGCAGCTGGAAACAACATACTGTGGGACAGCCATCTCCATCAGCTGTTTGAAGCTGTCTGTGTCCACCAGCCTGAATGACAGCATTTCAAAGGCCAGTAGTTTAGAAATGCTGGCATTCAGGCCCAGGGCTTGAGGGTGGCTAGGTGGGAATTCACGCTTTCTCTCCAATGTTTGTGAGATGGAGAGCTGAACGCTGCCGTGTGACATGGTGTAGATGCTTGGTGACCGAGGTGGTGGTGTTTGAGGCACATCCTCTATTTGCTGGGCGGCAGGTGCCAACATTCCTCCCAAGGTAGAGGAAAAGGGACCAGGGGAGCCTGAGTGAGTTCCTTGTTTTTAAGGTGTTTACTCCACTGCAGTTCATGCTTTGCATGTAGATGCCTGGTCATGCAGGTTGTGCTAAGGTTCGGAACGTTAATGCCTCGCTTCATGCTCTGATGGCAAAGCGTGCAAACCACTCGGATCTTGTCGTCAGCACATTGTTTGAAGAAGTGCCATGCCAGGGAACTCCTTGAAGCTGCCTTTGGGGTGTTCGGTCCCTGGGGGCGTCTGTTCTGCTTTTGCCCCCTGCTCCCTCTTTTGCTACACTGTTGGCTCGGTCTCACCACTGCCTCTTCCTCTGAACTATGAAAGTCAGTGGCATGACCTTCATTCCATGTGGGGTCTAGGACCTCATCGTCCCCTGCATCGTCTTCCACACAGTCTTCCTACCTGACCTCCTGTTCGGTCTGCACACTGCAAAAAGATGCAGCTGTTGGCACCTGTGTTTCGTCATCATCAGAGACGCGGAGACTCTGATGAGGTGGTATTCCCATGGCCTCATCATCAGGAAACATAAGTGGTTGTGCGTCAGTGCATTCTATGTCTTCCACCACTGGGGAAGGGCTAGATGGGAAACCCTGGGAAACCCTGCCAGCAGAGTCTTCAAACAGCATAAGAGATTGCTGCATAACTTGAGGCTCAGACAGTTTCTCTGATATGCATGGGGGTGATGTGACAGACTGATGGGCTTGGTTTTCAGGCGCCACCTGTGGGCTTTCTGCTTAAGAATGGGTGGGAGATAATGTTGTGAACGTGCTGGATCCACTGTCGGACACCCAATTGACTGATGGCACATCATGACTAAGGATCCGCACCTATAGTGATCCGAAACCGGTCGATTTCTTGCATTGCTGTACGTTGGTTTTTATCTGCACGGGATTCAACAAAGCCTCAAGTTTTCCAGTGAAGCTGGACCGTTTTTTTCTTCAATACTGTATTTTATTCCAAGTAACATTCACAATTCTGCAATTCTGCAAGCTGCAGAGCTGAAATCTGTCAACCTTCAATGGTCCAATGTCTTTTCACAGCTTGCTCTGGTAATTGCAGTGTCATCTTTGCACCACACAGTGCACAGCATTTTGGAAAAGGTAATTATGTCCCTGTATTGTAGAAGTTTAACTAAGCTGTTGCTGTTGTGACAAGCTTGCTGTTTTCAATCACCGCTGCATGGTAACTGCAGCTCTGGAGTATAATACAGGCCTTGACTCAGGATCAGTACAAGATAAGTAAAATAATGTTTTTGCAAAATCACAGATTTTTTTTTTTTTTTACTTAGATTATGGCCAGGTATAAACTATAAATTGTGTTCAGAGACGTTAAAAGGATATTAAATACATAAGCCAATTAAATTAAAAGAATCAAATTTTCAATTATATTTGCTTCTATTTTTTTAGATTATAATTTGATTATAATATTTCTGACTTTTCTTAACTTTTCCTACAATGTTTCAGGTTAAAAAAAAAATGTGCCTCCTTTTCTTGGGCCATGTAATTTGTAGCATCAGGGCAGTGCTGTGGCTTGATGACGCTATTTCTTCATTTATCCTACCGAGATTCATCTAATATCCGTTCAGCTGGCATGTCATATATATGCATCATAAATTCTTCCCTGAAGGAAAAGATAGCTCACACTGACAGGTTGACTAATATGAAACTGAGACTGAGGACTTCAAAGACATATGATGCAGCCTTAATAGTCCTCCTGGCAAGCTCTCTAACTAATATCCACACTGCCTTCATTGTGTAGCCAAAGTTCAGCTTGCAGCTTTAATAGACCTGATTGCAGTGCAAACCTAACACAATATGTTCCTACATTTAAAATGAAGTAAATAGCAAAAAAAGATAAATCATATATAAATCAATAAAAAAAAAAAATGCAAAAAATATTATAAATCTCATTTTTTCTTTTTAAAATCATTTTATTGATTTTCAACAACGAATACACATACATTGTAACAATGCACATTGATACGCCGATATCTAAGCAATTTACAAATACAGACGACAATGCCTAAATCAGCTTCATACAGTCAGAGAACAAAACATGAACATCAGCAGATAAGTGATCAAGGACAAGGGTTTATTTAATGATAATACTTTAGGGTGTTCCCTGGATCACTCGCTGGTAAAGCTGTTATTGTGCTAAAAATGGTGAGTAAAAGGCGTTACAAATAGCATAACATGGGGGGGGGGTGGTGACATAGGGAAGAAAGAAGGGAAGATGGGGGGGGGGGGGTAACACTGTGGGTATGGCCTGAGCATAGTGAAAAACAAAGGTCTCGATCACCCCACAGGAAGTCACATATTAAGCTATTGAAGGTCCTCACTCAATCACACCACTAGACAAATTAGCAATGAGAACGCTTGGAGCCTGGTGCAGTTACCTGTGACCAGCAGACGAGGGGGAGGGGAGTTGATTTAACAAGAACCTTATTTGTTGTTTCTCCAGTCCGCCCACGGCATCCAGATTATTATATATTTATGATGGTATCTTTGCTCCCAATGGGAGAGTTCTTCCAATCAGGAAAGGGATTCCACTTCGTCAAGCCAAAAATTGATGGCAGGGGTCACCCCAGTTCTCCAGTTTGAAGCAATGACGGCATTCTGGTGGTGGTAACAGCATGCGTTGATTGGCGTGCTGTCTAGTTGACCCCGGGTGCCGATACATGCTGTTTGACTGTGCCACTAGCTACTTGCAATGACCTCCCCCTGCTTCCAACTTGTCTCCTCCTCCTCTCTGTCTCCCCATCTGAAATTTCCCCCTCTTCTTCTCTTCGAGCAGGCACCCATGTGACATCCACGGACACATCGTCTTCAACAACCGCTTCACTTGTATCTGACAACTCAGCAAGGGAAGCAGCAGCGGGTACAACATCATGATCATCGCACCGTACGTCCATGTGTGTGATGCTGCCTGACTAAGACATATCCCTGTTATCTACATCCTCTGGCTATAATGTTTGCGCATCACTCATTTCTTCCAACTGATGTGCAAATAGAGATGAGCGAACACCTGGATGTTCGGGTTCGAGAAGTTCGGCTGAACTTCCCAAAAATGTCCGGGTTCGGGATTCGAACTCGAGCCGAACTTTGTCCCGAACCCGAACCCCATTGAAGTCAATGGGGACCCGAACTTTTAGGCACTAAAAAGGCTGTAAAATAGTCCAGGAAAGGGCTAGAGGGCTGCCAAAGGCAGCAAAATGTAGGTAAATCCCCTGCAAACAAATGTGGATAGGGAAATTAATTAAAATAAAATAAATAAAAATTAACCAATATCAATTGGAGAGAGGTCCCACAGCAAGGAATCATGTGTCATATAACCCACCACTGGAGAGGGCACTTTCAGTTATTTAGGCCCAGCACCCAGACCGAGGATACAGGTTCCACAGCAAGGAATCATGCGTCATATCAACCACCACTGGAGAAGGCCACTCTCATTTATTTTGGACCAGCATCCAGACAGAGGAGAGAGGTCCCACAGCAAGCAATCATGCGTCATATCAACCACCACTTGAGAAGGCCACTTTCAGTTATTTAGGCCGAGCACCCAGACAGAGGAGAGAGGTCCCACAGCAAGGAATCATGCGTCATATCACCCACCACTGGAGAAGGCCACTTTCAGTTATTTAGGCCCAGCACCCAGACCGAGGATACAGGTTCCACAGCAAGGAATCATGCGTCATATCACCCACCACCGGAGAAGGCCACTCTCAGTTATTTCGGCCCAGCACCCAGACAGAGGAGAGAGGTCCCACAGCAAGGAATCATGCGTCATATCAACCACCAACGGAGAAGGCCACTCTCAGTTATTTCGGACCAGCACCCAGACAGAGGAGAGGTTCATTCAACTTTGGGTTGCACTGCAAGATCATGGTAAAGTTAAAAAAATGAGGATTCAATAAAGAAGAGCCCCAGAGTACAAGAATACATGGTTGATGGGGAGGCAGTTATAAATGTTTATTCTGCACAAGGGAGGCACAGGTCCTGTGGGATCCATGCCTGGTTCATTTTTATGAACGTCAGCTTGTCCACGTTGGCTGTGGACAGGCGGCTGTGTTTGTCAGTAATGACGCCCCCTGCCGTGCTGAATACACGTTCAGACAAAAAGCTGGCCACCTGGCAGGCCAGCACCTCCAAGGCATAAAATGCTAACTCTGGCCACGTGGACAATTTGGAGACCCAGAAGTTGAATGGGGCCAAACCATCAGTCAGTACGTGGAGGGGTGTGCAGATGTACTGTTCAACCATGTTAGTGAAATGCTGCCTCCTGCAAAAACGATCCGTATCAGGTGGTTGTGCAGTTAGCTGTGGCGTGGAGACAAAACTTTTCCACATTTCTGCCATGCTAACCCTGCCCTCAGAAGAGCTGGCCGTGACACTGCTGCGTTGGCGACCTCTTGCTCCTCCTCTGCCTTCTCCTTGGGCTTCCACCTGTTCCCCTGTGACATTTGGGAATGCTCTCAGGAGCGTGCGCTTGAACTCGCGCATCTTCCTATCACGCTCCAGTGCAGGAAGTAAGGTGGGCACATTGTCTTTGTACCGGGGATCCAGCAGGGTGGCAACCCAGTAGTCCGCACACGTTAAAATGTGCGCAACTCTGCTGTCGTTGCACAGGCACTGCAGCATGTAGTCGCTCATGTGTGCCAGGCTCCCCAGAAGTAAGGACAAGCTGTCCTCTGTGGGAGGCGTATCGTCATCATCCTCCGTATCCCCCCAGCCATGCACCAGTGATGGGCCTGAGCTGTGTTGGGTGCCACCCCGCTGTGAACCTGCTTCATCCTCATCCTCTTCCATCTCCTCCTCATCCTCCTCGTCCTCCAGTAGTGGGCCCTGGCTGGCCACATTTGTACCTGGCCTCTGCTGTTGCAAAAAACCTCCCTCTGAGCCACTTCTAACAGACTAGCCTGAAAGTGCTAAAAATGACCCCTCATCCTCCTCCTAACGCTGATAACGGTGTCATCGCCACTGGCCATGTTGGTGGAGTACTCGAAACAGCGCAACAGGGCACACAGGTCTCGCATGGAGGCCCAATCATTGGTGGTGAAGTGGTGCTGTTCCGCAGTGCGACTGACACGTGCGTGCTGCAGCATCTCCAGCATGTGCAAGGTGGAGTTCCACCTGGTGGGCACGCCGCATATGAGGCGGTGAGCGGGAAGGCCGAAGTTACGCTGTAGCGCAGACAGGCGAGCAGTGGCAGGATGTGAACGCCGGAAGCGCGCACAGACGGCCCTCACTTTATGCAGTAGCTCTGACATGTTGGGGTAGTTGTGAATGAACTTCTGCACCACCAAATTCAGCACTTGCGCCAGGCAAGGGATGTGCGTCAAACCGGCTAGTCCCAGAGCTGCGACGAGATTTCGCCCATTATCACACACCACCAGGCCGGGCTTGAGGCCCACCGGCAGCAACCACAGGTCGGTCTGTTGTTCAATACCCCGCCACAACTCCTGCGCGGTGTGGGGCCTGTCCCCCAAACATATGAGTTTCAGAATGGCCTGCTGACGTTTACCCTGGGCTGTGTTGAAGTTGGTGGTGAAGGTGTGTGGCTGACTGGATGAGCTGGTGGAAGCAGAGGAGGAGGAAGCCGAGTAGGAGGAGGAGGCTACAGGAGGCAAAGAATGATGCCATGTGATCCTTGGCGGCGGAAGGACGAGCGCCAAGAAACTCTCGGCTTGGGGCCCAGCCGCCACTACATTTACCCAGTGTGCAGTTAGGGAGATATAGCGTCCCTGGCCATGCTTACTGGTCCACGTATCTGTGGTTAGGTGGACCTTGCCACAGATGGCGTTGCGCAGTGCACACTTGATTTTATCGGATACTTGGTTGTGCAGGGAAGGCACGGCTGTCTTGGAGAAGTAGTGGCGGCTGGTGACAACATACTGTGTGACAGCCATGGACATCAGCTGTTTGAAGCTGTCTGTGTCCACCAGCCTGAATGACAGCATTTCAAAGGCCAGTAGTTTAGAAATGCTGGCATTCAGGCCCAGGGCTCGAGGGTGGCTAGGTGGGAATTTACGCTTTCTCTCCAAGGTTTGTGAGATGGAGAGCTGAACGCTGCCGTGTGACATGGTGGAGATGCTTGGTGACGCAGGTGGTGGTGTCGGTGGCACATCCTCTGTTTGGTGGGAGGCAGGTGCCAACATTCCTCCCGAGGCGGAGGAAGAGGCCGAGGCAGCAGCAGAAGAGGGAGCAGGGGGAGCCTGAGTGAGTTCCTTGCTTTTAAGGTGTTTACTCCACTGCAGTTCATGCTTTGCATGAAGATGCCTGGTCATGCAGGTTGTGCTAAGGTTCAGAACGTTAATGCCTCGCTTCAGGATCTGATGGCACAGCATGCAAACCACTCGGGTCTTGTCGTCAGCACATTGTTTAAAGAATTGCCATGCCAGGGAACTCCTTGAAGCTGCCTTTGGGGTGCTCGGTCCCTGGTGGCGGTGGCCAGTATCAGGCGAACTCTCTTGGCGGCGGCTGTTCTGCTTTTGCCCCCTGCTCCCTCTTTTGCTACGCTGTTGGCCTCGGTCTCACCACTGCCTCTTCCTCTGAACTATGAAAGTCAGTGGCACGACCTTCATTCCATGTGGGGTCTAGGACCTCATCGTCCCCTGCATCGTCTTCCACACAGTCTTCCTCCCTGACCTCCTGTTCGGTCTGCACACTGCAGAAAGACGCAGCAGTTGGCACCTGTGTTTCGTCATCATCAGAGACGTGCGGACTCCGATGAGGTGGTATTCCCATGTCCTCATCATCAGGAAACATCAGTGGTTGTGCATCAGTGCATTCTATGTCTTCCACCACTGGGGAAGGGCTAGGTGGATTTCCTTGGGAAACCATGCCAGCAGAGTCTTCAAACAGCAATAGAGACTGCTGCATAACTTGAGGCTCTGACAGTTTCCCTGATATGCATGGGGGTGATGTGACAGACTGATGGGCTTGGTTTTCAGGTGCCACCTGTGCGCTTTCTGCAGAAGACTGGGTGGGAGATAATGTTGTGAACATGCTGGATCCACTGTCGGCCACCCAATTGACTAGCGCCTGTACCTGCTCAGGCCTTACCATCCTTAGAACGGCATTGGGCTCCACCAAATATCGCTGTAAATTCTGGCGGGTACTGGAACCTGAGGTAGTTGGTTCACTAGGACGTGTAGCTGTGGCAGAATGGCCACGTCCTCTCCCAGCACCAGAGGGTACAGTAACACCACCACGACCGCGTCCGCGTCCCTTACTAGATGTTTTCCTCATTGTTACCGTTCACCAAGCACCACAATAAGGAATAAAATATTTGGCCCAATGTATTGATTTCAAATTTAGGCCTTTTTTTACAGGCACCTAACACTATCTGCCTATTTGTATATGTAGCATATTACACTAATCCAGGCACAGCAGTAACCACTGATTTAGGGGAATATCTCTTTTAGGGCTAGTATTTAGGCCCTGGATGAAAGGTATCCTTTTATGGACAGATTTACACTTGGCCTGCAACAGCTGGGACACCAGATTCAGGGTTTTGCTATATTGGCAGGTTAATTTCACCCCAGAACAAAATATATGTGTAAGCGGACACTATGAAATCTGGCCTGAAACTGTTTGGACACCAGATCCAGGGTATTGATAAATTGGCAGGTTAATTTAACCCCAGAACAAAATATATGTGTAAGCGGACACTATGAAATCTGGCCTGAAACTGTTTGGACACCAGATCCAGTGTATTGCTATATTGGCAGGTTAATTTCACCCCAGAAAAAAATATATGTGTAAGCGGACACTATGAAATCTGGCCTGAAACTGTTTGGACACCAGATCCAGGGTATTGCTATATTGGCAGGTTAATCTAACCCCAGAAAAAAATATATGTGTAAGCGGACACTATGAAATCTGGCCTGAAACAGTTTGGACACCAGATCCAGGGTATTGCTATATTGGCAGGTTAATTTTACCCCAGTAAAAAAATATATGTGTAAGCGGACACTATGAAATCTGGCCTGAAACTGTTTGGACACCAGATCCAGGGTATTGCTATGTTGGCATGTTAATCTAACCCCAGAAAAAAATATATGTGTAAGCGGACACTATGAAATCTGGCCTGCAACTGTTTGGACACCAGATCCAGGGTATTGCTATATTGGCAGGTTAATTTAACCCCAGAACAAAATATATGTGTAAGCGGACACTATGAAATCGGTCCTGCAACTGCTGGGACACCAGATCTAGGGTATTGCTATATTGGCAGGTTAATTTCACGCCAGAAAATTATCTATCCTTTGCCAGACAGCAGACAGTATTATACTTGTCTAGCCAAAGCTGGAACACCAGATTTAGGGGATTAGTATTTGGGCAATTGTATTTAACCCCTTAATAAAATATATAAATTGCTGTCCTGAGTTTCTAGGGGTGACAATTAGCACAGCCAAGCCCCTGATGTAGGATATAGCAAAAAAAAAAAACTAGTATTGATGGATTGATGGACTTGGTGGCAGCTTCTTCTGGTGCACCACAAGTCACAAAATGGCCGCCGATCAACCCAGAAAATAAGTGACAGAAAAACGCTCTGTGCAGCCTAAAAACCAGTGAGCAAGTAACTAGCAGAAGTTCAATGATTCTCAGCTGTAGATCAATCCGTTCATTAGGTGCTGTTGCTGACTTTAACCTGCCTAATCTCGCCCTGACAGAAGCTGCGTCCTCTCCCTACACTAGTAAGAGCAGTGTGACGTGCGGCGCTACGTGACTCCAGCTTAAATAGAGGCTGGGTCACATGCTGCACTTGGCCAATCACAGCCATGCCATTAGTAGGCATGGCTGTGATGGGCTCTTAGGGCAAGAAGTAAAACGCTAGCTGATTGGCTGCTGTGCAGCCCTTCAGAAAGCGGGAAGTAATCGACGAACACCGAACCCGAACCCGAACTTTTTTGAAAATGTCCGGGTCCGGGTCCTGGACACCCCAAAATTCGGTATGAACCCGAACGATGCTCGAACTGTTCGCTCAACACTATGTGCAAATAACTCCTCTGACAGATCAAATGAAGCAGCTGTGGTGCTAGTGTTAGTGGTGGCGGCAGGCGGTCGAGTGGTAACTTGAGAGGTGCCCGAAGCTGAGCTGGAGGAGGATGGTGCATCAAGGTTCCGAGTGGAAGCTGTAGAAGATTGGGTGTCCTGTGTTAGCCAGTCAACTATGTCCTCAGAACTTTTCGAGTTCAGGGTATGTGGCCTCTGAACACTGGGCATTATTCTAGGTCCAAAGGGAATCACAGCACCACGACCACGACGGCCCCTGCGGGATGGCCTGCCTCTGCCTGTCGTTTTTTTTTAGATTAGTTTAGTTGTACTATGCGTGCAAGCTACTGTGACACCAGATATGAGTGGCACTGTGCACTGGCAGCAGTTGGCAGAGTACACGCTGTAGGCCTGACACACAAGCTTGCAGACAACTAACTGCTATTCAATCTATTACAGTCAAAATTGTTGTTGTTTTTTTTTATGTAATCTACTGTGACACCAGATATGAGTTGCACTGGTGACACTGTGCACTTGCAGGGCCTGAAACACACACGCGTGCAGGCAACTGACTGCTATTATTTTACAGTCAAAATAGTTTTTGTTTTTTTTATGTAATCTACTGTGACACCAGATATGAGTTGCGCTGGTGACACTATGCACTTGCAGGGCCTTAAACACACACGCGTGCAGGCAACTGACTGCTATAATATTACAGTCAAAATTGTTGTTGTTTTTTAAATGCAATCTACTGTGACACCAGATATGAGTTGCACTTGTGACACTGTGCACTTGCAGGGCCTGAAACACACACGCGTGCAGGCAACTGACTGCTATTATATTACAGTCAAAATTGTTGTTTATTTTTTAAATGTAATCTACTGTGACACCAGATATGAGTTGCACTGGTGACACTGTGCACTTGCAGGGCCTAAAACACACAGGCGTGCAGGTAACTAGCTGCTATTATATTACAGTAAAATTGTTGTTGTTTTTTTTAAATGTAATCTACTGTGACACCAGATATGAGTTGCACTGGTGACATTGTGCACTTGCAGGGCCTAAAACACACACGCGTGCAGGTAACTAGCTGCTATTATATTACAGTAAATTTTTATTTTATTATTTTTAAAAGATAACTGTCACATTTAGACCCAAATTTCAATATTCATATATGTAGTTTCCAATAACATGATATTCCAGAATCAATAACTATTTGACTTACTCACCCCATATTTCATAAGATCCAGCCCTTAGCAACCAGTCTGCACAAAACTGCAATTTCCTTATTCAGCTGCCCTCACCCTGAGGCTAATCCCGCCTGCCCTCACTACCCACAATGCATTGAGCTCCTCGTGCACTAGCTTCTGCACCTCAACCAATAGGTGCTCTCCACACTTAAACACGCCCCCCTCCTGCTATTACATACACTTTAGGAAGTGGTAGAACTGTGTGAACATTCTCTGTTGCATGGACAAAGAAAACTAATGGTAAGCTAGTCTTTATAATATAATAGCACTGCCTTACACTATATATATTCTTTATTATTCATGTTATATGTTTGTGGTAGTCAGGCATGGTTGTGTCCCCTACATGCTCCAGCGCCACACTGAGCCTTTGCTGCACACGCTCTGCTTTTACAGTGTTTCTATGTAAAAAGCACTACATGCAGTGTGAGTTCATTTCCAGTACAGCATGGGCAGCAGAGATGTGATCTGCTTGTAACTAACCATCTAAGGGCTCGTTCACATCACCATTTCTCCTTTCCGTTCTCCGGCTCAGTTAAGGAACAGAAGAACAGAAAGGACGGATTTTGGAGATAACACCTAACTGAGCGTAATGGAGCCTAAAGACCCCATAGACTATAATGGGGACCGTTCCCTGTCCGCTCAGAACATTTTTGAGCGAAGACGAAAGTAGTGCATGCAGGACTTTCATTTCTGCTCAAAAATCATGTTCTAAGCGGACACGGAACGGACCCCATTATAGTCTATAGGGGATTTAGGCTCCGTTACGCTCAGTTAGGTGTCAGTTATCTCTAGAATCCGTCCTTTCCGTTCTCCTGCTCCTTAATGGAGCCAGAGAACGGAAAGCAGAAACGGTCATGTGAACGAGCCCTTAGATCTACTGTGATAGTGGCACATATATATGTGCTGTATCACTGCTATGATAGGGGGACATAAATGGGCGGCAGAATTACTGTCATGGGGACACATATCGGCTGAATGACTGCTGTGATAGGGGATCATACATGGGCGACAGAATTACTGTCATGGGGACACATATGTGCAGAATGACTGGTGTGATAGGGGGACATACATGGGCAGAAGAATTAGTGTCATGGGGGCACATGTGCAGAATAACTGGTGAAATAGGGGGACATACATGGGCTGCAGGATTAGTGTCATGGGGACACATATGTGCTGTATCACTGCTGTGATAGGGGAACATATATGGGCGGCAGAATTACTGTCATGGGGACACATATGTGCAGAATGACTGGTGTGATAGGGGAACATACATGGGCGGCAGAATTAGTGTCATGGGGACACATATGTGCAGAATGACTGCTGTGATAGGGGGACATACATGGGCTACACAATTACTGTCATGGGGACATCGAGGGTTAACAGCCCAAAAAAACTCTATATTTATTGCCCTGATTCTGTGGTTTACAGGAACACCCCATATGTAGACGTAAACTGATGTAAGGACAAGCGGCAAGGCACAGAAGGAAAGGAGCACCATATGGTTTTTGGAAGGCAGATTTGGCTGGACTGATTTTTAGATGCCGTGTCCCATTTGAAGCCCCCCTGATGCACCTTTACAGTAGAAACTCCCAAAAATTGACCCCATTTTGGAAACTAGGGGATAAGGTGCCAGTTTTATTGGTACTATTTTGGGGTAAATATGATTTTTAATTGCTCTATATTACGTTTTTGTGAGGCAAGGTAATAAAAAAAAGGGCTGTTTTGGCACTGTTTTTATTTTTTACAATATTCATCTGACAGGGTAGATCATGTGTTATTTTTATAGAGCAGATCGTTACGGATGTGGCAATACCCTATATGTATACTTTTTCTTATTTATTTAAGTTTTACTCAATAATAGCATTTTTTAAACAAAAAAATTATGTTTTAGTGTCTCTATATTCTTAGAGCTATAGCTTTGTTATTTTGACTGATTGTTTTAGTTATGGTCTCATTTTTTGATGAGGTGTCGGTTTGATTGGTACTATGTTGGGGGGGCATACGCCTTTTTGATCGCTTGGTGTTGCAATTTTCGTGATGTAAGTTGACAAAAATGGCTTTTTTTGGCACTGTTTTTATTTTTAGTTTTTTTACGGTGTTCAGCTGATGGGTTAGATCAGGCATCCTCAAACTGCGGCCCTCCAGCTGTTGCAAAACTACAACTCCCAGCATGCCTGCACAGCCTACAGGTATCAGCCTACAGCAGTGCATTCTGGGAGTTGTAGTTTTACAACATCTGGAGGGCCGCAGTTTGAGGATGCCTGGGTTAGATGATGTGATATTTTTATAGAGCAGGTCCTTATGGACGTGTCGATACCTAATATGTATACTTTTTTATTTATTTAGGTTTTACACAATCATTTTTGAAACAGAAAAAATCATGTTTTAGTGTCTCCATAGTCTGAGAGCCATAGTTTTTTCAGTTTTGAGACGATTGTCTCAGGTTGGGTATCATTTTTGCGGGAAGAGGTGATGGTTAGATTGGTGCTATTTTGGGGGTCATATGACTTTTTGTGATGTAAGGTGACAAGAAAATGGCTTTTTGACAAAGTTTTCTTTTTTTTTTTTACAGTGTTCACTTGAGGGGTTAGGTCATGTGGTATTTATATAGAACCAGTTCTTACAGATGCGGCGATACCTAATTTGAAACACGAAAAAGCATTTTTGAAATTAAGAAAATCATGTTTTAGTCTCAGAGCCATAGTTTTTTAATTTTTAGGGCGATTGTTTTTGGTAGGGTCTCATTTTTTGCAGGATGAGGCGACAGTTTTATTGGTTCTATTTTGGCCGGCGTACGCCATTTTGATCGCTTTGTGTTCAAATTTTTGTCATAAGGTGACAAATAATGGCTTTTTTTACATGGTTTTTATTTTTTACGGTGTTCACCTAAGGGGTTAGGTCATGTGATATTTTTATAGAGCTGTTTTTTACGGTCGTGACGATACCAATTATGTATATATTTTTTTATTTTTTATGACAGATTTGAGAAAAGATCATTTTTATTTTATTTTCATTTAAATTTTTATTTATTTATTTTTTCACTTTTTTTTTTACTTATCAAGACCCATCTGGATCCTAAAGATCCAGTGGGCCTGATCACTGTACAGTGCATTGCAATAGTCATCCATTGCAATGCACTGTATAGTCAGTGCTACATTTACACTAAGGCTGATGAGACCCTCAGATCGGTGTCAGCACTAATTTGGGGAGTAGCAGCAGAGTGTTAGCTGTAAGTCACAGCTAACACTTGCTGCTGATGGCAGAGGCTCCGTTCCTGAGCCCTGCCATTACAGCGCAGCACGGAGGAGGAGGAGGAACGGAGGGGGCAGCGGGGGACATACTGAGGCATATAGGGGCAATGATGGCCGCATGTTGGGGGTAGTGGGGGCATTTATTTATAAAAAGGCTCTGGGGGCACGGCAGCAGACTGGGGCACTAACGTGATTTCAGACTACAGTCTACAGAGTGTGGAGATCGCAGCCTGAAACCGGCATTTTAGAGAGCTCTCACTTCCGGGAATGGATGTGAGCGCGCACGCACGTAGCAGGGCAGCATGCTCGTGCGTCTCCCGTCCTCCAGCGCAGCCAACAGATAGACGGACCTCTCCTAGTAATGCAGTTTTAGTGTATGGTGAGAATAGGCGCTATGGGGGACAAATTGAATGATTTTAATTAATCTGAAATTTGAATATGGCCACTAAGGTGATACTAATCACCTTTATCAAAATATGAAAACAAAAAAATATGACAGTTATCCTTTAAATGTAATCTACTGTGACACCAGATATGAGTTGCGCTGGTGACACTGGGCACTTGCAGGGCCTGAAACACACACGTGTGTAGGCAACTGACTGCTATTATTTTACAGTCAAAATTTATATATATTTTTTTAAATGTAATCTACTGTGACACCAGAAATGAGTTGCACTGGTGACACTGTGCACTTGCAGGGCCTGAAACACACACGCCTGCAGGCAACTGACTGCTATTATATTACAGTCAAAAAAGTTTTTAGTTTTTTTAAAATGCAAGCTACTGTGACACCAGATATGAGTGGGGGTACTGGGCAAGTGGGCACAGTATACACTGTGAGCCTGACACACACGCTGACAAGCAACTACAATTAGATTACACAGAAGAAAAAAAAAGCAGACTGATGTACTAGCCCTAAAAAGGGCTTTTTGGGGTGCTGTCAGGACGCTGTCCTTACAGAAGAGATCAGATGAGTCTTTCAGGACTAGAATGGACACTGAATACACTAGCCGAGCTATTGATTTCCCTATTAAATCAGCAGCAGCTACACTGTCCCTCCTCTCACTAAGACTGCAGCTTCCGAATGAATTTAAAATGGATACTTTCCAGGAGGTGGGAGGGTCTGGGAGGGAGGGTATGCTGCTGATTGGCTGGAATGTGTCTGCTGACTGTAAGGTACAGGGTCAAAGTTTACTCAATGATGACGAATAGGGGGCGGACCGAACATCGCATATGTTCGCCTGCCACGGAGAACACGAACAAGCTATGTTCACCGGCGAATAGTTCGGGACATCTCTACTAAAGAAACGAGGAGAACCCCAGATTCTCATTGAGGCCTCCTGGACTTAAGGTTCCAAGAGTACATATCCAGCGGCTTTATGTTTGATTGGGTCAGTTAGAAGGACAGGTCAATGCCTGTCCAGAGCTCTCCTCATTTCCTCCCATCTCGAAGGATATGTGGTTACATACCTTGTGTTGTTTTCAGTAGGCTTGTCTTGTCTAGGTTGCAATAGATCCATTTGTTGTCGTGATTTAGCTCTCCGGCAAGCTTTTTTTATTGATCGATTGATCTATTTTGTTTTGATGATAGGTATAAGTGAGTCTTATATTGCGTGTATTATTGTTGAAAAACTCAACGAATTCCTGTAATTGCTCATTAGCGAGCTTCTTCCTGTTATTCATATATTGAGTGCCCGTGTATATGCCACACTATTATAGTGAGCACTTATTGGGCTAAGACACTCAAGGTCGATTTCTGCTGTCTTTTATCTGATTTATGTGATGTGGTTTCTTCACAGATCTTTTCGACCAAGGACTATAAAGCCAGGGAACAGGCCTGGCTGTCGCAATTGGATGCCGTTTTTAAGGGAGAGGGGGCAGTTGGTGGCACTGGTGATGGGGAGATGCTGAGGGAGACCCAGAACTCACTACAATGTTTTTTTTACACAAAATAACGTGAATATGGTGGAACAAGGCCTTTCTGGAGAAGTATCTCCAGAGAGGCCTGGTACCACATGGTTTAAGGATACAGGTGTTTCCTTCCTTCCCTGTGGAGGATGAATTGTTTACTTCCAATCGGCAAGAGATATGCACCAATAGCTCTCTCAAGTTTATTGAATTGCTGATTGATCATAATAAGAAAAGCCTTGCACAATTGGATATCGAAATTGATCTCCTGCAGACCAGGCCGTCAAGGGAATGCAGTCCAGAGAGTCTGAAAACAAATTAGCATATGAGGGCGAACAGGCCGTCCTCATAGGCCTGACGACCCGTGAGTTGAAGGTTCATGTGACATAGACACTCTTGTCTGGTGAAGTTTCAAAGTATTTGCATAGCTGGATGGTAAGGGACGTGGATATACCAAAGTATGAATAACATAATATAATCGGGAAATAAGTTTTAGTTAATGTTAATGAATAGAAATGTATCTGGTGTTAATAGTTTATAAACAAATAATAAAATGTAGTATCTATATTATTAGTGAAAATTGTATAAGGGTATCTAACTTGCAGTTTGGTATAGACAAATTCAGTGAATGTGTAGAAGTAGTATTTCTGTTTAATGTTACAGTACATTGTATGGTTGAACCAGTGCTGGATAATAGCTATATACATTGGGTCTTCTCCAAAACAATGGTTCTAGTGTTACAATGTGTATTCTGGATTACTGAGGTCTGGTGAAGAGACTAAGAAAATAGTGAGTGTTTGACCAGATAATAGATCCATTGCTTGGGAGATTTCTCAATGTTTGTTTGGCTGGACGGTGAGTTAAAGAATACCCCTATTTAATTAACAAAGGGATGCATGGGAAAGAACCAGTTTTGGACCAAAACTTTTACATGGAGCATTAGTGTCACCTAGTGTTATAACAAGGTTAAGGTCTTGATTGTGTAATCAGAGGGGGAGGTCTTGGGATAGAAAACAAACCCCTCTGATGATGTCACTAGTCAATTATCAGACCAAACCAATCCCATTTTAAAGTTAGATAAAAAGAGGTGGAGAGAGAAAGAAAGAGAAGAACACAGGAGGTCACAGGATGACAGAGGAGACCAGACAAGATCCAATACCCTACAAGACATCTTTGATCAGCCATTTTAGCCAATTTATCCAGCATTGGAGACGGCCATTTTTAAACCAAGGGCACTGATTTCTACCAGTCGAGATTTGGTATAGTATAATTTTTCCTATAATTGATGATTAAATTATTATACCTCTATATAGATTTAATCATATTTTATATATAGTAGATTATTTGGTATAAATTTAGAGAATGTACCTGCAGCATCATTCTTAGAATTTATACAAAATTCTGGAGATCCAGAGATATTATTAATATTATAATATCACCTCTTAGGAAATAAAATTGGTTCTAGCTTTATATGGTTAATCACATAGAGATATACCCGTAATAGACCAGATTTGGATTTATAACACCTATACCGACTGAAAGAAATCAGATTTTAATTGATTGTATTTTGTGATATTTATGTTTTATCAGACATTGACATAGATTAATTGATTATGACCAATTGTACCATAGTTTATATTGATTAGTTTTTTTCTGTTAGTAAAAAATTATATATATATTTTGGTTTACAACTGAGTTTTCATCTTCAATTCAGCGCAGATCACAAGCTCATAATAGCTATATAGTTTATGATAATAAATTAGGATCTTCTTCATAGATTCTAATTTTTTCATAAATCATAAAAACTGTTAATCGCAAACAGTATACATATCCCGACAATGCATGAGCATGTTAAGTACATCATTGTGGCAGCCAATGCACAGAGAAAGGAAGACCTAAAACCCATAGCTAGGCACTTCAAGGATTTCCATGCATGCAACCCTAAAGGCCTAAAGGTCAAAGGGATTGATTGCATTAAGTTGAACCTGAGAGCTGGTAATATCTCTAAAATCTCTCTAAAAAAGAAAGCCGCTGGATATGTACTCTTGGAACCTTACGTCCAGGAGGCCTCAATGAGAATTTGGGGTTCTCCTTGTTTCTTTAGTCACCAGTGCCACTACTGTGGGCTTCCCTACATATTTTTTTTTTATTTTCAACACTTTGTATTTTCATGTAACAGTTTTTAATCTAATTTTCCTACCTCTTTCTGCTTTAGACTACTTACCACCGAGGACAGTTTTTGATCTTCGCTTGTCATCTTCAGGCTAGGTTTATTGGGATGTACTGTACATATAACTCGCTATGCCCCATGCCGCTCCGCTGTAATAGGCCATGTGGCCCTAGTATAACCTTCTGGACTTGCATATATGGGATATTTCGTACCCCATACATTTTATTCTTATAATTTTCACATTCTACACACATTACACTTTTTTTCCCACTTTTTTGTTTCCAGTCCTCAATTTTTTAAATATTTGTCATTTTTATCACATTCTACAGCTTTATTTCCATCAATAACTCATTTTTCTATTTTCATCTCACCACATTCACTATACTCGTCTCACTGCTTATAATTTCATACTTGTTACACCAGTACCTCTAATCATTGGATGACACTGCCCTGCTCACCCGTCTTACCCCCCCCCCCCCTTTTCCCCATTCACTCTATTTGTATTCAATTTATCACTTAACATCACACATGTTCATTTATCATTATTTCACACATTATTTTACTGTAATTCTTGTTATTTTTTTCATTACTTGGTACACATATTTGAGGTATTTATTGCCACTTTGTGGCCATATATTAAGATCTGTATGTACTAACTATTTGTTAGATAAATTTACTTTTTTTTTTTTTTCATTTTATATTGTAATATATGGGTTTTTAAATCCGTAATTTGGCGAGCATTCAAAATGTTTTTAATAATAACACTGCAACAATAATGTCATCTGTAGCAACGATGATTACTTAAGTTGCCATGTAATTATTTCATGTTATACACATCTACCACCTTTGGGCCATGGCCCATAACAGGTAGGAACTAGTGTTAGGTACCACTCATAGAGGCGACCTTGACGTGGTGAGTGGCTTATTACGCTTTGGCCAAAATGTACACTAATGCCTCATTCAACATCCAGCATGGAGGAAGGGCAGAGTACTGATTGCAGAGTGCCATTGCATTTTTGTCTTTACATTTATAGTTGGACTGTACTACCGCCATCGGGGCATGTCACACTAGTAACGGCTTGGTTGTAATATCATACTGTATCACTGTATCTTTGGCAGCTTCTGTAATACTTGTCTCTCCCTTTATATATGCCTTTTGGCACTCACCATATATATCATGTATTAATATAATGTATATCTAATGTATCCGTAGAGGATTACAGCCTATATTCCTGTAATCTCTCTGAGAGTTAAATGCATCCACATTAATGTCCACAGTGTGGGTCGAATGCGCATCAATTCACCTTTATAGGTTATCAGTTGTACATACACATACTTGCAGATCTATATTCCATCCAATTTGTTACCAATCAAAGTCCCCAACTTGGCTTGAAGACCCAGAAAACGCATAGATAGTTAGAGTCAGTTGGATATGTTGCTAATAGCAAACAAGTGCATAAATGGTGGTTGGAGTTTTATTGATATTTTACAATATTAGACTCCCTTATCCACCATAGTATTGATGTTTGGAATAAAAGGTTTCTTACCCAATGTCATCCGGGCTTTGCTGTCTGTACTTACGGACCGTGGGTGTCGCCGTGCATTGCGCTTTAGTGTGGAGCTTGTGCTTTCGCCGGCGGCGGTCTCGAATACTGGCGTCACCTGACTTGCGTCCAAGTCTCGCGATGTTGGTATACGCTAGTTGGTTGTAAGCTTGACAGGTTCATACAATGGAGCACTCCAATGTTTTCTTGGTCTTTAATAAATGATCCAAGAACTTTTATATCTCGTATTCCATTGGGAGATCTTTCATTGGGAGAGTATAGCTTTCGTATCAGACGCGTTTCGGGAATTTCTATTCCCTTCCTCAGTGGCAGCTAACCTCCCATTTCCTGCCCTCCTTTTTATAGGCTGTTTCCGTTCTTACAAAATCTGGTCTGGACTTTAATTTACAATTGCTGATTATTGAATTTTCTCATGCGTTTATCATGCGTTTTTCTTGCGGTTTTCTGGGTACTTCTGCGTTTTCTTCATATTGTGTACAGTATGGTAACTACTATCTATTCTATAAAGGAAATAGTTATATATCATTGCTAACCGTCTCTAAATGTTTGAACATAATCAAGATATCCTAAACCTTAAGTACTTTATGTCGAGGGTAGGATCTAGTTACACATATATTTATGCTACTTCATTTTACTATGACTTCTTGATGCGTTTTTCTCGCGTTTTTTTTTGGTACTTCTGCGTTTTCTTCATATTGTATACAGTATGATAGCTACTATCTATTCTATAAGGGAAACAGTTATTTATCATTGCTAACCATCTCTATATCATGGTTAAAATATCATAAACCTTCGGTATCTTATATCATGGATACGGTCTCATTTCACCTATATTTATTTAGCTTCCTTTCATGTCCGAAGATGTTGCAGGGTGGATGCCGGCCTGCGAGGGAGAGTCATAGTGCTGATAAACAGCCTGACATATGACTCTCCATTGCGTGGACGGCATCCAACCTAGGGGATCTACAGGAACCCAAATATTTCAAGTTCTGCATTGAGGCCCATCGGAATCAGACTCCCGAAATCAAATATGTATCTTGACTCGATTCTTGACATTCTTTCTATGTGTCTTCCCCCCCGCCAGTGTATACCTATCTTTTGTATTGCAGAGCTGTTTATCGGATTGGACATTCAGAAAACTGAGAACAACCCGCAGTGAGTTATACCAACCATAGGGGGTTGCATATGAGACTCTAACTATCTATGCGTTTTCTGGGTCTTCAAGCCAAGTTGGTGACTTTGATTGGTAACAAATTGGATGGAATATAGATCTGCAAGTATGTGTATGTACAACTGATAACCTATAAAGGTGAATTGATGCGCATTCGACCCACACTGTGAACATTAATGTGGATACATTTAACCCTCATAGAGATTACAGGAATATAGGCTGTAATCCTCTACGGATACATTAGATATACAAGATATCATTATAGATCTTGTGTCCACAGCCTTGTGGCTCTGCTATAACTGTAAGGTGATTTTATTATTTTATTATCATTAAATGTCTTGGTCATTTTTAATATATTTTTAATTGTGTTACACCTACCCAATAAATTCCTTTTTATGTACTAGAGGAGTGACCCATTGATTGAAACACATATAGAGTGCCGGTTTAATTTTTTCTGAATAGTTTTACAGATTTTTCTGTAGGGGTGATACAGCATTTAGACTTGAGCACCTTGTTCATAGACACCAAAGAGTGAGCTATTCCCATATTTTTTTTACATTAATATAATGTAATTATCGAGGAGAAAGAGCACTGGGTCACACATCCACAATGCTACGCTTTGATCTATTGCTTCGCAGCATTATATTAATGTGTACAGCGCCCTATACTGCATGCTGTACCAGAGGCATTAATGTACATTTTGATCAAAAGTCATAAGCCCACTCACCACGGCAAGGTTGCCTCTTTGAGTGGGACTTACTCTGACTAAGGGGCGCAGCACAATGCGGTGACAAAGTGACACTGCCCTGATAGGCGGCAGGACCCAGGAGTCAAACAGCAACCCTGCTGTCCGACAATGCCACCCATGGCTCTGGGTCCCACTATCCCACCAGTGCAGCACCACAAAACAAAGGCCACCACGCAGTACTGCACCATGTGAACAGTTGTCTAACACAACATGTCAATTGCTATCAGGAACTGCAGGTCAATAACTACTTTTATGACGTTCGGGTTCGAGTTCGGTGTTTAACGATTTAATGGTGCTTGTTGAAAGGCTGCAGGGCAGCCAATCAACAAGCGTTTAACTAGTGTGCCCTTAGAAGCCATCACAGCCATGCCTACTAATGGCATGGTGGTGATTGGCCAGTGCAGCATGTTACCCAGCTTCTATATAAGCTGGAGTCACGTAGCGCCGCACGTCATGTCAGCTCTTACTAGTGTAGGGATAGGATGCTGCTGCTGTGAGGAAGAGATTAGGAAACAATTCTGGTGTACTTTGTGTTGTTAAATCTGCAAACTACAGAAATTATTTTTGTGGGTGCTATGCTACATTTTTGTACCCATGAGCCCAGTGCCACAGAGAAATAAGCTTTAATCAGTCTGTTTGTTAGGTGGGCATTGGCGACTATTATTGCAAGTGCAGTGCACTTACAACTGCATGTGTGCCAGGGACATTACTTTAATCCTGTTCTGGTAGGTCAGTGGGCGACATCTAGCCATTTTTTAAGGACAGCTGCACTGCATATGTGCCAGGGGAAGGGAAAATAATATAGGTAATCCGTCTGTGACTTCAGGGCCCCAGTGGGGAGGACATATTCCCACTTTTTCTGTGAATTACCCCTATGCTGAATATCTGACAGGGAAAATCTATTCCTTAAATCCATCTGTTAGATTCTAGGGGGACAAATTCCCTTTTTTTAGTGGTCCAATACCCCTGAAGCCTGCAGTGCATACCTGGCAGTGAAAATAATTGTCTGTCACATATTTGGGTGACCTAAAGTGATTTTTTCTCTTTCTGACACCGGCACTGAATATCTGACAGTCCAAAAAAAAACTGCAAATACTGGTGTTACATTGTCAGTTGAAAAAAAAACAAAAAAACTTTTTGTTCTAGATAGTACATTTGCATCCTGCGCTGCATTTCTGACAGTCCAATTAAACCGTTAAATACTGCTGCTACATTGTTGTTTAAAAAAAAACACACTTTTTGTGCTAGATAGTACATTTACGGCCTGCACTGCATTTCTGACAGTCCAATTAAACCGTTAAATACGGCATTTACATTTGTGTTTTAAAAAAGCACGCTTTTTGTGCTAGATAGTACATTTTCAGCCTGCGCTGCATTCCTGAGAGTGCAATATAACCAGCAAATACTACTGTGACATTGTTGGTGAAAAAATCACTTATTTCTTGCCATAAGGTACATTTGCGGCCTGCACTGTATTTCTGACAGTGAAATATAACCGATAAATACAACTGTGACATTTTTGGTGAAAAAAACCCACTTATTTTTTTGCCATAAAGTACATTTGCAGCCTGCACTGCATTTCTGAGGGTTAAATTTAATCAGTAAATCCAGCTATTAGATTGTGGGTGGACATTTCCACGGTTATCAGACCAGTCATTCACAAGGGTCTTGGAGGGTGTGTTCCTGCTGCACTGCATACCTGACAGGGAAACATATTCTGTAAATTCGGCAGCATTTAGATTGTTGGGTGATCTATAACCCTTTTTTCTTTCAAACTACCCCTGCACTGCATACCTGACTGGGAAATATATTCTGTACAAGTGGGTGCTTTAGTGCATAGGCCAGGGGAAAAGGGGGAGGAAAGATGGGGACAGGAAAGAGCTACGACACATAAAAAAGAACAAATATTCACATTAGTGCAAATAATCCTCCAGTTTAAAGGAACCATAGTGAGAACTTCAAACACTAACTAGGACCAAATAAGGTCAAAACTTTTGAGCATAGGCAAAAGTTGGCAGCCTACTATGGGGTTAGAAAGTTGCCGGAACAAAATATTTAGGAACTTTTAGTACTAGGAACATATAGTACTAGGAAGGGGTGGCGTCTTACACGCATCAAGTAACGATAGACTAAATTTACTAACTCAGACTGTAAGATAATCACAGATAGACAAAGCCTAATTGCCACCAGCCCTAGGGTATCCCCATGTCCACTAACCGAGGACTAATAAAAACACCTCCAGCTGTTAAAGCCAGGGAAAGGGACGGTAAGACTGAACATGGGTGACCCCAGGTAGGCTACAAGGGCCAAACACATCTGTGACATTGTGGTAGAATCCACACATGACAGAGCCAACATAGCTAACAGGAGACTAGCGAGACGTTCAATCCTCTTCTGTGACGATGCATCTCAGGGTTAGTCTTCCTTGCTTCTTCTTGATTCTTTGTGCTTTACAAGAGATGACTGGCTCCCATGGAGTTGATGGGGTAATTTCAGAGGGAATGCATACATCATTTGTCGCCGGCCAATCCCAAATGTTCAAGTCTTCTATCTTCAATGCGGCAAAGATATCTGGAAGGTCTTTTGGAGATCTAACTGTGACGCTTTGCGATCCACAGCGATACTAGGAAATCGCAAATGCGCCATATTTCACAATCACAGAGACACCAGAGCCTTAACAAAAACTCTTCTCTTTTCACTAAAGGAGTAATTTACAGAGCAGAGGTGCCATTATCACCTTCTTGTGACAAAACTTTCCTGCCCCATGCCAAGTTGAGTAGCCATCAATCTAGTTCTCTAGTGACAGAAGCTCATAAACCTGGTCTTTCTGCAGCCGTAGTGTCTCCAATACCAGCAGGGGCCTCACACCTTCAGTCTTGCCAGTGCGCTTCAGAGAGAGCAGGACAGATCCTTATCAGGCAGCTGTCTGAGACACAAGGAGAGGTCACAGAGCAGCCTCCTCTAATACATAGCTCTCATATCTGCATCCATATTTCCTCATATTTCCTGGGTTCGAAACCAATGCACTGAACCATCTCTTCAGGGATTATTCCGGCCCCAATAATACACCTTTCAGGGAATCGGCCAGTCAATCAGAGATTCTCTCTCTCTCAGATATCAAAGCTCTCAGGGAATCCAAATGGTAATTCTATCCTGTTTGGTATCAGAGGATTTGTAAAATTGTGCTGATCATCAATATGGCCTCTATGTCCTAATTTGACCCACGGATACGGAGAAACTGGCACGGCCAAGATTCAGCCAGATTTTCTCTGTCCAGGGCAGGAACTGCCCCTCTTCCAATTACCCAAGGCCGGACTTGTGCGGGTCACAACCCCTCCCCGCTACAGAGGGGGTAAAACCCTGCGACACATCCAGCCCGGGGTCCTTCTTCTTCTTCTGACGTCGAACAACATCCCGACTGCCCGCTGGACACAAGCACATCACCATATTGGATTATACCTTACAGAGACTCTGCCTTTTACTGGACTTTACTACGGTAATTCAGAACTTACAGACATTTTATTCCCTTCCATCTCTTCTATTTCTATCCAAACCAATCTGTTCAACTGACAGGTATATTTATCTGTCAGTTTTAATGTATATATTTTTTGTGTATAGTTTAGAATAAAAACTAACGATTTCATCGTTCCAGTTTTGCCCTTGTTACTTGATCACCTGATCTATGCTAAGAGCTCTGTCCTCCGGAGACATACTACCAAATTGTTTTATTTTTTATAATTTGTTAATTTACTAGCTAGGTTACAAATAACCGTTCTTCCATTTAGGAACAGCTAGCCGGGGTCTCTTCGCTCCGATTCAATACGAAGAGTGGTGGCAGCAAATTAAATCAATTTCCAGTGTGAAATTGATAATTTTATTTTTACCGATTGTATATGCAATCGCGATTGTATCATTTCTGGGCCCACCAACCAATCTTAAACGTCTACTGTGCTCACAGTGGATTCGCCTCCAGAAGTCTCTAGTGGAGACCTGTATGGCAACTGTGGCATAGTACGACGGGATTGGCGGGTGGTTGTCACATTGGTTGGCAGCTGGTGGGATAGCAGAACCCAAAACCAGGCAGAAGTCAGCTTTTGGGAGATCAGAGCACAAAGAACTGACAAGTGCAGCTTTTTATGCAATCAGAACAATAGGACAGTGGTTACTTAGTATCCTGTCCTGCGGAACTTGAGTTCCGGGCGCAAAACGGTACACATTGATAGGAATAGATTGGTATACATTTTCTCACCTTTTCTTCGCTATATCCTATTCTTTTACTCTTCTTTTCTAAATGTCTGATTCAGTTCCAAATTACCAAAGTTGGTCTGTCTCCGACTTACAAGCCGTGTGTGAGTCGCAAGGCATAGCTATTCTGAGCAAAAATCGATCACAGTTGATCAAGGCCTTGACGGAGAGAGACGGCCAAGCGATGGAGGATTCTAATCCCATGAGGGAGGCTTCGCTGCCCCTTCCTTCAACGTCACCCAGCACCGCCAGTTATGGGAGTGCTGATGTTGCTACTTCAGCTCCAGGTGATGCAGATAACACCATGTCCACAGCTCCTGCTAACCCTCAGCAAGGAACAAACAGCTCTGGACCAAACTTCACTGCTTTGGGCCCTATGAGCCAGCAGTTGTTACCCGGCCTGACTGGCGCAGATCTACGTTTATACCTGGAGATGCAGCAACAGCAGCAAAGAGAGGAGCGGCAGTTCCAGCTTCAGATGCAGCTCGAGAGAGAGGAGCGACAGCAGCAGTTCCAGCTTCAGAGAGAAGCGCTGCAGCACCAGCGTGCACTAGAACTGGCCCAAGTGAGACAGGCCGAGCGGTCTTCCTCTTCTAACACTCCTGCTGCAGGAGGCATACCTCTACCGGTGGTCCCCAAAGCAAGGTTTCCAGTTATGGAGAAAAACGGGGACATTGATTTATATTTACGCTCGTTTGAGAGAGCATGCCGCCAGTTCTGCATCCCTGAGGATCAGTGGGCTCTACACCTGACGCCTCAGCTGACTGGTAAAGTGCTGGATGCTTTTGCCGAACTGCCGAACTGCCCACAGACAATTGCGATTATCAGACTATAAAGGATGCCATAATCGCTAAGTTCCAGTTAACCCCTGAGGTTTACCGGAAAAAGTTCCGTGCCATCCAGAAAGGATCTGCAGACTCTTATGCGGATGTGGCTAGCCGCCTATGCACCACATTCCGCCAATGGACCAGAACTCTTAAAGAAAAGACTTATGCTAACCTTGAGGATTTGATGATCCATGACCAACTCCTCGCTGTATGCCCTACAGACGTGAGACAGTTTGTGCTGGAGCGCAAGCCCCAGTCTGCGAAAGAAGCTGCTGAGCTGGCAGACATGTTTGTCGCAACCCGGGTACCGGACATTCGCAAACCTGTGATGACGGACATCCGCAGGCCTGTGGTATCAGACATCCGCAAACCCCTGGTACCTGACAGCCGCAGAACTCCTGTACCCAACCAGGACAGAGCCATGTCCCAGAACTGGAGAGAAGGCAGGCCCGCTGGCCCAGTGAACCGTGAGACAACCAGGCCCTGGTGTGAGCGGTGTCGCTGGCCCGGTCACACCAAGCAAACCTGTTACGCAGGGAAGCCGGCCCAACCTCCTAGCACTGCGACGACGCCAAGCCCTAAGGGGGCCAACGCTCCCAGACCTACCTCGTCTGCTGTATTGCTGGTTGGAGGACCCGAGGTGCAAGGCGGATCCCAGAATCACCAGCCTGTCACTGTGAACGGCCAGACTGTCATCGGATTCCGAGACACCGGTGCAGATGTCACCTTGGTCCGTTCACATCTTGTGACGGAGAAGGATATCCTTCCAGGAAAGTACCTCACTCTGACCGGAGTTGGGGGCACTCGCACTCATGTTGCACAAGCCCAAGTCACCATTGATTGGGGAATGGGACGGCAAAAGCGGGTTGTTGGGGTCCTGGATGATATTCCAGTTGCCACAGTGCTTGGCACTGATTTGGGCACCCTTGTTTCCCATTACGAATACCCTGCAAGTGCGCAGGAGGCCCAAGCAGGACTCCCTGACCAAAACCAGGTACTGTACAGCCCTTTGGGGAAACAGGGAGACGGGGACACTTTGCCTGCTATTTCTACTGTCCCTAACGCACCTAGGGAGGTATCAGATTTAAATGTACAAGCAACCGAATGTCATTTGCCTACTTCTGCACCTGTCATTGTTGATCCACATGCATGTGTTAGTGTTAGCAATGGTGATATAAATGATGCTGTACCTGTTCTGGCCATTACACGTGCTATGGCCAGCCGCCTGAACTCAGAACCGACTGAAGGGACCCCCTCGGGCGATTCTGACCTTCAGGTGGATGACAATGCGAGAAAGACCTTTTCATGTGATGATGATGATTGTGTCGCTGCGCTGGCAGACGCTTCCAGTGTCGCCAGTAACCTGGGCTCCGATGGGGCTGTGGGGACAGAACCAGCCGTCCCTCCACCCACATCTGACCCCAGCATTGAAGGTCACTCTCCACAGCTGACTTCATATGTCACTGGTCAGCTGGAGGAGACCTGTGGCGCTGCATTCGTGCAGGCCTTGAAGGGTGACCCTAGTCTGGAGGCCCTTAGGGCCCGAGCCGACCAGCCTCCAGGCGAGGGCGCTCCACATAAAATCTATTGGGAGAACAACCGACTGTACTGTGAAGCTGTACAGCCTACAAAAGGTGGCGCAGGTGAGAACACGAGACAGCTGGTAGTCCCTAGGGAATTTCGGGCACAGGTGCTCAAAGCAGCCCACGACATTCCACTTGCAGGACATTTGGGTATCAGAAAGACCCACAAACGTGTTCAGAACCATTTTTCTGGCCCACGATGGGAACGGACATAACTAAGTACTGCCGATCGTGTACCACTTGCCAGAGGGTTAAGAAGGCTGGAGGACCCCGCAAAGCTCCTTTGCAGCCACTGCCAGTGATCACAGAGCCCTTCCAGAGAGTGGCAGTGGATATAATTGGTCCCCTTCCCATTCCTAGCAGTTCTGGCAAGCGCTACATCTTAACGGTCGTGGACTATGCCACCCGTTATCCAGAGGCGGTAGCACTGTCTTCCCTTAGGTCGGCCACGGTAGCGGACGCCTTGATCGGGATTTTCTCGCGTGTAGGTTTTCCCGCCGAGATGATCTCTGATCAGGGCTCTTGCTTCATGTCGGAGCTAATGGAAGCCCTCTGTGAGAGGATGCAAATCAAGCACACCACTTCCAGTGCGTATCACCCGCAAACCAACGGCCTTTGCGAACGTTTCAACGGAACGTTAAAGCAAATGCTGGCCACGTTCGTGGAATCGCATGGGAAGGACTGGGAGCGGCACCTGCCTCATTTGCTGTTCGCTTACAGAGAAGTGCCACAGGAGTCCACTGGGTTCTCCCCTTTGAACTCCTATATGGACGAGACGTCCGAGGGCCCTTAAAACTGATTCGGGAGACCTGGGAGGGAAAAGGTGACCCCTCAGAAGTCTCCGTGGTTGAATATGTCCTAAAATTTCGGGACAAGATGGAATCCCTCATGACCATAGTGACGGAAAACCTCGCAAAGGCACAGGCCAAACAGAAGGCTTGGTATGATCAGCACGCCAGAGAGCGGTCATACCAAGCAGGTCAGAAGGTATACGCCCTACTCCCTGTCAGGCAGAACAAATTGCAGGCTGCCTGGGACGGGCCATACACCATCCTAAAACAGGTGAACCCAGTCACTTACCTAGTGAGTCTTGGGGGTAGCTGACAGAAACTGTTCCACGTGAACATGTTAAAAGCACACGAGGAAAGGGAGCAGTATGTATTAGCAGTGTGTAGCCAGCTAGAACCTGAGGAGCCAGATCCCCTGATAGACTTGCTAGCAGAGCTACGAGACGTGGCAGATGATTGGAACATGAACTCCCACCTCTCGTACCCACAGAAGCTTCAGCTCACCACTCTCCTGCGTGCGCACAGCGCCACATTCTCAGGAATCCCTGGCCAAACCAACCTAGCAGCTCACCGAGTTGACACAGGGACCCACAAGCCCTTATGGCAGGGCCCCTATCGCACCTCACCCGAAGTACAGGCTGAGATCAAACGAGAGATTGATGAGATGCTACAGTTAGGGGTCATCCAGAAATCCTCTAGTCCATGGGCCGCCCCGGTTGTTTTAGTCCCCAAAAAGGACAAGACAATCCAGTTCTGTGTCGACTATCGGAGACTGAATGACATCACCATAACCGATGCGTATCCCATGCCTCGAATTGATGAATTGCTGGATCAGCTGGCGGCCGCCAGCTATCTAACAATCACGGACTTGAGCCGTGGATACTGGCAGATTCCGCTTGCGCCAGAGGCGAGAGCGAAATCCGCATTCATCACCCCTTTTGGCCTCTATGAGTTTACTCGTATGCCCTTTGGAATGAAGAATGCGCCCGCCACCTTTCAGCGGGCCATGAATGAACTGTTGGAAGGAATGCAAGGTTATGCCCTAGCATATCTGGACGACATCGCTGTATTCAGTCCAACCTGGGAAGATCACCTTGACCATCTGTCACAGGTACTGGGAAGACTGTCCACTGCCAATTTGACCGTTAAGCCCAACAAATGTCAGATTGCCATGACAGAGGTGCAGTACCTAGGGCACAGAGTAGGCAGCCAGACCCTGAAACCTCAGATAGGGAAGGTGGATGCCATTGTAGCATGGCCACGGCCTACCCCCAAAAAGCAAATACAGGCGTTTCTGGGAACGGCAGGGTACTATAGGAAGTTTGTTCCGTTCTAGTAGTACTCTGGCTAAACCACTGACCGATGCAACAGGCAAAAAACAACCCAACTCGGTCAAATGGAACTTGGAACTAGAACAGGCATTTCGGGCCCTGAAGGAAGCGCTAGCTAGCGCTCCTGTCCTTCAAGCTCCCGACTTCTCCCGTCAGTTCCTAGTACAAACTGACACATCAGACCACGGTCTGGGAGCCGTCCTTAGTCAGGTGGACCCAACCGGGAATGAGCACCCTGTCCTCTACCTAAGCCGAAAATTACTTCCGCGGGAAGCCGCGTACTCCACCACTGAGAAAGAGTGCCTAGCGATCGTGTGGGCCTTACAGAAATTACAATCGTACCTATATGGACGATCCTTCATGGTCATCACAGATCACAACCCTCTCAGCTGGCTGAAACGTACTGCGGGTACCAACGGAAAACTCCTCCGCTGGAGCTTAGCGCTCCAACAGTACGATTTCACGATTCAGCACAAACCGGGAAGTCGCCATCAGAATGCTGACGGACTTTCCCACTGTAATGAACTCAAATAGGGAGTTGGGATTGCTTCAGTCCCAGTCTTGCTAACCACTCCTTCCCCAATCTTCCAAAGGGGGGAGGTGTGACGCTTTGCGATCCACAGCGATACTAGGAAATCGCAAATGCGCCATATTTCACAATCACAGAGACACCAGAGCCTTAACAAAAACTCTTCTCTTTTCACTAAAGGAGTAATTTACAGAGCAGAGGTGCCATTATCACCTTCTTGTGACAAAACTTTCCTGCCCCATGCCAAGTTGAGTAGCCATCAATCTAGTTCTCTAGTGACAGAAGCTCATAAACCTGGTCTTTCTGCAGCCGTAGTGTCTCCAATACCAGCAGGGGCCTCACACCTTCAGTCTTGCCAGTGCGCTTCAGAGAGAGCAGGACAGATCCTTATCAGGCAGCTGTCTGAGACACAAGGAGAGGTCACGGAGCAGCCTCCTCTAATACATAGCTCTCATATCTGCATCCATATTTCCTCATATTTCCTGGGTTCGGAACCAATGCACTGAACCATCTCTTCAGGGATTATTCCGGCCCCAATAATACACCTTTCAGGGAATCGGCCAGTCAATCAGAGATTCTCTCTCTCTCAGATATCAAAGCTCTCAGGGAATCCAAATGGTAATTCTATCCTGTTTGGTATCAGAGGATTTGTAAAATTGTGCTGATCATCAATATGGCCTCTATGTCCTAATTTGACCCACGGATACGGAGAAACTGGCACGGCCAAGATTCAGCCAGATTTTCTCTGTCCAGGGCAGGAACTGCCCCTCTTCCAATTACCCAAGGCCGGACTTGTGCGGGTCACAACCCCTCCCCGCTACAGAGGGGGTAAAACCCTATGACACATTCAGCCCTGAGTCCTTCTTCTTCTTCTGACGTCGAACAACATCCCGACTGCCCGCTGGACACGAGCACATCACCATATTGGATTATACCTTACAGAGACTCTGCCTTTTACTGGACTTTACTACGGTAATTCAGAACTTACAGACATTTTATTCCCTTCCATCTCTTCTATTTCTATCCAAACCAATCTGTTCAACTGACAGGTATATTTATCTGTCAGTTTTAATATATATATTTTTTGTGTATAGTTTAGAATAAAAAACTAACGATTTCATCGTTCCAGTTTTGCCCTTGTTACTTGATCACCTGATCTATGCTAAGAGCTCTGTCCTCCGGAGACATACTACCAAATTGTTTTATTTTTTATAATTTGTTAATTTACTAGCTAGGTTACAAATAACCGTTCTTCCATTTAGGAACAGCTAGCCGGGGTCTCTTCGCTCCGATTCAATACGAAGAGTGGTGGCAGCAAATTAAATCAATTTCCAGTGTGAAATTGATAATTTTATTTTTACCGATTGTATATGCAATCGCGATTGTACCATTTCTGGGCCCACCAACCAATCTTAAACGTCTACTGTGCTCACAGTGAATTCGCCTCCAGAAGTCTCTAGTGGAGACCTGTATGGCAACTGTGGCATAGTACGACGGGATTGAGGGGTGGTTGTCACACTAACCACATACTTCTTTTCCATCAATGAGATTAACATTCCAAATAGGAACAGCCAACGAATGGCATTTTTTTTGTGTCTCAGATAGTCAGTCAGTGGTTTGAGGATGCACCTCTTGTTTAGAGTAGAAATAGCCAGGTCTTAAAATAAAAGTATGGGCGAGCATTCATATATAATTTGTGTACTTTTTCTAGCTTTCTTCATCACTTGTACTTTTTATGCAAGGTTTAGGATTTTGAAAATTATATCTCTTGGTGGATCACTTGGCTTAGGTTTGGGCCGTAAAGCACTGTGGGCCCTTTCAATAAGGAACAGAATAGTCCTCGCCAAGCAGCGAACAGCAAATTTCAGACACTACTTTTGGTATCGTGTCAGGGGCAACCAATTCAGGGACTCCTCTGAGGCGGATGTTGTTTTTCCTGCCTCTGTTATCCTGATCTTTAAAATAATCATATAGATGATTGATATGCTGTTGATAAATAGCCAGTGTATCTGTGGTCTGTTTTGTGTAATTTTTAAAAGCAGATTGTGTCGACTCAAGTGCTTCTACTCTGTGGCCAATCTGTCTAATCTCTCGTTTAATTTCTGATAATTCTTCCAAGACTGGGTTGAGGGCTTTTGACAAAGCCTATGAAATAAAAGACCTGGGTATAGGGAGGTTGGAGGAGATGTCAGCATTATCTTCTACCTAACTATCTCTTTCTTGTTGTGTATGCGTATGCCGTATGATAGGGCTTTTGGGGGTTGAGGACTGAGCCCCCAGTTGGGCTTGTGCTTTCTTCATCACTTACTTATCTAAATCGGATTGGGATAAGGAAGAGTTCTTTGTTGGCCTATGAGATTCCTGGCTGGAGCACTTATACCTGCCGACTTTCACCATATGTGCTTGTAGACCTGGACCTCTATGATAGTTTAAAACCACCCCTATCAAAAATACGTGGTCTAAATTATGCTCTTTTCTGGATGAACGGTGGAGACTGCAGAAAAGACAGAACTCACAACATCTGGAACTTGAGGTTTGTAAACATGGAAAGAAAAAAAAAAAGTAAAAAGTAAATGAGAAAGAAAGCCAGGTGGGGAAAAAAAACAGCTACCTTACGGTCAATAAAACATTGGGTTGATGGCCCTTTAATATATAATAATACAGCAGACCTCTAAATTGAGAGCAGGAGGTCACAAAAAATTTAGGCAAAGCCTTTACAGTTCTATGGTAGGGTGACTGAAGTTGTCCGGAGAATGAGAAATAATCTGACAAGTGAGGGGAGAGTCCCCATTGCGAGGGGAGGGGGCAGGTTGGGGTGAGTGTGGCATAAGGTGCCTGTAATACACTGCTGCAAAAGGTTTTGATGGCCTCCACAGAAAACTCTGTGATAATTCTTGCCTAATGATCTCACTGTATGTGGGCATGGGACGCCGTTTGTAGCTGCTGCGTCACTGTCCCTGCAAACCCCGCTAGGCCAGGTAAGATGGCGGACCTGGCCGAGTGAAGGAAGGTGACCTTGGGGCTGTCATTACCTTAAGCAGCCTCTTTGGCGGTCCTCTGATGTAGCCCTAGATGGTGTTCGGCAGGGAGAAGTAGTCTGGTGACAGTGCGCCTGGCTGCAGTACAAGCGTGCACCGCCACTTTAGTCCGCGGATCTCCCCAGGCATTAGGCCCAAGCAGTAACTCCGGCTCTGGTGAATCCAATCGCATGGGAGTCAGTTCAAACTGTAGCTGGAGGCGGTATTAAACAGATCTGAGGTGGATTGGTGCCAAAACGGCTCTTGGAGAGGGTGGATGTCGGTGGATTTAGCAAACTTTGACAGAGCTGTGCTGATACCCGTCCTCCCTCCTCGGATTCCGGACACGCCCCCATAAATCAAATTTTTTTCATTCATATGTAGATTAAGGGAATGTGGCATCAGAAAATGACCTATTGTTTAAGTGAAATATATTTTTACCGCAAACATTCCATTGTTACAGTATATCCTAGAGATGAGCAACTTTCTTCAAATTCACTTTGTGCCTGTTTCTGAAATTTTTTCTAAAAGTTTGTTTCGGACCCAAATCAATTTATCACAAATCAAAGGTGCTCAAACTGTCCTAAAAATTGGAATATAAAACCCTTTAGTCCTAGAACTCAAGTTTCTTTTTGCATTTTTTTTTTTTTTTTTTTTTTTACAAATGTATGCTCTTTTTCTTCCCCATCCATTTTAAGAAAAGAATAACAAATAATGTCAGAGTGAAACTGATATATATATATATATAGCTATGGGTAAACATAAGGTTGAAAGTGTTAACAAACAGCACGTTTAAAAACATACTGTGTTGTTGCATGTGTTATCCCTTTTCATGTTTAAAAAGCTTCTGAAAATTGTTCTTTATCGTTTATGCACACACGGTGTCATGGGAAAAAACAGTGGCTTTGGTGGGAGCAAGTGTCTAGAAAGCACTGCCCATGTTTATACACACATACATGTTAAAGTCAGAAGAAATAATGGCTTGTTCTGCACAAGCGTTCAAAAATTATGCCTTAATGGGGCAGAATCCCTGTCCGTATTTATACTTGCACAAGTGTTGGCAGAACCAAATGTGGCTTGTTCTGCACAAGCATCCAAAATTATGTGTTAACAGGGGGTAGAATGCCTGCCCACACCTATACACATAAGTGTTATTTGCCAATAAAGAAAGTGGCTTGCTCTGAACAATCCTAAAAAAAGTCTCCCTTTTAATTGGGAGCAGAAGCAGTACAGTGTGGATGTGGAAAGGGTAGGGTATTAGAAGACCCCAGAAAGAGCATAGCATGCAACAAACAAGGAAATACATGTGTGTGTGTGGCTGTTTAAGGGTAGTAGTGGTAGTAGTGGTAGTAGTAGTAGTAAAAGTAGTGAAAACTAGTGGTAAAGGTAGAGGCAGTAGGGTTAATGGAAGTGGCACTAGGAGATAAGCAGCAGGGAATAGTGTTGAGCACGGATATTTGAATTGCGAATTTTAATCGCAAATATCGCCACTTCGAGAATTCGCGAATATTTAGAATATAGTGCTATATATTCGTGAATAGTGTTAATCGCGAATATTCAAATTGCAAATTTATCGTGAGTATTGGCACTTAGCAACATCCTTAGCAACCAATAGGAAAGTTACCTACCCCTTAGTGTTGATCACAAATATTCTAACCACAAATGTTTATCGCAAATATATTACATTGCCGATTTTCGCAATCAAGTAAATAATGACTGGACATCAAGAATTTTTAAATTTGTGAATTTATGGTGAATATTCGGCCAAAAATTCACGAAAAATCGCTAATTCGAATGTTGCCTAAGCCGCTCATCACTAGCAGGGAGTAGTAGCTGCAGCAGTGGCGGTAGCAGCAACCATATGGTATGGAACATGATGGTAGCTAGGCATACATCGGCAGTGGCATAATGGTGGCATTTGCAGCCATATGGTATGGAACATATGAGGCACCGTCAGCAAGGGCAGATCTATTCATTGACCTTATTCATTTTGACAAAAGTGATGATGGACAATTTTGTCTGCTTGGGTGTCACCATGCCCCTCTGCTACGCATAAAACCCTCTCTGAGATTACCTTGAATGCAGGGCAAGAGAGAACAGAGGGAGCATAAAGGACCAGGTCGGGCCCCTTTTCCAGTCTGCCTGGGGGCCATGTGGTCAGGGCAGAAATGCACCTTCACTCTCTCCTGCTCATCCTTCTGCTACACCAATATTGTGTCCGTTGTGTCTCCAGTGCACCCAATTACTATGCAGAAATTATACTTCCATACAGATAGTTGTCCCCCACAGTGCTCCCAGACTGCTCTCAATAGTAATAGGGCCACTTATGAGTACATTCAATATTAATAATGATCTCCAATAGCACCCTCAATAGGGGCAAAGCCCTCCATAATAGTTTGGACATTTTGGGACATGGCCAATACTAATGGTCCTTTATTTTTTTTATTTCTGATGGGAAAAGGGGATGAATGTAAATTTAACCTCTAGGAAAGTATAACATCTGATGACTTCTCTTAATGATTTAACATTGCAGCCTATGGGAGATTCACTGTGTTCCTATTTGACACAGATAGGACTCCATATATGTGGCAGGCCTCGATTCCTTCAGAAGGCCAGAGGCTGCCATAGCAATCTAACAACTCCTTTAATCTCAGTGCAGGGGAGCCATTTAGTTCCCAGGGAAAGACTGCTCAGATACTGTGGTCACAAGTGACCACAGCATCTAAATGGTTAGATGTCTGGATAGTGGTGACTGTTCTGTAAAAAATTATGTGTCTGGCTGACCTGTTGCATGTACTCTTGGCAGCTGAAGGCATCTGAGTTGGCCCCAAGATCATATGTGCCTACATTGCTGAGAAAATGATACCTCGCCCTGTCAAAAAAAAGACAAAGGGCATGGCAGAGCCTCTAAGTGTAATTGTAATACCCCCGTTGGTCCTAGATGCTTATTAAAGCATATTAAAGAATCATTTTTCTCATAAAATGTGTACATATATGAACATGGGGCCGACACAGATGCCTTTAGCTGCCAAACGCCTATGCAACATCAGAAATGTACCCACCAGGAACTGGACTGGAGACTGAAGGCAGTTTGTGGTCACTTGTTAGTCTGGGCAGCAAGGACACTGATGGGCGTGGACCCTGTGCACAGCATACTCTTCTCTTCTACAGTAGCCCTGGTTCTTGTTTGGTGCACTTGAGAACATAAGAGGTGGAACAAAGCATATTATATAGCCACACTTGGTTACAATTCCCAAAAAAGAAGGGACCAAACTGACATGAGTGTAAAATATAAAGCTGTAGGTGTCAGAATATCGTGATTCAAAGAGAAATGTGAAGAAAAAAAAAACATAATTAGAAAACATAATATAAACTATGTTTTTAGTATCACCAAAATCATAAAAAACAGACGAATAATGTTAACATGTATTTAACATGTAATTTTATCATCAAAAGAACACAAAAAAACAGCCCAAAAAATAGCTTTTTTTTATTTCACCCCTCTTTTTTTTTTAAAGTGTCCCAATATTATTTGTACGCCAAATTGGTGCCATTAACAAGTACAACTTAACCTGCAAAAACAGGTTTATGGCAAGTGAAAGATAAAAAGTTATTGCTCTTTGAAGGTGGAGATAGAAAAACTAAAATAGAAAAAAAAAAAAATTACAGAATCAGGAAGTGTTTAAGCAATAAAGAAGAATAAAAAATAGCCATATTTTTGGGAGGGGGAGCCTAAAAAGTTGGCAACAGCTGAAAGCAGCATATAGTTCTTTAGAACTCCATTTGTATGAAAAAGAGGAATGTAAATGAAGTTTAAGGGACACCATTTTTGAATATTCAGATGGATTCCCACAACATAAGTCTGGGTGAGGATATTACTGTGATGTGAACAGTGTCTAAAACACATACATATCTTGTATTTCTCCAGTGTGCTGGATGACCCAGTTCTTTCCAGCTCTGCCCCCTACTGAGATGATTGGTCATCATTGCGAGTGTCATTGTCTTCATCATCATCCTACTCCTCCACCACTGAATCTTCCTCCAGTGGAAGATTTGCTGTCAAACTTCGGTGTGGGATGGAAACACCACACCGAGTATAGGAGGGAAGGGGAAAACAGGGAATCAGGACTGAGAACTAGGGAAGCAAGATGGACACCTCCTGGTGAAAACCTGAACAAAATTCCTGACGGACTACCAGTATGAACAGACCCCAAAAGTAGGTGAGTTTATACGCAGGAATACCTAGAGTCCTATCAAGTCCTATAGAACCCTGGTACTAATGGCAGGGACGAGACTCCCAGTTCCTCCAAAAGGAAGGACGAACAGGAGTCTACTTCAGGCCTAATACAAACAACAGGGAAATGCAACACACAGAACCCAAACAAAATACAAAAAGGAAAGGAAAGACTTAATTTCAAAGAGACTATGCAAGCACCAGGAACTCAGCCGAGATCCAACCACAAACAATCCACAGGCACAGAGGCTATAAACCGCACAGCATAGTGGGAGAAGCAACTATAAATAAAGAAGGTTAAATGACCACATAAGCAACACCTGGAGGCAAGAAGTGTGGCCATTACCAGAAACAACACAGACACCTATTGATCCACAAGGAAAACCTGTCGGATCAAACCACGTGTTGCCAGTATAACAGAAATCCAGTCACTCACTGTCGCCAGGACAAACGTATGTCTCGGTACATCCGTGACAGTACCCCCCCCCCCTTTCTTTTTTACGGGTGACCTCCGGGCACCCAGGACCAACCTTATCTGGGTGAGACCTGTGAAAAGCTTTCACCAAACGACTGGCATTCACGTCAGATGAAGGTACCCACCTCATCTCCTCGAGTTTATAACCCTTCCAGTGAACAAGATACTGAAGAGTTTTACGGAGAACTCGAGAGTCAATTATCTTGGCGATCTGAAATTCCAAACTACCGTCCACCATGACAGGAGTGGGTGGCAAGGAAGAGGGCTCAAAATAGCCTGTCTGCGCTACAGCGGAACTTTGGCCTTCCCGCTCACCGCCTCATATGCGACGTGCACACCAGGTGGAACTCCACCTTGAACATGCTGGAGAGTCTGTACGAGCAGCAGCAGGCCATAGTGGAGTCTCAGCTGCAGCACGCACGCGTCAGTCGCACTGCGGAACAGCACCACTTCACCACCAATGATTGGGCCTCCATGCGATACCTGTGTGCCCTGTTGCGATGCAACCATTATCAGCATTACAATACCACTTCTTTGTCTCCTTGAGAAAACGCTTAGGGCGATGATGGAAGAGTAGGTGGCCCAGGAGGAGGAGGATGAGGGGTCATTTTTAGCACTTTCAGTTCAGTCTGTTAGAAGTGGCTCAGAGGGAGGTTTTTTGCAACAGCAGAGGCCAGGTACAATTGTGGCCAGCCTGGGCCCACTACTGGAGGACGAGGAGGATGAGGTGGAGGAGGATGAGGATGAAGCAGGTTCACAGCGGGGTGGCACCCGACACAGCTCAGGCCCATCACTGGTGCGTGGCTGGGGGGATACGGAGGACGATGACAATACGCCTCCCACAGAGGACAGCTTGTCCTTACCTCTGGGGAGCCTGGCACACATGAGCGACTACATGCTGCAGTGCCTGCGCAACAACAGCAGAGTTGCCCACATTTTAACATGTGCGGACTACTGAGTTGCCACCCTGTTGGTTCCCCGGTACAAAGACAATGTGCCCACCTTACTTCCTGCACTGGAGCGTGATAGGAAGATGCGCGAGTACAAGCGCACGCTGGTAGAGGCGCTCCTGAGAGCATTCCCAAATGTCACAGGGGAACAGGTGGAAGCCCAAGGCGAAGGCATAGGAGGAGCAAGAGGTCGCCAACGCGGCAGTGTCACGGCCAGCTCCTCTGAGGGCAGGGTTAGAATGGCAGAAATGTGGAAAAATTTTGTCTCCACGCCACAGCTAACTGCACCACCACCTGATACGGAACGTGTTAGCAGGAGGCAGCATTTCACTAACATGGTTGAACAGTACGTCTGCACACCCCTCCACGTACTGACTGATGGTTTGGCCCCATTCAACTTCTGGGTCTCCAAATTTTCCACGTGGCCAGAGTTTGCATTTTATGCCTTGGAGGTGCTGGCCTGCCCGGCAGCCAGCGTTTTGTCTGAACGTGTATTCAGCACGGAAGGGGGCATCATTACTAACAAACGCAGCCGCCTGTCCACAGCCAACGTGGAGAAGCTGACGTTCATAAAAATGAACCAGGCATGGATCCCACAGGACCTGTGCCTCCCTTGTGCAGAATAGACATTTATAACTGCCTCCCCCTCAACCATGTATTCTTGTACTCCGGGGCACTTCTTTATTAAATCCTCATTTTTTTAACTTTACCATGATCTTGCGGTGCAGCCCAAAGTTGAATGAACCTCTCCTCTGTCTGGGTGCTGGGGCCGAAATAACTGAAAGTGGCCTTCTCCAGTGGCTGGGTGATATGACGCCTTATTCCTTGCTCTGGGACCTCTCTCCTCTGTCTGGGTGCTGGGGCCTAAATAACTGAAAGTGGCCTTCTCTAGTGGTGGGTGAAATGACGCATGATTCCTTGCTGTGGGACCTCTCTCCTCGGTCTGGGTGCTAGGCCGAAATAACTGAAGGTGGCCTTCTCCAGTGGTGGGTGATATGACGCATGATTCCTTGCTGTGGGACCTCTCTCCTCTGTCTGGGTGCTGGGGCCGAAATAACTGAAAGTGGCCTTCTCCAGTGGTGGGTGATATGACGCATGATTCCTTGCTGTGGGACCTCTCTCCTCTGTCTGGGTGCTGGGGCCAAAATAACTGAAAGTGGCCTTCTCCAGTGGTGGGTGATATGACGCATGATTCCTTGCTGTGGAACCTCTCTCCTCTGTCTGGGTGCTGGGGCCGAAATAACTGAGTGGCCTTCTCCAGTGGTGGGTGATATGACGCATGATTCCTTGCTGTGGGACCTGTATCCTCGGTCTGGGTGCTGGGCCGAAATAACTGAAAGTGGCCTTCTCCAGTGGTTTGTGATACGACGCATGATTCCTTGCTGTGGGACCTCTCTCCTCTGTCTGGGTGCTGGGGCCTAAATAACTGAGTGGCCTTCTCCAGTGGTGGGTGATATGACGCATGATTCCTTGCTGTGGGACCTCTCTCCTCTGTCTGGGTGCTGGTGCCGAAATAACTGAGTGGCCTTCTCCAGTGGTGGTTGATATGACGCATGATTCCTTGCTGTGGGATCTCTCTCCTCTGTCTGGGTGCTGGGACCGAAATAACTGAAAGTGGCCTTTTCCAGTGGTGGGTGATATGACGCATGATTCCTTGCTGTTGGACCTCTCTCCTCTGTCTGGGTGCTGGGGCCGAAATAACTGAAAGTGGCCTTCTCCAGTGGTGGGTGATATGACGCATGATTCTCTGCTATGGGACCTCTCTCCAATTGATATTGGTTAATTTTTATTTATTTTATTTTAATTCATTTCCCTTTCCATATTTGTTTGCAGCGCATTTACCTACATTTTGCTGCCTTTTGCAGCCATCTAGCCCTTTCATGGACTATTTTACAGCCTTTTTAGTGCCCAAAAGTTCGGGTCCCCATTGACTTCGGGATAAAGTTCGGGTCGAGTTCGGATCCCGAACCCGAACATTTTCGGGAAGTTCGGCCGAACTTCTTGAACCCGAACATCCAGGTGTTCGCTCATCTCTATTTAAGACATGAAAGCTGGGTCATTTGGTACTTGCCCGATTTGAACAGCAATACCCCAGATTGCTATGCCCATTCAGATAACGAAAGACTATGTGAAAGTAAAGACTTTGGCTCCATGGCGATTCTACTGTTTTCGTGTAGTTTGAGTGCCTTTTACCTAATAATATGCATTCAGACCAGAGCTATCTGAGGATGTGTTACATGCCCATGTTTACTGTAATGGTTGTGACATTGTATGTTTGAATGGTAATGTGTATAGTGGCAAACTTCCTTTTGTCCTGAGAGATAATTAAATTACTCCTTGGTTGTCTTCGGGGCAGAGAGGAGGAAACCAGGATGCATTGTGGAGATGTATTGTGTCTGTGTGTCCTGAATTGTTGTTTATCTGTCCTGTGTCACAGTCTTCCATCTGGTCCCCTAGGGGAGTGTCCACCAGACGGGGACTTGCATAAATATGGGCGGGTATCCCTCAGTAAAGAGAGATTCTGCTTCTTAACCTCAATTCATGCGTTGACTCGTTTTGTAGAGCATCATTAATCACTAGCCCTTGTAAGAGCTCTCTGGATTTCATCTACACTTACAGGAGCATGGATGACTGCTAAAAGTAACCTAACAGCGCTCTCTGGAATTCAGGGACAAGGACATCTAAGCGGTCCAACCCTCAGCCTGCCTGAGGCAACCGTAACAATTGGTGGCACAGCGGTGGGATGGTCCTTTATTTCCTAGGATAGTAGCTCAATGGATGGAAAGTACTTATAACAAGTTGAAACAGACCACGTTAAAAGATTTGTTGGAGAGCCGTGGAGGAATTGCCAGCAACCGACCCAGGAGAGAGCTGATTGTAGAGTTAACCAAGCTGGACCGGAATTGTACCATGGCAGAGGCATCATCACCCGGGGAGGATGAGGCCACCCTAATGGTAAAAGCCAGAATGCTGGCGTACGGACCGAATATCTCAGAGGAGAGGATTGCCGCATAAGTATATGACACCGCCCCCTGTTGTACCCACAGTAATGACATTTTTACAAAGGATTAAAGCCAAAATTATTACTATGGTTGTTGGACAAGCAAACCACCACGCTCAAGACAGCTGCCCATCTCGCTGACGAATATGCAGATTGGGAACTACACAAACTTCCAGCCAACACCACAGACAGCAGGTACAATTTGAAGGGCGGTCAGTGGAAGGACTACATGATACTGGCGCCACCATCACACTAGTTAAAGGCAGTCTTATTCCAGCTCACAAAAGGTCTGGGCAAACTGTGGCTGTACGAGTGGCAGTAGGAGCAGTATTCCGGGTACCCACAGCCCAAGTACATTTGAATTGGGGTGCAGGGGAGGGTCAAGTGAATGTGGGCACTCATGGACAATATGCCCGTTCCTATGGTGCAACAGCCCATCCTGTAACCACCCGGTCACAAGCCAGGACTGAGAGAGAACCTTGACCACTGCGGGAGTCACAGGTAGTACAAACTCCTACGCTGACTTTCCCTCAGCCCCCAGTCCAATGGGATACTCCTGAGACATTTGAAGCTGAGACTAAGACTGACCTAACGCTACAGAAATATAGGGAGAAAGCTGAACAAGGCATAGGGGGGTTAGATAATGAAATGTTTGTTTGGGAACAGAATAAATTGTACAGATTAACAGAGAAAAAGAGAAACCCAAAACGCCAGTTGGTTAAAATTCTGCAAGGATATATTAAAAGTCTGGCATGACATTCCGTTAGCAGGGCATCTAGGAATGACCCGTACGTTACATAGGATCACCCATACCTTTTTCTTGCCGGGAGTACATATTAATGTGCGTACTCATTGTAGGACCTGTGATGTGTGTAAAAGGGTGGGAAAAAGGGGAGATCATCCAAAAGCTCACCTAGCTAATATGCCCATTATAGAAGAGCAGTTTAGTAGGTTGTCCATAGATTTAATAGGACCTCTCGCCACCCCTAGCCTCTTGGGAAAGAAATACATCCTTACTGTAGTTGATTATGCCACCCGGTACCCAGAGACAGTAGCGCTATCAAACATTCAGGCTGATACTGTAGCCAATGCCTTGGTACATATTTTTCCTGTGTTGGGTTTCCCAGGGAAATCCTATCCGATAGAGGCACCCAGTTTACAGCAGAACTAACCCAACAGCTGTGGCACATGTGTAACATAAAATCTTTACTCAGTTCTCCCTACCATCCACAAACAAACGGTTTGTGCGAGCGATTCAATGGAACGCTCAAGCAAATGCTCAAATGCTCAAGACCTTTACAAGTGAGTATAGGGATTGGGAGCAGTTCCTGCTACACCCTTTGTTTGCATATCGAGAGGTGCCACTGGAATCCACGGGTTTCTCCCCGTTTGAACTACTTTATGGGAGAAAAGTGCGAGGACCCTTGGACCTTATTAGGGAACACTGGGAGGGAGCCACTGAGAATGATGGGGTCCCTATCGTACCATATGTATTACAGCTTAGGGACTGGATGGAACAAATAGCCAGATCTGTCCAAGCCAAGCTCCAGACCGCACAGAGACTCCGTAAAGTGTGGTACGATAAGGGAGCCTGGCGCCGTATTTTTCAAATAGGACAGAAAGTGATGGTACTTAAACCAGTTAGGCAGGACAAGTTACAAGCCTCTTGGCAGGGTCCTTATAAAGTCGTAGATAAAGTGTGTGACACTACCTATGTCATCGCCAGCTGTCAAGTTGAAAGGCTACGGAAAACTTTCCATATAAATATGCTCAAGGAGTACAATGAGAGACCTGAGGAAGTGACTGCAATATGTAGTCCAGCACATGAAGACCCTGATAATCTTCCCATACCTGATCTCTTAAATAGGAAACTGCACCCCGACATACTCAGCCAAGTGCAGATGGGAGAAAAGTTAAGTACCATTGAGAAGGGCCAGTTAAGTGATATGCTATACCAAAATACGTTTACCTTTTCCCAAGAACCAGGCTATACACTCTTCACCACCCATCAGGTGGACATCCCAGGTCAGATGCACCTTCGCCAGACCCCCTACCGAATCCCTAAGGCAGTTAGAGACGGGGTGAAAAAGGAAATATCTGAAATGCTACGATGAGGAGTAATTGAGTCCTCCGGCAGTTCCTGGGCTGCAGTAGTGTTGGTATCGAAAAAGGATGGTACCACTAGATTTTGCGTAGATTATAGAAAGCTAAATGACAAAACGGTTACTGATGCATACCCAATGCCCCAGATAGATGAGTTGCTCGATCGCATAGCCAGAGGGAATTACTTAACTACCATTGACCTCTGTAAAGGTTATTGGCAGATACCTTTGGCCAAGGAGGCTGTCCCCAAGTCGGCCTTCATCACCCCGTTTGGCTTGTACCAATTTAAGGTCATGCCATTCGGGATGAAGAATGCCCCAGCTATGTTCCAGCGCTTGGTAGACAGACTCCTTGATGGCATCCAGGTATGTGCAAGCAAAATCCTAGCATAGCGATTTACAGTGAGTCCTGGGAGGAACACTTAACTCAGGTAGGAACTGTTCTAGATCAGATCCGGGCCGCTGGCCTGTCTCTAAAGCCAGAAAATGCCATTTTGGGATGGCCGAAGTGCAGTACCTGGGACATAGAGTGGGATGCGGTAAACAACGCCCTGAACCAGCAAAAATAGAAGTGGTCGCTAACTGGCCAATCCCACTTACTAAGACACAGGTACTGGCATTTCTGGGCACTGCAGGGTATTACAGACAGTTTGTACCCAATTATTGCACCATTGCAAAACCCCTGACCGATTTGACGAAAAAGAACCTCCCCAGACAAGTCCTGTGGTCTCCCCATTGTGAAGAAGCCTTTCAAGCTCTGAAAAAGGCTATTGTAAATGCTCCTGCTTTATTGTCCACACAGACGCTTCCATGTTCGGGCTGGGGGCCGTTCTAAGCCAAATCGGAGAGGACGGGGGGGGGGGGGAGCATCCTGTTGCCTACATCAGTAGAAAGCTCCTTCAACGAGAGGTCAGCTATGCTGCAGTGGAAAAGGAGTGTTTGGCCCTGGTGTGGGCCCTAAAGAGACTAACCCCCTACTTATATGGTCAAAAATTTACACTCATCACAGACCATAATCCTTTAGTCTGGCTAAACCGTGTCTCTGGGGACAATGGTTGGTTATTGCGCTGGAGCCTGTCATTACAACCTTCCAATTTTACCATTCAATACCGACCAGGAAAACAAAACAGTAATGCCAATGGTTTGTCCCGGCAGACTGATATCAGCCCAGAGTAAAGTTGTTCTGGACAGCCTCAAGTTTCCCCGAAAAGAGGCCAAACCGTGTCTGCCAGAGTTTTCCACAAGGAGGGAGCTATGTTACAGTTACACTCTCACTGATACTTTGTTGCAACAATGTATTTCGGTTATTTAAGACATGAAAGCCGGGTCATTTGGTACTTGCCCAATTTGAACAGCGATACCCCAGATTGCTATGCAATGGAGCCCATTCGGATAACGAAAGACTATGTGAAACTAAAGACTGGCTCCATGGCGATTCTACTGTATTTGTGAATCCTGAGTGCCATTTACCTAACAATATGCACTCAGACCGGAGCTTTCTGGGGATGTATTACATGTCTATGTTTACTGTAATAGTTGTGTCATTGTATGTTTGGATGGTGATTTCTGTCCTATTGTCCCCACATGTATAGTGTTGATCTCCCTTTGTCCTGAGAGATAATTGAATTACTCCTTGGTTGTCTCCGGGGCAGAGAGGAGGAAACCAGAATGCATTGTGGGGATGTATTGTGTGTGTGTGTCCTAAATTGTTGTTTATCTGTCCTGTGTCACAGTCTTCCATCTGGTCCCCTAGGGGAGTGTCCACCAGATGGGGACCAGCATAAGTACGGGCGGATAGCTCTCAATATAGAGAGATTCTGCTTCTTACCCTCAATTCGTGCTTTGACTCGTTTTGTATAGCGTCACTAATCACTAGCCCTTGTAAGAGCTCTCTGGATTTCATCTACACTTACAGGAGCATGGATGACTGCTAAAAGGTACCTAACAGCGCTCTCTAGCATACATAGACAAGGACATCTAAGCGGTCCAACCCTCAGCCTGCCTGAGGCAACCGTAACAGATAGTACTTCCTGAGAGTGGGGGTCCCTAGATCTCTGTCTCAGGTGTCTATCAATGCATAGCAGCCTCCAGAGAAACTGGGGTTTCATGAAAGGCCAAAGCATCCTTAAGCCTCTCTGATAACCCTTGACAAAACTGGCTATGGAGGGCAGGATCGTTCCACTCCGTATCCATAGCCCACCTCCTAAACTCAGAGCAATAAATCTCAGTGAAACGATCACCCTGACGAAGGCGGTGCAGCTTGGTTTCGGCTAGAGAGGTCCGATCCGGATCATCATAGATAAGACCCATGTGACGAGACCAATCTCGCCACATTGCATTGGAGAAACCTGGTTGCTCGCCTGCTGCCTTTGGACTATGGCCCCCTGTTAAAAGACATCTTTTTTACCTGCAGAAAAGCTTAATTCGTGCTTTTCTGCCTGGGGTTCGGTAGTTTTGGTTGAATGTGTTATACCCCAGATAGGAATCCCATGGAGCCCATTCGTATGAAACTGACTGTAAAGACTTTGGCTCCATGGCGATTAAACTGTATTCGTGTGGTCTGAGCGCCATTCACTTAATAATGTGCGCTCAGACCTGAGCTATCTGGGGATATGTTAAATGTATAGTTTTAATGTAATGTGTCTTACCTGGTGTATTTTAACAGTAATGCTTGTTCTGTGTCCCCATGTGCATAATGGAGTCTTGTCTCTGAAATGTCTGTGTGTATTGTAAAGGGTGGGACATTGTATAATGAATAGTGATGTCTGTCCTATTGTCCCCACATGTGTATTGGCGATTTCCCTTTGTCCTGAGAGATAATTGAATGACTCCTCAATTGTCTCCAGGACAGAAGACATTGTGTATTCGTCTGCCTGTGATGATTGCATTACCCATGTAGGGTGATGGTATCACAGGCAGAGGGGAGGGATATGCTGGGGGTGTCTGTATTGTCCCAATGTGTGTGATTGGCTGCTGTATCCCGTGTCGCAGTCTTCCTTCTGGTCCTCTGAGGAGTGTCCACCAGGTGGGAGCTCTGGATAAATACCGGGCAGGTAGCCCTTAATAAGATATAGAATTCTGTTTACCATCAATACGGAGCCTCGTCTCGTTCTTGGGGGATTCACTGTATGCTGTTAGAGACTGATTGCCAGGAGTGTAAGCTGATTGTCTGCTTTTCCTGTTCGTCTGCTAGCAGCTATTTGGGAGGTTCCAGTACGGGAGTTGGAGTGCTATTTTGTATCCAGTTCGGGAGTTTGGTGTTCTGCAGCAGCTGTGCCTATATCTCTGTAAAGGGGCCGATCGCCTAAACGGTTTTTACCCTTGTCTGCAGCAACGGTCCGTTACAACTGGTGGCGAGCAGCGGGATCTTTCCTACAGCCAGAAGGACAGCTACAGGAGACACCATTTCCTTGGATTTACAAGTGGGGCAACGCATGTCCCAGTACAGCGACCCTAAAAGCACCAGAATGGAACCAGCAGTGTCATACGAGGAGGAGGACCTGGATGGCCGGGATGCATTAGGAAAGGCATCTGGTACTAGGCCCTGGACAATGTACAATACCAGCGGGGTGAGAGTCTCCCCAGTGAGAAGAGCAGCGGTGGCAGAAGCAAGTGGCCCTGCGGATGCCCTTTCTGGGAGAGCAGCCCTGGATGAATGGGTGAAGGAGACTAGAGCACCGGGTATGGCAGGAGGCTATGGCTGGAGGATGCCTACTAGGCGCTCTGGGTGGTATCATGGCACAGTATATACCCTGGACAGCCGAGCACACGGCCAGAGGGAGAGGAGTTTGATGGTTACTGGCTTGTTATGGGAGTCCTTGCAGAGCCTGACTCGGGAGTCCTGCGCAGGAACAGACTGCAGGACATTTTCTACGAGAGGAGGCTAGGCATGACGGGGATGGCTCCCATGGTAGAGCAAGACCTGGCTCACTAGCAGCCCTGGAGTGGGAACTGGGCAGGACTACCGAGATCTCTTCCACTCCATTGGGAAGGCTCAGCAGGACAACAGAGTGACAGATCCAGTTCCAGACCCATTCCGCTGGAAGATATTATTGAAATTTACTGGGAGGAACCCCTAGGCGGGAGGTGGAGGTGGACCGAGGTCTCTCCACGGTATTGCAGGGAATAGGGAGCCTGGGCTCCATTCCCCAGCGGGAGATATTACAGGGAGTGGGAGCCTGAGCTCCATTCCCCAGCGGGAGGATATTGCAGGGAGTGGGGCCTGAGCTCCATTCCCAGCAGGAGATATTGCAGGGAGTGGGAGCCTGAGCTCCATTCCCAGCGGAGATATTACAGGGAGTGGGAGCTGAGCTCCATTCCCCAGCGGCAGGCTGAGCTACAGGGGCAGAGGTAGTTGTTCCCTGCCCCACAGCATGCTGGTGATTTTTAGAGAATTGGGAGCCCGGTCTCCAGTCCCCAGCGGCAGAGTAACCAGCAGGGAATAGAGAGCCCAGTCTCCTTTCTCCAGCAGCAGGACTCTGTATTGGGAGGAGAGACAGTCGGTCTCCCTCCACTGAGAGGAAGGTATGTATGGGAGAGGAGCTTACTACCACCTCTCCCAAGCGGCGGATCATTAATGGGCAGGGAATAGAAGCTCAGTCTCCTTTCCCCAACAGCAGAACTGTGTAACCCAAGGAGACAGTCGGTCTCCAGCAGCAGAGCTGTGTAACCAAGGGAGACAGTCGGTCTCCAGCAGCAGGACTGTATATCTAAAGGGAGACAGTCGGTCTCCCCTCCAACAACCAGGCTTCAGCAGGCTACCCTCCCAGTGGCGCTGGCAGACAGGAGCAGAGTGGCGGGTCTCTGCCCATGCAGCACCCCACCAAGTCAGCGTGCCCGTACCCAGCACAGCCGTGGCGAGGCACCTGGACATGGACAAGCTTCTCCCTCTACCCAGTTGCAGTAACTATTTATTGTGGGTGGGCTGTGCTGTTGATTGTGTTTTGTTGGGTGGGCTGCTGGACTAACAAGGGCACTGACCGGCAGGAGGTCAGATACCCTGTTAGTCTGTTTGGAAAAAGGAGAGATGTGACGAGACCAATCCGCCACATTGCATTGGAGAGAAACCTGGTTGCTCGCCTGCTGCCTTTGGACTATGGCCCCCTGTTAAAAGACATCTTTTTACCTGCAGAAAAGCTTAATTCGTGCTTTTCTGCCTGGGAGTTCGGTAGTTTTGGTTGAATGTGTTATACCCCAGATAGGAATCCCATGGAGCCCATTCGTATGAAACTGACTGTAAAGACTTTGGCTCCATGGCGATTAAACTGTATTCGTGTGGTCTGAGCGCCATTCACTTAATAATGTGCGCTCAGACCATGAGGCTATCTGGGGATATGTTAAATGTATAGTTTTAATGTAATGTGTCTTACCTGGTGTATTTTAACAGTAATGCTTGTTCTGTGTCCCCATGTGCATAATGGAGTCTTGTCTCTGAAATGTCTGTGTGTATTGTAAAGGGTGGGACATTGTGTATTGAATAGTGATGTCTGTCCTATTGTCCCCACATGTGTATTGGCGATTTCCCTTTGTCCTGAGAGATAATTGAATGACTCCTCAATTGTCTCAGGACAGAAAGACATTGTGTATTCGTCTGCCTGTGATGATTGCATTACCCATGTAGGGTGATGGTATCACAGGCAGAGGGAAGAGATATGCTGGGGGTGTCTGTATTGTCCCAATGTGTGTGATTGGCTGCTGTATCCGTGTCGCAGTCTTCCTTCTGGTCCTCTAGGGAGTGTCCACCAGGTGGGAGCTCTGGATAAATACCGGGCAGGTAGCCCTTAATAAGATATAGAATTCCTGTTTACCATCAATACGGAGCCTCGTCTCGTTCTTGGGGGGGATTCACTGTATGCTGTTAGAGACTGATTGCCAGGAGTGTAAGCTGATTGTCTGCTTTTCCTGTTCGTCTGCTAGCAGCTATTTGGGAGGTTCCAGTACGGGAGTTGGAGTGCTATTTTGTATCCAGTTCGGGAGTTTGGTGTTCTGCAGTAGCTGTGCCTATATCTCTGTAAAGGGGGCCGATCGCCTAAACGGTTTTTACCCCTTGTCTGCAGCAACGGTCCGTTACAACCCAAAGCTTCGAAAAATTAATCTAGCGACCGGAGAGACTGCGGTCCGGTTGGCAGAGGAAAAGCCCATGACTGCGCCTCCCCCTTAAGCAAGGAAATAACCACACCGACTCTCTATTTCTCATGCACAGATGAGTGTGGACGTAGCCTAAAATACAGTTTGCATGCCTCCCTAAACAAAATGAAATTATCACATCCCCCAGAGAATCTGCCTGGGAAAGCAACTTTAGGCTCCAGATAGGCCTGGTCTCCACCACTACCACCAGAACCAAAGCCTGTGATCAATGCATCTGAGAGATGGTCGTGCAGAGGTTAGCTACCTCCAAAGACAGCCCTTGCAGCTGACCTGCCAGTGCAGCAATAGGATCCATGGATGCACAGAAACAAGCAAAAATGGCGGTTTTGGCAGTTTATAATGTCACAATTCGATATGGGAGGGAAACACCACACCGAACATAGGAGGGAAGGGGGAAACAGGGAATCATGCCTGAGAACTAGGGAAGCAAAATGGACACCTCCTAGTGAAAACCCTAACAACCAGTTCATACGCAGGAATAACTAGAGTCCTATCAAGCCATATAGGACCCTGGTACTAACGGCAGGGACAAAAGTACCTGTTCTTCCAAAAGTAAGGACGAACAGGAGTCTACTTGAGGCCTAATACATACAATAGGGAAATGCAACACAGAGAACCCTATTGATCCAGTCAGGAGAAGGGTAGAAACGAATTTTCAAGGCATTAGATATACCATGGAACACAGTGAAGACAGTCATCATCAAGCGGAGAAAATATGGCACAACAGTGACATTACCAAGAACTGGATGTCCTTCCAAAATTGATAAAATTACGAGAAGAAAACTGGTCTGGGAGGCTACCAAGAGGACTACAGCAACAGTATAGGAGCTGCAGTAATATCTTGCAAATACTGGCTGTGTGGTACATGTGACAACCATATTCTTCATATGTCTGGGCTATGGGGTAGAGTGGCTAGACGAAAGCCTTTTCTTATGAAGAAAAACATCTAAGCCAGGCTACATTTTGCAAAAACACATCTAAAGTCTCCCAAATGCATGTGGGAAAAGGTGTTATGGTCTGATGAAACCAAGGATGAACTTTTTGGCCATAATTCTAAAAGATATGTTTGGTGCAAAAACAACACTGCACATCAGTTCAGTTTTGGAAGGGCCCAGCCAGAGCCCAGACCTGAGTCCGATTGAAAATCTGTGGGGTGATCTGAAGACCACTGTGCACAGAAGATGCCCTCACAATCGGACAGATTTGGAGTGTTTTTGGAAAGAAGAGTGGGCAAATCTTACCAAGTCAAAATGTGCCATGCTGATAGACTCATACCCAAAAAGACTGAGTGCTGTAATAAAATCAAAAGGTGCTTCAATAAAGTATTAGTTTAAGGGTGTGCACACATATGCAACCATATTGTTTTATTTTTTTCTTCCCTCTACCTAAAAGATTTCCCTTTGTTTTTCAATTGAATTCAACAGTTTATAGGTCAAATTAAAGGTGGAAAAAGTTCTGAAGTGATTTATCTTTGTCTCATTTTTTTTATAGCACAGAAACCTGACATTTTAACAGGGGTGTGTAGACTTTTTATATCCACTGTATATGGTCCTGTCTATGATGTACTCTTTCTCTTCTTTCTTTTTATAATTGTCAAATACCTTGCCACTGCCATTCCTGCACTGGTTTAGTCCCTGCTTCTCTTCACTTACTGATTCTATCTCTAGGCATTGGAATTTTCAAGAATGGACCATCACTGGCTGAGGGAAATCACTGTTATGGTCATTGATTGGCTGAGCTGACCTTTCCTGGTACTTCCAGTGTGTTGAACCAAAACTAGAAAGTGTAACATGGACTGGACCAGAATTGAAAAGCCAGCAGAGGGCATTGGTGGAGGAATGGTGTGAATAAACTTTACTTTTTATTTTATTGTGTATATGTTATTAATATTTTGTAGATTTTTATGACTAATTATATTATTATTATTATTATTATTATTATTATTATTATTATTATTAGTAGTAGTAGTAGTAGTAGTAGTAGTAGTACAGTTGTAGCAATAGCAGTAGTAATAGTAGTAGCAGTGGTAGTAGTAGTAGTAGTAGTAGTAGCAGTATTAATAGTAGTAGCAGCAGTATTAGTAGTAACAGTAGTATCAGTAGTGGTAAAAGTGGCAGTAGTAGTAGTTGCAGTATTAGTAATTACAGTACTTTGTAGTAGTAGTTTTATTAGCAGCTTTAGTAGTAATAATATCATAATAGTAGCAATATTAGTAGTAAGGATAGTAGTAGACTTAGCAGTATTAGTAGCAGTAGTAAAAGTAGAAGTAGTGTTAGTAGTAATATTAGCAGTAGCAGTAGTAGTAGCAATAGTAATAGTAGTAGTAATCACAGAAGTATTAGTAGTAGTAGTAGTAGCAGCAGTAGTAGTAGGATCAGTAGTAGTAGTAGTAGTAGTAGTAGTAGTGGCAGTAGTGGTGGTAGTAATAGTAGTAGTAGCAATAGTAGTAGCAATATCAATAGTAATAGTGGTTGTGGTTATAATAGCAGTATTAGTATTAGCAGTACTGGTAGAAGTGGCAGTAGTGGTAGTAGTAGTAGTATCAATATTAGTAGTATAAGTAGTGGCAGTAGTATCAGTATTAGTAATAAGAGTAGTAGCAGCAGTGTTATTATTATTATTATTATTATTATTATTATTAGTAGTAGTAGTAGTAGTAGTAGTAGTAATAGCATTAGTAGTAATAGTTTCAGTAGTAATATTAGCAATAGTAGTAGTAGTAGCAGTAGTAATAGCAGTAGTAGTAGTAATAGTAACAGTAGTCATGACATTAGTAGTAGCAATAGTAATAGTACTAATAATAGTAGTAGTAAAGTTTCTGGCTCAAAATCAGCTCCAAAAAAACCCTTAAAAGTCTCCTTTTACATTTCAATAGAAAACAGCACTTTCTTTTTTTCCACATGGAAAAAATAAGTATGGAATAAAGAAGAAGCATGTCCTGTCTTTGGGCAGAATCCATACTGAATCTCCCATTCAAATAAATAGGAAGCATAAAGAAAAACCCACCATTTTATGTGTCCATACAGATTTTTGTGCATTTTCTGCATAATTTTTGGTACAGTTACGCACCAAACGCCACAAGCTGAAAATGCAATTGTGTATTAAAGTAAACATCCACTGTTAAAAAAAGAAAAGAAAATAGTGTCAAAAATGTGTCACAAAACACACTGGAAAAAAAAACACATGTGGATTCTTTACTTAATTTTGTAGGTGCATTTTCAAAATCGGTGTGTGAACATACCCTTAGTATTATATATTTTTTTCTCTCTTAAACAAAAGCTGTGCTATGGATTTAAGAAAAGTCTTACTCCCTTGATCACAATATTTCTTAAAAAATAAGACATGTCAAGACAGGTAATTGATGTCCTCTCAGAAAATGGTCCCATCAAAGCTCTCCGGATATCTTAACTGAATCCAGAACTTTAATATATGCTCTTTAATCTTCTCTAATTGTCATAAATATTTCCCCATTCACTGCCCTAAAAAATGTAACCTTTCCGAGCAATCAAACTATTGTTTTTCACATCTTTGTAATTATTATTAAAGGATCATAAAGCGTTCCTGCGATTTCCAGCCCTTTGCACAGAAAGATGAAATGCCCCAAAGGAGATATATTATCTCATCTCTTCCAGTGATATAACATATGGAGCTGTATCTCCAGGCACTGACATTAACATCATTGCCTCAGGTAACACATTTAGCCGTGTTGGCATTGGACAATAAATATACTATTTCCTGGCATAAATTAGACATCTATTGAGATTAATATCGAGGAGCTATTGGTAAAAATCTTAAATAACGGTATAGAGTCTATAGAGGTAATTTAGTTAGATTCACCTCTGCTTCAATTCCTGCCACAAGACAAAACAATCCCCTATGGTTGATACAAAGCATCAAGTGTTTTATAATAGTCTAATTGTAGCTAATGGTTTGTGCAGCTAATTAAGGTCTATGAATTACAGCAATCAGTCAGCCTCATCTTCCCAACCAGATCGTTCCATTCACCCGTCCCTTGAGTGAAGAACAAGAAAATACACCATAATCATCTCAAAGCCTCATTAGACGACCAAGAATGAATTTGAAGATATATTTTCCCCTTAATTATTGCAAAAATATTTACTTATTTAAATTATAGTGCAGGTATTTTGCAACATTACTTTTGATATTATTAGTAAAGAACATATACATATTAAAGCATATTAAATGGGTCTTATGCACTTTATATATTTATATGTAGCTCTATCTATCTATCTATCTATCTATCTATCAAAAAATTAATTTCAACCAAAATGTAATGAATGAATGCTGACATTTTAGCATAAAGTAAGCCAACATTTGGCACAATTTCGGTTTCATTTTGTGCATCTTATTTTAGACATATTTATGGAACAAGCAAGCCAAAAAGAATAATCATTTACCAAGCTTCATCGGAATGGAGGCATGACAAAATTTGCAACATTTTGCACCAAAATAGTGGTATCAAATTATGTCACAAAGTAAGGTGACCAATAGATGGTAAAAAGTGTAACTAGTGTTTTACTGTATCATCCAGCAGCAGCCACTGTGATATTTGGCTTACCCTGCAACTAGGAACTGCCAAAAGAGTTGGCCCCTATTTCTGCCCTCCTTCCTTGCATCTACCTTACAATCAACTGTACCCCACCTAACAGGATTCCTAAAAAAGGTCCAGGGTGTGCCCCAAGGGAAGAAAGGGTGCACTCTCCTTTTATTGCATGGCCAAAGGGAGGGTTAAAGTGGGGAGAGCCATTATGAACCACTACAATTCCTATCAGTGTCATAACTACCACTCCCTTCTTCCCAGCTCTCCCCCAGAGGGGGCCGCTGCATGTAGTGCCAGTATGGTACCCAAATAAAAGTGCAACAGGTTCATACTTAAAGGGGTTCTCTGGGAATTAAGAAAATGAAAATACTTAAATATTACTTTATTAAAAATATATTTTCAAATACATTTCGGTATTTATTATGGGTTGTTTTGTTTGGGGAGCAATCATCAGGGAAAATAAAATGGCTGCTGTCTATTAGTACACACAAAACCATAAAACTATAATAATCAAAATCACATAGCAGGAGAAGTTACTTCAGAACACTGAGCTAAAGAGCTGCCTCATCCTCCTCTCTGCTCTGCTTGTCAGGGATTATTTTCCTGCATAAAGTTTTATATGATCTTCAGATGAATCTCTGTAGGAATGGAGTTCATGAGATGACATGAAGTACAGAGAGGAGGGTTGAGATATGGTTAATGAGCAGCTACGCTTGTATGCAGTTTCCATTATCACAGTCCCATAATACCACAGTCTGTCCTGCCCTTCCTCTCTGTACTTCAGCTGTCTCCTCATGAACTTCATTCCTACAAAGATTCAGTAGAAGATCTTATCAGCTTTATTCAGGATTATAATCCCTAACAAGTAGATCAGAAATGCAGCAACTCTTTAGCTCAGTGTTGTGAGGTAACTTGTCCTCCTGTATTATTAGGACATGTTTTGTGTGTACTAATGTAGGGGCAGCCATTTTATTTCTCCTAATGATTGCTCCCTAGACAAAATGAGCCATTATAACTAATGGAAGGTATTTGGGAAAATATATATATTGACATAACATTTAAGTATTTTAATTTTCTTATTTGCCAGAGAAGCCTTTTAAAGTAATCCTATAACAGTACTGCACTATGTCTAAATAAAACTGCTAATTTACATTACAATTTGTGATGGTCAGAAATTTAGGATGCAATGCCATCTAAGGTAACCCTTCCCAGCAGTGGCAATGATTGTGTTTGTAATTAGTTTGTAAAAATGACAGTCCTGGTTAGGAGGTACAGCTTTGAATGTTGGAGAGAGGGAGAAAACTCTATTGACTTTTTCTATGGGTTAGTGAATACTAAATAACTATAGTTTTTTAGTTTGTAATACTAAGTAACTATATTTTTTTATTATTATTATTATTTTATTTTAGTACATATGCACAAAGAAAGCTTGTATTGAGAGCCACAACTGTTTTCTCATCAAGATACAGTAGTCTTCTTCTTTTTTTTTTTTTTTTTTTTTTTTTTCAAGATAGCTGTAGGTTATTTTTTGCAGGATGGATTGAAGATTTCAATTAATACTATTCTGGGGTATATGTACTTGATTTATTTATTTATTATCAGGGATATATACGAGAAAGCCAACAACATTGTCATTGCATTTTTTTTTTCATTATTATATTTGTTCTACCTATCATACGGTAAAAGTAAGAAGCTTATTTTATGAGTAATTAAAATCACTGCAGTATTAAATATGTCTTTTTTTAAAGTAAGCTATTTAAAAAGAATACATTTTTTTAAATTAAAAAATGAGGATTTTTTTTTAACAAAACTTTATTAAGCTATGTTGCACTTTTTTTTGTCCCACTAGGGGTCTTACAGGGAATCTGCCCCAATGAATATGATATCTGTGTTCCAAGCAGCATGTTATAGAGTAGGAGTTACTTCATTTAAATTCCAGCTTTTTCTGGGCTTTGAAGTAAAGGACACGGTGCTATTAGTGATTGAGATATTTTTCTCTGTGATTGTGTATACATAGGTAGTTGTCAATCACTGATAGGACTGTCTTCTTGATTTCAAAGTCCACAATAACCCAGAATTGATATAAAAAAAATTCCAGGTTTTACTGAATCGTTTCCCACCAAACTATATACCAATCTGCCCAGCTTCTCCTGCTCTCTAACATGCTGCCAGCATATTGTCCTGCATTTTTATAGTGGTAGTTTTCCCTTTAAAGCCAAATTTATTCATATTGTAAACGTGGCTGAAAGCTTTGCAGTCTTCTTCTGAACTGTTAAGATAAAAAAGCGGAGCATCAGGAGAGGTATATTAAATGGCTGCCACAAAATGCTATACAATGGGCATTTTAAATATTAATACTATTTGTGGAAATCATATACTTTGGTAATTCATGACTCTTTGTATGTCAGAATATTGCAGCATTACTGTAAATGTTTTTAATATTGAAATCAATCTCAATAACAGTATTTTAAAGTAATCAGACTACAGTAATTACGGAAAACTCCGAAACAAAGTATTATTGACTTACAATAACAATCTGTGCATACACTTAAATGTATCCAGTAAAATCTACTGAATATATCATTGTTCTATAAGTTGAATATAAATAAAAAAAATGCATTTTTTATTATTGTTATTATTATTATTATTATTATTATTATTATTATTATGGACAGTGGGTGTGGATGCACTATACCAACTAACCAAGTTAACTTTGGACTAAACCTAAGGGCAATGTCCGGTCAATTCCCTGGTATTAACCCTTTAATCCCTGTAAAGTCATCTGAACTTTGCTGTAGGAAACCAAAAAAGCCATTTCTTCCTAGAGTAATCTTGTAACTCATATCTGACTGACGGGGGTCAGAGACACTGGTGCAAAGCACCAAAGTGAAAAGCAAAGTCTACGCACAGTCCATGGTCAGGGCAGGCTCAGTATGTGCATATTCTAGATAGAAATTCTAAGGTTGGGGAAGGCTGAGTACGTGTGTAGTCCAAGTAGCAATTCCAAATTCTGGAAAGGTGGCAATGTGCAGAATTGATAGACAGGCAAGGTAAATGGTTGTCAGTGTAACAACTTGGGGTCACTTAGCTCTCTTCACCGTCTTCTCAGCTTAGACGGTTGGCACGGTTCAAGAAGCCTCTCCAACACTGCAGACTTGGGTGCAAACTGGTCACAACCAGCTTTATTGTCGTTTTTGCACTAGTCAAAAGCATAGAACATAAACACAAATCCTAGGCCGTCTGGCTACTAATTACCCAGTATTTTCCCTCTCTATTGGTATCTGGGTCTACCACCCAGCTCCCCAAAACACCACTCAGTGCGTACCCCACATGGGATCAAAGGGTCCTGGCTCCCACAGACCTTGGCCACCTGCTTCTTTCTCAGACTGGGAGCCCTGATTGAGGAGCCCAACCCACATTTACCTAGGCTCCTCAGAAAGCGGCTAATTACCTTTATTACCAGCCTGGCTGATACTCATAGAGGGGAAACACTATTTCCTCAGTCTTTCTTATTCTTACCCAACTTCCTCTGGGTGAAATACATCATTTCAATGACTCTCATATGGCTCTCTAGCAGCTTCACTGCCACATCAGACAATATATCACACCTTTACTAGAGATTAGCAAACCTTAAATCTCAGACAAGGGGGTGGATCCACAGCCCAGCTAAATAGGGGGGATGATCAGCACCTTACTTAAAAGTAGGACAGGAAGCATGAAGAAAAGATGAACTCAGTGCTGTAATGAAGTTCACTGAGCAATAGTACGAATTCACACAGGCTAAGGGGAGGGGGACAGTGGTAGACATGTTCTGCCACAGTAACAATTAGCTATGTTTTTTTTCTGGGAGCTGTCATATCAGGTGCACACACATATAAGTATCCCCTTGTCTGTATAGACATTGAGTTATTGATTTAAAAAGTCTTAATGGACTAATACCATCTGGTAAAATAGATTGGTCAACTGTGAATGATTTTTTACTACTGATGATAATAAGATGACTTTGTGGACTATGTTAGTCCAAGTGTACATAGTAAATCTGAAAATACATAGCTAGTGTCCAGAGTGAAGGCTTGAATATTTTGTGTTTTAGAACGACAGACATTTATTTAAATTATACAATTTTTTTGTTGAAACATATACTATGCATATATGGAAAAGCAACAAAATTACAAACTTTTTTTTGCAGAATGTGATGGAAAACGCTATGCCTGGAAGCTGTTTCATTCATAATCTACTTTCCTGTATGGTGTACCTTAAACTATTATGAACAAGCCCTAATTATCATAAAAGTAATTAAAAAAGAAATATTTCCTAATTTTAATTACTACATTTAATCCAATGTCATCTCCTAAATTATTCAACAAAACATTAGACTTTTCACAACACTGCTATAATAGAGAAACAGAGTAGACAGAAAAAAACACTTGAAGAACATCTAAACTTTTCAATTATATGGTTAAGGCCTAGTCTCAACAAAGTCTGTGGTCAGGGCAGGCTGAGTACATGTGTATTCCTAATGGTAAATCCAAGGAGTAAAGAGCACAATGGACTGAAAGACAAAGTGCCATAGGATGTAGCAGGGCAGCAGCAGGCACGGAATGGTGACCTAACACAAAGATCACTAATTTCACTTGAAAAAGGTTTAGGTGCACCATAATTTTCTGTTTTACAGCTGATTGACTTTGCCCACACTGCTTTGCTTTTGTTTTACCAAGTGGCAGTGCAAAATGCAACTGCATGCCATCTTGCAACTGAAATATGAAAAATGTTATAATTTTGCAAATAGAGATAAAGAAACCTAGATTCCCCAAGTTCATCGCTGATCGTGGCACCTAAAATCCATATAAAATAATTTTAGTAATTGCTAATTAAAAATAAATAAATTGTACTTACCTCATCCACTTGATCGCGAAGAGGTCCCCACTGACATCTTGCTTGAAGATCCAGCTTGAAATCTCATGTGGCGCATGATGACGTCATCACGTCGTCCAGCATAGTGATGTCATGCGTCACCGCATACGAGATTTTGCGCAGGATATCCAAGCAAGATGGCCGCGGCAGCCTCATAAATGTATGGCACGGAGGTGGTGTGGGCACAAGAGCTGTCCTCATCCATAGTAGGGGTCAGCTGTATACCTCTGATCCTAGCTTTATGACTCCTCAAAAACAAATGCAGAATTTAATCACGCAGCTCTTCTGTAGCAGGATTATGGGGTGCAGACTGCCATGTGTGGATGCCTCTTAGGTCTAATAGGCTTCAGTTTTGCCCTTAATGGGACTAAAATGTTTAACTTAGCAGAAAAAATTATGCAACAAAAAATAATAAAAGCTTAATGATTGAAAAAAGAAAATATACATATTTTAAAAGGTGCACATATTTGGCATTGCCATAAACATAATGCTTGACAATATAAAATTATTGTGTTATTCATCCTCCAGGCTGAATGACAAAAAAAACTGGCAAATGTTATTAAAACAGTATTTTTTTTATCCCGCCTCCCAAAAGCAGGAATATTAATAACTATTCAAATGTCATGTTTCCCAATATGGTACAAATTAGGGTGGGTTCACACTAGCGTTATGGTTTCCGTTATGGCTTTCGGAATCCATAAGACGGAAGGACAGATCCGTTCTTTTGCCCATAGACTTCTATTATGACGGAATGCAAAACGGAAGACCGTTTGCTTTCTGTCATAATACAAGTCTATGGGAAAGCATAACGGATCTGTCGGGTTCCGGTTATGCAAGACGGAAAAAAAAGTCCTAGTAATAGATAATTGGTAGGGCACTCTCTAATATAGGTACCGTAGAGATAGATATACCATAAACCAGGATATACCTTAAAAAAAAAAATTCTAATCTTTTATTAAGCAAACATAAAATTGGGATATCATCAAAAAACATAAAACATCTATAATAATCAATCAGTAATCTTAAAGTCCCATAACCATCATTAAATGCCTCAATAAGCCTTTAAAAAGAGAGCATGATGGACCACTCCGTGTCCCAGGTATATTAATTCATAAAACAATGTCCCAAATCCAATAGTCCATATATGGTATAATAGGCCAATGTACACACCCTCCTCTGCCACACAGTTATAAATATATGCCAGTTAGAATAGATCCTTCAGTCTTTCAACCTTCAACATTAAGTCCCAACAGTCCGCTCGTACGAGGTGCGTCCCGCTCCCAGCTACAATACAGCGGCTTCCCGCTGAATCAAATGCACATATAAATGAATGAACAGTGTCTGCGATAGCAAAGAGACTCACCACTGTGTGTGGTATCCACCAAGCCAGTCTTACCAGGATTCGGGTTGTAAGCCCTCGACACTGTACTTCTGCAGATAGCAGCAATGTTCCGGTCTCAAGGGCCGCCCCCCCACACCTCGCTTGGCAGTGCACGTGTAAAATAGGGGAAGTAGTTGTTTCCTCCGAGTGCCGCCGTTCGTTGCGCAGGTCTGGGAGTTCTGGCAAAACCCCTCTCCTGGATGTCAGTCCAATGATGGTGGTATCAATCGGTGGATTTCTAGGGGGAGTAATAATGAAATCAATTTAACCTGAAATAGTGTTAAAAAAAAAATCATACTTACCTCCTCCACTTGCTCACGATGGGCCAGCCATAGCCATCATGATTGGAAATCCTGTGATGATGTGACAACATCATCTCGGGCAGCATGAGATTTCGCCTCAGATATTTAAGCAAGATGGTGGCAGACGGTCCATCGTGAGCAAATAGAGGTGGTGAGTATGATTTAATATTTTTTCTGATATTTTTCTGCTATTTTTACTCTCAGATGCTGTGATCATGTACAAATAGGATTCCAAAAAAGTTGGGACACTATACAAATCGTGAATAAAAACTGAATGCAATGATGTGGAGGTGCCAACTTCTAATATTTTGTTCAGAATAGAACATAAATCACAGAACAAAAGTTTAAACTGAGAAAAAGTACCATTTTAAGGGAAAAATATGTTGATTCAGAATTTCATGGTGTCAACAAATCCCCAAAAAGTTGGGACAAGGCATTTTCACCACTGTGTGGCATCTCTCCTTCTTCTTACAACACTCAACAGACATCTGGGGACCGAGGAGACCAGTTTCTCAAGTTTAGAAATAGGAATGCTCTCCCATTCTTGTCTAATACAGGCCTCTAACTGTTCAATCGTCTTGGGCCTTCTTTGTTGCACCTTCCTCTTTATGATGCGCCAAATGTTCTCTATAGGTGAAAGATCTGGACTGCAGACTGGCCATTTCAGTACCCGGATCGTTCTCCTACGCAGCCATGATGTTGTGATTGATGCAGAATGTGGTCTGGCATTATCTTGTTGAAAAATGCAGGGTCTTCCCTGAAAGAGATGACGTCTGGATGGGAGCATACGTTGTTCTAGAACCTGAATATATTTTTCTGCATTGATGGTGCCTTTCCAGACATGCAAGCTGCCCATGCCACACGCACTCATGCAACCCCATACCATCAGAGATGCAGGCTTCTGAACTGAGCGTTGATAACAACTTGGGTTGTCCTTGTCCTCTTTGGTCCGGATGACATGGCATCCCAGATTTCCAAAAAGAACTTTGAATCGTGACTCGTCTGACCACAGAACAGTCTTCCATTTTGCCACACTCCATTCTAAATGATCCCTGGCCCAGTGAAAACGCTTCTTCTTTGCACTGTAGAGTTTCAGCTGGCAACGGCGGATGGCACGGTGGATTGTGTTCACTGACAATGGTTTATGGAAGTATTCCTGAGCCCATTCTGTGATTTCCTTTACAGTAGCATTCCTGTTTGTGGTGCAGTGTCGTTTAAGGGCCTGGAGATCACGGGCATCCAGTATGGTTTTACGGCCTTGACCCTTACGCACAGAGATTGTTCCAGATTCTCTGAATCTTCGGATGATGTTATGCACAGTTGATGATGATAGATGCAAAGTCTTTGCAATTTTTCGCTGGGTAACACCTTTCTGATATTGCTCCACTATCTTTCTGCGCAACATTGTGGGAATTGGTGATCCTCTACCCATCTTGGCTTCTGAGAGATACTGCCACTCTGAGAAGCTCTTTTTATACCCAATCATGTTGCCAATTGACCTAATTAGTGTTAATTGGTCTTCCAGCTCTTTGTTATGCTCAGATTTACTTTTTCCAGCCTCTTATTGCTACTTGTCCCAACTTTTTGGGGATTTGTTGACACAGTGAAATTTTGAATCAACATATTTTTCCTTTAAAATGATACATTTACTCGGATTAAACGTTTGATCTGTCATCTACGTTCTATTACAAATAAAATATTGACATTTGCCATCTCCACATCATTGCATTCAGTTTTTATTCACAATTTGTTTAGTGTTCCAACTTTTTTGGAATCCGGTTTGTATGAACGCGGCATATAAGGGGTACAATGATGGGGAGCTGCGCTATTGATGCTCCCTGTTATTGCACCGGCTGCTTACAAAAAAATTAGCTTTGTGACAAAGTAATTCTTAATTAAGCAAATTTTTTTGTAAGATTCGCCGAATCAGCCAAATGAAATTTTCCAAAACTTCGCTCATCTCTACACATTAGGTTACACTAATAGTAAAAAAATAAATAAATAGTCATACCTCTCAGATACAAAAAAAATTGTGTTTTGTTAACATGCTTTTATTGAGCAGGTATAGTAAAACATAAGAAAATAAATTAATTTGGTATTGCAGTTGTAAAAATCTGCAGAATAAAATTAACCTGTCACCTATACAGCACCATGAACAGCATAAAAACGAAACCCAAAAAGCAATTGTAGAATTTTTTTTGTTTCCACTCTTAAAAAAAATGTATTGTGTTCAATGTACCCCAAACTAATAACTTTAAAATAAAATTCATTCTATAAAAAGTACAGTTTTACAGTTAAAGAAGTTGTGTCATGAAACTTATTGTACATTTTTCAAACCAACACCTGTATCGGAATACTTTTGTAATTACATGTAATAAAAAAAAAAATTGCATAGCCAGTAAGCTATTTAATAAAATATATATGTGCTCCATCCGCCTCTCTGAGCTGGGCAAACGTGCTTAATTTAAATATTCAACTACCACCAGCCATATGTTTTTTAGAAGCTGTGGCACAGGGAGAGAGATGCAGCAGAAAGCCCCCCCCCCCCCTCTAAGCTTCCAGGCTGAAGATAATCTAGCAGTGAATGTGGAGATATCTGGATCCATGTTAGATCCAGGGCTGGTTCTAGTTTTTAGAAAGGTATCTAGACTCTTTATCTGCAGTACTACTCATATGTTACTTCAGATAATAGTCCAAGATCGTGGTGACAGATTCCGTTTAAATTACTATATCTAATATTTTTAGAAAATATAGTAGGTTACATTGTCTAAGATTAGTAAAAAGTTTTTTTTTTTTTTTTCCCCCATAGATAGTACTACTCTTGACCATAGGCTGTGTCTTGCAAATCAGCCACATTCTATAAATTTATTATTATTTTACTATAATTTATTTTATTTTTAATACCAGATTTCGTAACAAGAGAGTTACTGTTTCTGAAAAAAACAAAACAAAAAAAAACTGGACCTTGTTTACTAATCCGAGATAACCCCATTTAAAGATATGATATTTGGCAAGCATCAAAAATACAAATGACATAAGGCATTTGTTGGATGGGTGCACTCATGGGCATACTGTACCTCTTAATGGAGCGCATGCTAAATGAAAAAAAAAAGAAAATGATAGCAAGCATAATATGATTTAGCATTACACATAGTGATCTTTCCAAAGATGTCCAAATAAATGTTCTAGTGTTTACAATGTGCTCCGGATATTAAGCTAGAATGGATTTGGTTCTTCCTAAAGGCGATGCTTGTCTCATAGCATTAATCCAAAAGTCAATTAGAATTTCTGCCTGACCTATACTGTAACTGAGAGATGTTTTAGTTAGGAAAAGTTAGACCAGTATTAACAGTTGTCACATAGGAAGTGTGAGTGCTTGTCTATACAACTTTTTTATGGCTCTGATTCTGAACAACCTAATACTCTGTGGGGCAGGATAGGACTGGCCCACAGGGGGCCCAAGGTGGCCCCCTGAGCAAAGTCGGCCCCTAGTCTCCCACCCCTGCACAAGTGGCACATAACACAGTAGACCTACTGCACTACATACATATATTCAATGTACAGCACCTCCATCAGCCTATGTTCATATTAAAAGCTTGATACATTATTAAAGAAACTCCCCAGTTTATTATTATAGACACAATCAGAGCCGAGATGACTTCTAGGTATAAGGGAAAGCTGCAGGTGTCCTCTTTTCCCCAGGACCTACCCTCTCAAAGTTACTGCAGGGACCCCATATTCTATCATCTAGTAGCATCTTGCTGTTGTGTGAGCAGTGAATATTTAAATGTATCCGTATGGTGGACCCCCAAAATAAATTTTACTGGTGGGCCCTAGGCATCCCAGTCTAACACTGCTGTGGGGCCTTATGGTATGCCTCATCCACATATCCATAGTTTTATGAGGAAGCATACCAGGGCAATCTGAACTTTGGAATAATATCACAGTAAAGTGACTACCCTTGTATCAAAGTTATGACACCTACACTTCCAACAATTGAGGTGCCTTGTGGAGGGCTTACACAGCCAGTAAATATAAAGAAATTCCATGGCACGCTCACACTTTTTTCTATTTCAAATACATTATTAAACAAAACTCCAGTTTGATCCTCCAGTCATATCAAATCAGGATATTAGATGACTCACTCATAGACAAAATGCACGTTTTGGTCAACATGACCTTCATCAGCAAATATGAGCCTGTAGAGCACAGTGTGACTGCTGGAAACTGCTGAACAGTTCTCTTCAGACTCATATTTGCTAATAAAGGTCACGTGGACCTATATAATTATTTTGTCTATGAGCGATTCATCTCATCTTTTATTTAATTTGATAAGACCGAATTGGAGTTTTGTTCAATAAAACATTTGAGATAGAATTAAGTGTGAGAGTGCCGCGGTATTTCCTTATAGTTACCAGCTGTGTAAGCCCTCCACAAGGCAACACCATTGTTGGAAGTGCAGCTGTCATCTATAACCTTGAAACAAGGGCAAATCACCATATTGTGATATCTAGAGACGAGTGAATTTTTTAAAAATTTGATTTGGCTGGTTCACTGGCGAATTTGCTGGCTGCAGAGAGCCTTTATACTGGTGTAGAACACTGTGCCTTGCAGTAATACGCATAGGAATTCTGCTGTGGTAGTGAAATAATACTGTGAGTCCGTATGACATGCAGATGACAGGTGTAGCTTTTAGAATTATTGTACACTTCACTTATTTGGGCAGTCACGGGGCCAAAACTGACCAAATAACTCAAGTATTAACTCAGCCTTACAGGTCGATGTTAGCGCCAAGAAGAAGCACACTCCTTTTACACTGTCTTCAGTAGTGTTGGGCGCAAATATTCTAAATATATTTATCTTTTGGCACTAATAACCGACAAAAAGGGCTTTAGAACCTATAACTGCACAGCTGAAAGGCAAATATATTTTTCTTTTTTTCCACTTATACACAGAACAAAAGACTTTAGAGTATATAACTGCACCGCTGAACGACAAATATAGATTTCTTTTTTCCACTTATGCACGCCACAAAAGGCTTTAGAATAAATAACTGCACTGATAAATGGCAAATATATTTCTCTTTATTCCACTTATACATGACACAAAAGGCTTTGGAATATATAACTGCACCGCTGAACGGCAAATATATTTTTCTTTTGCCCCTAATACACAACAAAAAGGGCTTTAGAACATATAACTTCACCGCTGAATGGCAAATATATATTTTTTGCCACAAATACATGCCAAAAAGGACTTTAAAACATATAATTGCACAGTTGAACGTCAAATATATATTTTTTTGCCACTAATACATGCCAAAAAGGGCTGTAATTTTCTCACTTCACCACACAACGGCAAATCCTACATATATTTTTGCCACTAATACACGTCAAAAAGGGGTTTAGAACATATAACTTCACCACTGAACGGCAAATAATATATTTTTTTGCCACTAATACACACCAAAAAGGGCTTTACAATATATAACTACACCGCTGGATGGCAAATATATATTTTTTACCACTAATACATGCCAAAAAGGGCTTTAAAACATATAACTGCACAGCTGAACGTCAAATATATATCTTTTTGCCACTAATACCTGCCAAAACGGGCTGCAATTTTCTCACTTCACCACACAACGGCAAATCATATATATATATATATATATATATATATATATATATATATTGTTTTTATTTTTTTTGCCACTAATACACGCCAAAAAAAGCTTTACAACATAAAACTGCACCAATGAATGCCAATTTTTTTTTTTTTTTTTGCCACTAATACACACCAAAAAGGGCTTTAGAACATATAACGGCACCACTGAATGGCAAATAGTATATATTTTTTTGCATTTAATACACGCCAAAAAGGGATGTATCTTTCTCACTTCTTCACACAACTGCTAACACGCCCTTTTTTCCCCACTAAGACAAGCCAAAAAATGCTTTAGAACATATAACTGCACCACACCAGGGCAAATAACACTTAGAAATATTTCTGTGTAACAAACCCTGTTAATGGCTGTATCAAACAGCACTTTCACCCCAATAACAGGTTTGCTAGAATTACAGAGCTGTATAATGGCAATTTGGATCCCCAGTCAGTGCAACAAGGTGTAATAGGATTTTTCTTATTAGCCAGGCTGTAAACTTCCCTACTAAACCCTGTTCTGCTTCAATACTGTCAAATAATTCCTCTCTATCCTTTCCCTGAACCTCTATATGGCAAAATAAAAGTTTCAAGTCTTTCCTAGCACTGTCCATAGCGCCTGCTTACGTCTCTCTCTGCACTAAGTATACTGAAAAATTACAGATTTCAAGATGTCTGAGGCTAATTATAGGGCTATAACATCGCAGAGCTGGCTGGCTGCTGATTGGCTGCATGCATGGCATTGTGGATGATCCCTCATTCCCAGAGTTCCTTGCTCCATGTCCTCACATGCAGCAGCCACTTTAAAAATCTTTAATCATTACCAGGAAGCGTGAGGAAATTCAAATTCGGTTCAAATCGAATTTTTCCTGAAATTCTGATGGAAATCCACTTCTTTAACTTCAATTCGCTCATCTGATGTTGAGATCAGGGCTCTGTGGGGGTGGGGGGTGGGGGTGGGGGGGGGGCATATCATCATTTCTAGGACTTCATAATGATATTGGTGCTGTCAGAAAAAAAAAAATTAAACTATAAACAATTCTTATATTTTAAGCATTTTTACTTTGCAGCATTTTTCCATACCTGCTTAAAACTTTGCACAATGCTGTATGTTAATTAGTTTCACTCCAGATTACTCCAGATTTTTCACTCAAAATTTTTCTAATAGAATATTCTATCTTCACTATTTAATTTGTTTCATCTTATGCAAAAAATCGGCAATGTAATATTACTCGATTAATGCGCATATTACATTGCCGATTTTTCGCATAAGATTAAATAAATTAAATAATGAAGATAGAATATTATTCACTACAGACTACGATATTGCAGCCTTCTCACATTGGCCCACAAGCAATAAGCAGGCAGGTAATGGGTTCAGATGAAAAAAAAAAAAAAGAATATTCATTTTTACGAATATATATCATTATATTTGAAATATTTGCGAATTCTAAAAGTGCCGATATTCACGATAAACATTTGCTATGCGAATATTCGCGCTCAACACTATTGTTAAGGGAGCAGAGTTCTGTGGAGGTCAGAGTTCAGGGGGCAGGTAGGGTGGCCATTCATGCAACCCTCAAAAGGCAGACTTAAAAACCCCACTACCAGGTCCCACTTAGCCATGCCCAGACCTGATTAGCTCATGCCCCCTCCAACTCCACACCTGACGGGGATTGAAAAACTGAAGGTACAAATCAAATTCTGTCAGCTGCAGGGGTGGGAGGGAGGCGGACTTTCTCTCTGCAGCTCCACGCTCAGACAGCACAGTGCTGCTGTCTGAGAGTGAGCTGTTCAAAAGGACATCTCTGTGTCCATCCAGGCCCTGTGCCAGACGGAGGAAAGGGAGTCTGAAGACTAGACTGTCCTGCCTAAAACCGGACCTCTCGCCACCCAAGGGGCAGACTGCTGTGGAGGTCACAATTAAAGGGACGGTCCACTTTGGAGGTCAGTGTTAAGGGGAAGATTGCTGTAGAGTCCACTTTTAAGGGGGCGCAATGTTGTGGAAATTACTGTTAAGGATACGGGGTACTGTGGAGGTCACTAATTAAGGGGCAGCCGCTGTGGAGGTCACTGTTAAAAGGGTGAGTTGCTGTGGAGGTCCCTGTTAAAGGAACAGGATGCTGTAGAGGTCACTGTTAAAAGGAAGGGCACTGTGAAGGTCCCTGTTAAGGGGGCAGGGAACAGTGGAGGTCACAGTTAAAGGGACTGTAACCTATAGTCAGTGTTAAGGGGCGGGTGCTGAAGAGGTCACCTTAAGGGGGCAGCCCCCTGTGGAAGTCACGGTCAAGAGGGTGGGACGCTGTGGAAGAGGCCCATTTTAGGGAGTTGGTGCACTGTGGGCGGGTCAGTGTTAAAGGGTGGAGGGCTGTGGAGGTCACTGTTAAGGGGGCAAGGTGCTGTAGAGTTCATGTTAAGGAGGGATACTGTCGATATTCTTTAACTACACACACAAACATTAAATGAAATAGATAAAATATACCCATGTGAAGCCAGTTCCTTCTGCTAGTAAATAAATGTACCCATAAATTCATAACTTTAACAATAACATTGTCACATCTTCCAAGGTAAATTGTGATCATCATATACAAGAAAAATTTAATCTAAATAGCTTGAAAATAGATGAAAAAATAATAAAAGTTGGCCAACAAATTGCGAGGAGGCAAAATAAAATTTATTGGTGCTTAAGGCCAAATGGCTTCATTTTTAAGTGGTTAATGATGAAGATAATTTTGCTACTGCTGTACATAATCTAGAGCTCGTTGACAGGTCAATGAGAATATGGATTATTTTCTTAGCGGCAATCACTAGTCCTGAGGTTCTGTGTAACTGATACTATACATGATTGCAGAAGTGCTGTTTTCATGTTAGCTTTTCTTATAGATGGGTGAAATTCTCTGAGTGAGAACAATATTGATTTACGAGGATTTCTTCCATTTGTAGAGAAGAGCCTTGTGCTCAATCAATCTTACTTTAGATATTATAGACAGTGCATGACCCAGGATACCTGATATGATGGATTGAATTACATTAATACACTAACAACATCAGGTGTGAACTAAAAACTTCTGGGTCAGAGTGAAGTTCTACTGAACATATCTCTAGCAGTAAAGCTTTTTCTGTTTAGTTGCTAAACATTCCCATTTGAAAACCCCTTGAGGGTATGCATCATTAATGATATCACATAAAGCTGTGCTAATACCTCATGTCAAGAATGAAATGAATTTGCTTAAATTCTTGAAATATTGTACAATTGGAACCAGTGATGTGCATAGAAGGGGCTTTATAGCAAAGATCAGAACAAGCACCTCCTTATCGTATACAAATAAAGAAGTCGTATATCCAATCCAGCATACGTGAATTGCAGCGGAAACTATAAAGTGCAATCCTGAAACTCCACTGTTAAAACCACAGAGAAAAAGAATAGTTCCGTGCAGTCTCTACTTATGGTTAGTCAGTCATTGCATGTGATGTGCAATCTCACAGAAATCTTTCCTCATATACGTCTGTGAGATTGCGTGTTTTTTCTTTAGCGCTCGGGGTACTTCAGATCCAAATGTTATAGCCTTTCCTCAATGCCGAGTGATTCTCTAGGTGTCCAATAACTTTCTACACAACGGTTTTAGAATCAGTCATTCCCTGTCCAGGAAACAAAAGGTTAAAGAGCTGCCTATTGAAGGGATACTCCCTGTCCAGAAAACAAAAGGACCTCTTTTTGAAGTGAAGAAAGGCATTGGACACCTAGAGGATCACTCTGCATTGAGGAAAGACTATAACATTTGGATCTGAAGTACCCCGACGGCTAAAGAAAAAACACGTAATATCACAGACGTATATGAGGAAGGATTTCAATGAGATTGCACATCACATGCAATGACTGACTAACCATAAGTAGAGACTGCGCGGAACTACTCCTTTTCTCTGTGACCTCCTTATCGTACTTGGGTTTGTTACCCAGAAAAGAATGGCATGGAGTTAGCACCCATCCTAATTACATGCGGATCAATTTCCATCTCTTTGCTTGCTAACAATGCACATCCTTTGGAAACAGAAGCCCACTTCTGGTTCTTGCCAAACAATAGTAAATAGTTATATTGGATGTAATGACGCTGGTTGCCACAACACTGTATAAATCACCTATAAGAGTCGCTGTTCCCAAATCCTAATCAATGGCTCTTTGAACTCAGATACCCCAAAGGATTAAAGAGGAGCTACACTTTTTTGAAACTTTTGATATGTCATAACGATATATCAAAAGTTTGTTCAGTATGGGTTCCCAGCACTGAGGTCTCCGTCTATGGCAAGGACAAGGAATTTGAAGCGCTCAGTCGAGTGCTGCTCCTCCTTGCTGCTGAGCTTGATTGTAAAGATATCTTCAACAGTGATGAGCGGAAGGTGCCATATTCGATTTTGCGATATTTTGCGAATATTCGATTGAATATTCGTCATATATTCGTCAAAATCGGTTATTCGTCATTATTCAATTTATTGCAAATAACATGCGATTTAATTATTTTTGTATTGCGAATTGAACTTTGAACGTTTATAAAGTCAACTTTCCTATTTGGTTGACCATCTAAAATTAACGAAGATAACGAATAGCTCTATATTATCTATCTTCGTTACTTCTAGCAAGGTAACCAATAGGAAAGTTATACCCCGTTCAAAGTTTAATTCACAGTACGCAAATATTAAGCAATTTAATATTTGCGTACTGCGAATAAAACTTTGAACGGGGTATAACTTTCCTATCGGTTGGCTTGCTAGAATTAACGAAGATAGAGAATATAGCACTAGATTCATTATCTTCGTTAAGAATAAAGAGAGCGAAATATTCTTTATCTTCGCTGTTAACGGAGATAAAGAATATAGCGCTATATTCGTATTCGTTATCTTTGTTAATTCTAGCAAGCAAAGTAAACTTGCCTATACACAGCTCTAAGTTGGAGGCTCAATGTGAGAATATTAAGTAATATTATTCGCATTACGCATCCAATTTAGAGTGGGGTATATGCAACTTACTTTACTTTGTTTGGCTGGGTAGAATTAACGAATATGACGAATACGAATATAGCGCTATATTCTCTATATTTGTTAATTCTAGCAAGCCAATAGGAACATTGACTGTACACAGCTCTAAGTTGGATGCGCAATGCGAGAATTTTACTTTACCTATTTTTTTGCAATAAATATAATAATGAATCCGTATTCTATTTATTGCAAAAAGTAGTTAAAGTAATATTCTCGCATTGCACATCCAACTTAGAGCTGTGTCTAGGCAAGTTTACTTGGCTTGCTAGAATTTAGAAAGATAACGAATACGAACATAGCGCTATATTCTCTATATTCGTTTTTTCTACCAAGCCAACCAATAGGAAAGATATTGCCCATTCAAAGTTTCATACAGTATGCAAATATTAAATTACGTAATATTCGAATGAAACTTTGAACGGGGTATAACTTTCCTATTGGTTGGCTTGCAAGAATTAATGAAGATAGAGAACACAGCGCTATATTCTCTATCTTCGTTAACGTTATCTTGGGTTCAGATTGAAAAAAAAAAAAAAAATACGAATATATAGCACTATATTCTAAATATTCGCAAAAAAATTTTGCAAAGTGCCGATATTCATAAAAAATTTGAATATTCGCACTAAACACCAATCTTCAATAGAAAGTAGCTACTCTTCAAGGCGCGTATCCCACAGGAGACCATAATTAGGTGGTACATATAGCTTGCGTGCTCCCCCTCTCATTGGTTGCTTGGTGCAGATAGAGGTAACAAGGAGCAGCACACTATATGTGCAGGGTCTGCTCTCCTGAATGTAGATGCTCAATGGTATAGATAGGTTTAAAGTAGGACCTAAGACTAGTCACAACTAGATCAAATGTCAACCTAGTAGCTTAAATAACCACGAGAATAAAAAATATAGACAGCAAGACGTGGAAAATAATAAAACATAACTTTTACTCAATAATCAATTTAAAACATGATCCCATTAATGATATCAGGAGAATATAAAAGACAAAAACTGGATACCAGGCAAACCTATAGTTCAGTTCAGGACAAATCGCAAGTATCCATTTGTCACAGTCAAAAAAGTGCTCGGTGGCACAAAAAAAAAACGTTTGTCCTACCTTGTTTGTAGTACATTCGACGGTAGGTGAAATGAGGTGGCACAGGACCAGACGGAGTGGGCGGGGGAGGCAAAACAGTGGAAAACAAGAGAGAGGTGCAATTTAATATACAAACACCTAGACGTCCCTACAATGTTTGGGACCACTCTTTCCCTGTTGGCCTAACCACAGGGTAACCGCCCTGAAAAGAACGACCCCGTCCGGAACCTGTCCCTCAATGGTAGAGGACCCTGTAAGCCCTAGTGCAGCTAGACCCTACATGCATGTTTCATCACTCAAGATTCATCAGGGGAATACAAGCGCACAGGGAAACACACCAGATAAATGCAGCAAAGAGTCAGTAGTCAGCAGTCACATACAGACCAAGGCCAAAAAAGGTTATTAGATAAAGGCATTGGTCACATAGAATTGGATCTACTGGCTATAATAGGATAACTAGGGGTCAGTAGTGAATGCCCATAAATAAAGGCATATAGTGAAAACAGCCCATAGATGCAGGCTTGAGCAGACCGAGGACACAGACACCAGTATATGATAAATCCTGGGCTATCCGGTTGGTTTCAGGGCCGCTGGTAGGAGGGCAGATGATGTCCTGAAGTAAAGTAAGGACCTGCCTGACTGAGACACAGATCTGGGCACAGATGTGTTTTTTATCAAAATATATTGGCTGAGAACCTCAGATTTTATAACATCAGAATGAGGGCTTATTCTATATATAATGTTTGCCTCTATTGTGTTAGTGCATTATTTTCTGTGATTTGTCTTTTATAAATGTAGCCATGCACATTCGCAAATTCATTTATCACTTTGTGCAGGGTGTTTTTTATCTGTTTTTGTGATTTTTGACTAATTTGCACTAGGGATGACCATATTTCTTGAAATTCATTTTGTGTCTGATTCTTCAATTTTTTCAAAGAACTTAATTAGTCTCCTAATAAATTCTACTCAAATCAAAGTTGCTCCTATTGGCCTGAAAATTATATGACACTTTGAGGTCTCCTAGGACTCTGGAATGCAATGACAGCAATAGCAAATAACGTCAGAGTGACACTGATAGATATAGCTATGGGTAAACGCAGGATGACTGTGTAAGCAAACAGCTTGTTTTAAAACACACTATGCCATTGCATGTGTTATGATTTTTCATATCAAAATGTTTCCAAATATTGTCCCTTATTGGGGGCAGATGGTTTTTAAACATACACAGTATTACGGGGGAAAAAATGTGGTTTGTTGGAACCAAGCATCCAAAAATATGCCATAACATGGGAAGGGATTGAAACATACATGTTAATGTCATCAAGAAAAAGTGGCTTTTTCTGCAAAAGAGTACAAAATCTATGCGTTAATGGGCAAAGAATGCTTGCCTATATTTATACACTCCGAAGTGTTAATTACCAGAAGAAAGAGTGGCTTGAACTGAATGTGCTTATAAAATTATCCTTTGTTATTGAGAATAGCAGCAGTACAGTGTGGATTTGGAAAGTGTAGAGTAGTGGCATGTGGCAGCAACTGTAGCTGTAGTAACCCAGCATACAGACAAGGCAATAGATGAGTGTGTGGCTGTTTATGAGTTGTAGTAGTAGTGACAGCTTTGTATTGGTAACAGAGGTGGCAGTACTAGAAGTGGCAGTAGGGGGATTAGCAGCAGGGAGTTGCAGCTATGGTTGTGGCAGCAGTAACAACAGCAGCTATATGGTATGGAACATGATGATAGGCAGGCAGACAGCATCATGGTGATGAAAGCAGTAGCAGATATAAGGTACGGAACAAGATGGTAGACAGGCATGCAGACAGCGAGACGATGGCTACAGAAGCAGCCAGACAATACAGAACAGGATGGTAAGCAAGCAGACAGCGGCATGATGGTGGCAGCAGCAGCCATAATGTCACAGCTGCTATCTCTGGCTGTGACCTTCTGTCCATGCTCGTATGGCAGCTCCTCTCATGTTGCTGGTAGCCATGAGCCGTGGCTGTGTATGTCTCCTCTCAGCAAGCCCTCGCTGCAGCTTGTTGTTGCAGAGTGCTATGGGCTAGGCCATGCATTATACCACTAGTGGAGCAAGTCCTCCTCGGCTCATTACCACTCCTAGTTGATTGCTATGTACCCTTTCTCGTGTTTTCAGTTGTTTAGTTTTTATTCACTGGCATATGTTATCACCCCCTATGTACTGTTGGTACCTTTGGTACCTGTTATCCCTTCGTTGCTGTTGTCACTGTCTAGTTCATGCCCCAGAGTGGGCCCTGACAACTTCCTGCGGCCAAGCCTATCCCTACCATCTGGGGCCCTAGTGAATACAAGGGGTTGCTTAGTCACGCCCCTCTGGAGTATTACTAGACAGTGGCGCAGTGGGGGTTTTCTTCCACTGTGCGGACAGTACATAGAGCTCATGTTTCCCCTGTGTTTCTTTTCTTGTCTTGTTTGTGCAATAAACTTTGATGTGACTGTCCCTGTGTGTCGTATGTTTATTGCTGATGACGCGGAAGTCTCTCGCGGGACTTCCAACTCGTGACACATAAGGTACAGAACATGGTGGTAGGCAGGTAGACAGCGGCAGTGGCATAATGTTGGCAGTAGCCATATGAAATGGAACATGATTGTAGGCAGGCAGACAATGGCAGTAAAATAATTGAAGCCGGCAGTCAATAGCTACAATCAGCAATGGCAGATCTATTCATCAACCTCAGCAGGAGAAATTAAAATCCTGATGGATCCATGTCTCATTGATTTTGACAAAAGTGATATTTTGTACACTGTTGGAGGACAACTTAGTCCGTTTGGGTGTCACTATGCCCCTGAAAATTCTCTCTGAGATTACACTGCAAGCTGGATATGACAAAACAGAGAGTATACTAGGCCAGTTCAGGCTACTGTTCCAATCTTTCTAGAAGACCATGAGGACAGAGTCGAGGTAGGACTGAACCTTGATGTTGACTATGTGTTTGGTATTGATGTACTCATACTGACCCAGATAATAAAGTTCTTGTGTCATTTATGCTGTGGAGATGATTGTTGCAAAATTTAAAACATAAAAAACTAAATGGTATTGCTGTTTTTTTTCATTCTCCCAAAAAGAGTCAAAAAAAGTTTATAATTTCCACAAAATGGTGCCACTTGTAATGGCTACATAGATGGAAAAAATAAAAAAAGTTAGAGCTATTTGAATGCAATAATATGGGGAAAATATAATATTTATGACCCCAAATGCATATATGTGAAGAGGTTAAATGAATAAATTACTGGTTATATGATCTTTTCTCACACATATGTATCTCAGTCTGCTTAGCTTTAATAGACTGCATTTTCAAAGTGGTGGGCTCACTTTAAAGTTAAATCAGTCTGCTGCCTTCACCTCTCTCATATGATTTTGCTAGTATTTGTTAAAAACTGGTAAGAGAGAATTGAAGGTATTGAACAGGTCCATGTGCTGTATGGTTGGGTATTTCAGATGGAGACAGGAGTAAGAGCTTTCTTGCATGTGCAGAGGTTAAGAATCAGAATTTCTTGAGATTTGATTCAGGAGAATTTTTACAGAAAGAGAGAGAGACAGAGAGAGAGAGTAATGTCTTTCTGGAACATTTTACATCATGGCAAATGGAACAAAATTTATAAACTCAGCCCTACTGCAATTGCTACATTCAGGTCATTTATTTACAGCCTATATGTTATAGAACTAAGTATTATAATATATTTTATTATCAATTATTTATAGTGTAGAACCCTTTAATATATTAAGAACATTTTGGTGACTCGTTTTAGAGTCTAACAACCTCTTTCCCCTTGAACTCGAAAGAAAACTGTCTGAAAGAAATGGGGTTTCCAGGCCATATATATGAGTCAGATCCACATTTAAAATTCAATTTTATTGTGAATCAGCATGCTTTTAATAGACCAACAGCTTTGTTCATGAGTGATATGCATTAGTGATAGTATTTAGCAAAATATAAAAAAAAATAATAATAATAATATCCCAATGGGATTTCGTAGATGGAGCTAGTTTGGAATAAAATATACAAGTAATCCATACAGCAAGGGCAGAGCTGAATGTACTTTTATTTTAATCTTCCCTGTTGTAATTTAATTAGGCCCCTGGGTACTTCATTATCAGAAGACTATTCGCTGATGATATTGCTGCCGTATAATTCCACCATAAATTTTGCAAACTCCCTGGTTGTTACAGGAAAATAATGGTTATGTGAGCTAATAATTACCCTAAATTCTATTCCTCTGGAAGTTATGTTTATCATTGGGATCTGCTTGGATTTTATGCGTGTGAACCATGTCAACCGGTTTATTCGGTATCATTTCCATATGGCCGGCACATTTCAAATTTTACTATAAATAGGAAACACTGAGATCTTAAAATTAAAGCGTTATTTTATCTGGCAAACAGAAAATGTAAATAAGCTCTCAGGACCACCATCAGGGGAGTACAGATGGCCCTGTAGTCAAGGACTCAGTCCAGAAAGTGGCTACCCACCTCCCATGAGTCATTGTGTGACACCCATTGAGTTATATTTATATATAAAATAAATAAAGTCAATTACTAGACAATTATGGGCAAATATGTGGTCTGTTAAGGGGGTTGTACACTTATATTGTTTTGCCTTGTTATGTATTCTTTAAACAGTTTACAATATTATACAAAGGCAAAATAAGTAATACTTTCCTTAACAATCCTCCATTATGTTGATTCCTGGTTCCCCATGGGTCTTTGTATCTTAATCTCCTTTAATTGGCAAATTGGATGTAGCAATGTCCTGTCAACATCATGGAGACCAAAGAAGTGGAAAGGAATTTAGTGCAGTGGCCACATACTGTACCTGTATTGGGACAGTATCACTGGAGGTTAGGATACACAAAGAAGTGGATGAATGGCACCATTGAAAGATCGGGAAGGCATGTATTACTTCTTTTATTATTTTATTATTTTGTTACTTCTACATCATTGTATGGAAGCAGAAAACCCCTTTTATATGGTACAGGTCTGAAAGACTATATGAAGGCGATATTACTCATTTTCCTATTTGTATCAAAGGAGCCCAAAAATCTGTAGGACCTTGTGTATGGAAAATAGGATGCAATTTTCTATATGCTGCATTATGATCATATTATTCATTTCCTTTTCTCAAATATCACATAATACTGTACTATATTTTGCTGTACATGATGGAACATGGATTTGGGAGAAATACCGCAGCACTCAATATCTTCAATGCATTTCCTAATTTATTCACCAAGTATGCACTGTTTCAACTACAATAAGTCTTTTTCAACCAGAGTGAAAAAGACTACGCAGCCAATAAACGTGCACGTAAGTGATTCCCTCACTCTAATGCCGTAGCCATGTTGGAATTAAAGTGATTGGCTGGCCGAAACGCGTCATCGGGTTCTATATAGCACCCCATGGCATGTGTTCGGCTCAGTCTTAGTCAGAGACAGACAGTGTAGGGTGTGATATTGGACTATTTTTATTAGAAAAACTTTTCAGAGACACAAAAGTCATTTTCAGGACTATTGTGTGTGACAGCAGCAATATATATTTTTAGCACAACCTGCGCTAAATTACTAAAACTTTACAGACCCAAAAGTCCTTTTAAGGACTATTGTGTGTGGCAGCAAATATTTATATATATTGTAAGAGGGTGCAAGGTACCGTTCTCGACGGGAGGTACGTGTCACCGAGGTTCCTGGCCTCGGTGAGGTAAGAGCCGGGTTTTTGTGTGTCAGCAGCAGCTAGTGCTGCTTGACACCTTGGTATTTAGTTTGGCTGCAAAGCCAATCCGGGCCAGCTCTTACTGGGAGTAGGCAAAGAGTTGGGTGGGTGCCTATTCCCCACGGTCCTTTAATACACAGCCAGCACCAGCAGCTGGGTGTGTGATTGTCCTGGAGCTGCTAATAGTGCTGTGGAGCTCTCTGACCTGGAAGCAAGAGCTCAGCAAAGAGGCGAGCAGTCGGCCTCGAAGCCTAAGGTGTGGACTTTCCTGCGGCTGGGCTGACAGCCAGGTGCGAACGCGTACCTAAACCCCGCAGGTGATTGAATCCTGTTTTGGACTTTATGTTTTGCCCTAAGTTTTTTATATGTGTGAATTAACACCAAGTGACTGTATTTTATGCAAGTGTGAATTAAACACTGTTTGCTGAACTTCCTGGACTCCCTTTGCCTCTGTACTGCACCCGCACCGCTGTCTACCAGAGCGATTCACCACATTTGGTGTCGGATGCGGGCATGCGCAGTGAGGCTGGCGTGAACGGCGAATTTTTTTTGTGTTGCTGAGCACAAGTGCATGGCATATATTAAACCGGCAAAGTTGCAAGCAGGAATTTCTGGCAACATGGAGGCTGCTGTGAAAGCCCTCATGGAGGCTAACGTGCAGCAGCGGGAGACCAACCAGCTACTGTTACAGCACGTGATGGCTTTACAAGCTGCAGGAGCGTCCCACCACGACCATGATGCCCGAAAAAGCGGTCCGTTTGGCGATCTCAAAGATGACCCCCTCGGACGACGTGGAGACATATCTGGCGGTCTTTGAAAAGGTGGCCGTGAGGGAGAAGTTACCCCGTGACCAGTGGGCTGAGGTGGTCGCTCCGTTCCTGGCATCCAGACCCCAACAGGTTTTCTTTGATTTAACGGATGACCAGGCTACTGATTACCCAACGGTGAAGGGGGAGATCCTAGCTAGACTAGGAGTAAATGTGTTGGTCCGGGCTCAGCAGGTCTTTAAAGCGGCTGAACCCGCCAGGCCGCAGTACTATGAGTTGCTGCACAGGTTGCAAAAATGGCTGCATCCTGATATTCTAAGTCCGACTGCTATGTTGGACCGTTTGCTGGCTGACATGTTCTGGAGGGCCTTGCCTTACCCCCTTCTGCACTGGATCGGCCAGGTATCACCTGCTAATGCCCTAGAAATGGTCGATCTGGTGGAGCTCTATGAGGCCACCAAAAACCTGCAAAGGGGTGTTGTTGGGAGGGGGCCGGTTAAACCCCGGAGGTCTGCCATCCAGTCCCGACGACTGATACCCGAGAAACCTGCTCGGGGTGTACCCCCTGTAGACCCGGCTCCGATTGTCTGCTGGCGGTGTCAGGAGCCTGGCCACGTAAGTGCCGACTGTCCACACCGGGGAGAACCCATGGAGATTAATTATGGGTACCGGGCTTCAATGTATGCCCAGAGACTGTGTGCAACCGGCGCCCCCGAGACAATAGAAAATCGTCATCTGTGCCAGGTGCAAGTGGGTGATAACCTGGCAGTGGCACTGCTGAACTCAGGGAGCCTAGTAACCCTGTTAAGTGCTGCCCTGGTACAGCCCTCCCAGTATACGGGCCGGAAAGTTGGTGTGGTATGCATACATGGAGACTTAAAGGACTATCCCACTGCCGTAATGTCTCTGTCCACGGTGGCCGGCACATGGACTTGTAAATTGGCGGTCTCCACAAAGCTACCTTATGAACTAATAATTGGGAGAGACTTCCCTGGTTTTCCGTCACTATGGCCTGAGATGAAAGTGACTAATAGCCATGAGACAGGGGTAACCCTAGCAGAGTGGCCTGGTTCCAGTGGGAGGCCAGAGCCCTGGGAGCCCGAGTCCGAAGGGCCTGCCGTAGGGGTGACCACCACTTCTGTGATAGAGGGGGAGACACCCCCACTAAGTGTAATGGTGGGAGACACGGAGGACTTGCCTCCAGGACCTGAGTTGGCAGACCTCCATGTCTCCGGAGACAATTTTGGGACCGCCCAACACCGGGACCAAACCCTAACCAGGGCCTGGGAGAATGTGGTGGTCATTGATGGTAAACCCCAGAAACCAGGGGCTGAGTTAATATTTCCCCGCTTTGTTGTTCACCAAGAAATGTTATATCGGGTTAACCAAATCCGGGGTGAGCCTGTTGAACAGTTGGTGGTGCCCACAGCGTATCGCAAGCTTGTGATGGAGCTTGCCCACCAACATGTTCTTGGGGGACACTTGGGGTGGCAGAAAACCCAGGACCGCATACTGCAGCGGTTTTATTGGCCCAGTGTGTTCAAGGAGGTAGAGAATTATTGTAAGTCCTGTCCAACCTGTCAGGTAAATAGCCCCCAGCCACATTTCCGTAGCCCCCTTGTACCTCTTCCAATTATTGAGGTCCCGTTTGAGCGAATCGCTATGGATCTAATCGGGCCTGTACCCAAGTCTGCCAGCGGCCACCAACACATTCTGGTAGTTCTCGACTATGCCACTCGGTATCCGGAGGCGGTGCCTCTGCGACATACCTCAGCTAAGCTCATTGCCAAAGAGTTAATGGAAATGTTTTCCCGTGTGGGCCTGCCAAAAGAGGTTCTGACAGACCAAGGGACCCCTTTTATGTCCAAAGTTATGAGGGAACTGTGTAAGTTATTGCGTATAAAGCAATTGCGGACGTCCGTTTACCATCTGCAAACGGACGGTCTTGTCGAAAGGTTTAACCAAACTCTAAAAAATATGTTAAAAAGGGTGGTGTCTAGAGATGGGAAGGACTGGGACCTGCTTCTGCCCTATCTCATGTTCGCAGTGCGAGAGGTGCCCCAGGCTTCTACTGGGTTCTCGCCCTTCGAACTGCTTTATGGCAGACACCCTCGGAGCCTGTTGGATATCGCCAAGGAAGCGTGGGAACAACAGCCTGTCCCCCACAAAAGTGTCATTGAGTATGTCACCCAGATGCAGGAACGGATGGAAAGGGTGTTGCCGCTGGTCCGGGAGCATATGGTGCCAGCGCAACAAGCCCAGAGTAGGGTGTATAATCGTCAGGCTCGGGTACGGGACTTCAATCCGGGAGATCGGGTTTTGGTTCTGGTACCCACCCTTGACAGCAAGTTCCTAGCTAGGTGGCAGGGCCCCTATGAGGTGATCGAGAAGGTAGGGGAAGTAAATTACAAGGTACACCAGCCAGGGCGGCGCAAGCCGGAGCAGGTGTACCACGTAAATTTACTAAAGCCGTGGAAAGATAGGGACACGGCCGACGACAACAGCCCCCGGCCAGGGCTTCTAGGCGAAAAGGGTTCAGCCCCACAGTTCGAGGCCTGCGAAGCAGTAACCACGGTAAAAATTGCAGACAGCCTGTCTTCCAAACAAGTTCAGGAAGTCAGGGAGTTCATCAGTCGGAACACGGATGTGTTCTCGGACCTCCCTGGCCGCACGTCTCTCATCCAACATGACATCGTCACTGAGCCTCAGGCCAAAATCCGGTTAAAACCCTACCGGGTACCTGAGGCTCAACGACGGGCCATCGCGGAGGAAGTGCAATTAATGTTGAAGCTCGATGTCATTGAGGAGTCGAAAAGTGAGTGGGCCAGTCCCATAGTCCTAATACCCAAGCCGGATGGGACGCTATGGTTCTGCAACGATTTTCGCAAGTTAAATGAAGTGTCCAAGTTTGATGCGTATCCCATGCCCCGGGTAGACGAGCTTTTTGAGAATTTAGGGCAAGCCCGTTATTTTTCTGTGCTAGACCTCACTAAAGGGTACTGGCAGGTACCCTTAACGGAGTCGGCCAAGGAAAAAAATGCTTTTGTTACCCCGCAGGGCCTGTATCATTACAAGGTGTTACCCTTTGGCCTGTATGGCGCCCCCGCCACCTTCCAAAGGTTAATGGACATTGTGCTGCGACCTCATCGTCGGTACGCCTCGGCCTACTTAGATGATGTAGTCATCCACAGCACTGACTGGGAAAGCCATTTGCCCAAAGTGCAGGCAGTAGTGGATGCCCTGAGGAAAGCTGGACTAACCGCCAATCCAAAAAAGTGTGCGAGTGGATTAGAAGAGACCAAGTATCTGGGGTATGTCATTGGGCGGGGAGTCATCAAACCTCAGGTAACTAAGGTAGAGTCCATACGTAATTGGCCCCGACCGGTCACCACCAGGCAGGTAAAGTCGTTCCTGGGAATTGTAGGGTACTACATGCGGTTTGTGCCCCACTTTGCCACAATAGCAGCGCCGTTGACAGACCTGTTGAAGGGACGAAAGTCTGGAAAGATTCACTGGAGTGAGAAGGCAGAGGAGGCTTTCTCTGCGTTGAAGTCGGCCCTGTGTGGGTCCCCGGTTTTGTTGACACCCGACTTCAACAGGGAGTTCATCGTTCAGACTGATGCCTCGGAGGTAGGCCTCGGTGCGGTACTGTCTCAGGAAGTCAATGGGGAAGAACATCCCGTTGTCTTCCTGAGCCGTAAGCTCAGCTCAGCCGAGACCAGGTATAGTATAGTGGAGAGGGAGTGCCTGGCTATCAAGTGGGCACTCGAATCTCTCCGCTATTACCTGTTAGGGAGGAGGTTCCGTCTGGTGACCGACCATGCCCCTCTCAAGTGGATGAGCCAGGCCAAGGAGAGGAATGCTCGGGTCACCAGGTGGTTCCTATCCTTGCAGAATTTCAAATTCTCCGTAGAACACAGGGCAGGCCGCTTGCAGGGTAACGCAGATGCCCTGTCCCGCGTCCACTGCCTCACATGTGTTCACCCCCTCAAGGTTGAACAAAGGGGGGGTGTGTAAGAGGGTGCAAGGTACCGTTGTCGACGGGAGGTACGTGTCACCGAGGTTCCTGGCCTCGGTGAGGTAAGAGCCGGGTTTTTGTGTGTCAGCAGCAGCTAGTGCTGCTTGACACCTTGGTATTTAGTTTGGCTGCAAAGCCAATCCGGGCCGGCTCTTACTGGGAGTAGGCAAAGAGTTGGGTGGGTGCCTATTCCCCACGGTCCTTTAAAACACAGCCAGCACCAGCAGCTGAGTGTGTGATTGTCCTGGAGCTGCTAATAGTGCTGTGGAGCTCTCTGACCTGGAAGCAAGAGCTCAGCAAAGAGGTGAGCAGTTGGCCTCGAAGCCTAAGGTGTGGACTTTCCTGCGGCTGGTGATTGAATCCTGTTTTGGACTTTATGTTTTGCCCTAAGTTTTTTATATGTGTGAATTAACACCAAGTGACTGTATTTTATGCAAGTGTGAATTAAACACTGTTTGCTGAACTTCCTGGACTCCCTTTGCCTCTGTACTGCACCCGCACCACTGTCTACCAGAGCGATTCCCCACAATATATATATATATATATATATATATATATATATATATATATATACATATATATTAGCGCATCCTGCATGTGTCTAATAGGCTGCTGTGGACAGTTAAATTATCTGCGCCACATCTCCTGTGTAAAGTGTGCGCATCCCAAAAATATCTGTGAAATCTAGTGTTCTTTTTCCGTAGACGGTGTCTGCTGTGGACAGTTAAATTAGCTGTGTCACATCTCCTGTGTAGAGTGTGCGCATCCCAAAAATATCTGTGACATTCTGTGAACTTTTTCCGTAGACGGTGTCCACTGCGGACAGTGACATTAGTTTCACAACATCTGCAGTGGAACATGTGCACTGAAAAAATGTATCAGTGACATATAGTGTACTTTTTCAATAGAGAGCATCCTCTTCTGACAGTGACATTACCAGCGCGACATCTCCAGTGTATCATGTGCGGTAATTTTTTTTATCTGTGACATACAATGTACTTTTTCAAAAGACGTCACAGTGACATTACCAGTGCCACATCTAAAGTGTAACGTGTACGCTTAAAAAATGTATCTGTGACATACAGTGTATTTTGTCTATAGACGGTGTCCGCTTCTGACAGTGACATTACCAGTGCCACATCTCCAGTGTAAAGTGTGCGCATCCAAAAAATATCTGTGACATCCAGTGTACTTTTTCCATAGACGGTGTCTTCTGCAGACAGTGATATTACCAGTGCCACATCAGCAGCGTTACATGTGCGCTTAAATTTTTTATCTGTGACATACAGTGTATTTTTTTCCGTAGACGCTGCAGACAGTGACATTACCGGTGGTACCTCTCCAATATAACGTTTCCTCATCCCAATTACCTGTGACATTCCCTGTAATTTTCAATTAGCCACTGGTGACAGCATTGACATTATCTGCGGGATATCTCCTGTTTGACGTTTCCACATCCCAAATACTTTTTTAAAATATTTTGCGCATACACTTTCAAAACTTACGCTACTGTATGTGTGATATACTTTCAAGCATATATAACATTTAAAATGAAGAAGGGGAGCAGTAAGGAATGGGGAAGTGGCCGTGATGCTGATTTTGCACGCAGAGGCCATGGCTTTGGGCGTGTTGAAACTGTGCCTGCTGCCAGAACAAAAGAAAAATAATTATCCATGATACCTAGCTTCATGTCCCAGTTTGCATGGCAGTGCAGGACACAACTCTTTAAGTTAGACCAGTGCGACCAGGTGGTTGGTTGGATTGCAGCAGATAATGCTTCCAGTCGATTAAGCACCACCCTGCCTTCCACCAAGTCCAGTCTCAGTAGTCAATGCCCTCACAAATAATGTTTTACAGGGTCAGCTCACCTTCATGTCTTCACCTACAACCTTTTAGAGGGTCAGCTCACCAGCATGCCCGTACCTACTATCTTTTACAGGGTCAGCTCACCTCCAGGCCCCAGCATATAATGTTTTATAGGCTCAGCTCACCTACAGGGCCTCAAGTACAATCTTTTACGGGGTTAGCTCGCCTACAGGCCCTCAACTACAAACTTTTAGAGAGTCAGCTAACCAGCAGGACCTCACCTACAATCTTTTAGAGTGTCAGCTCACCAGCAGACCCTCACCCCTAATGTTTTAGAGGGTCAGCTCAGCAGTAGGCTTTATGAGTGTAGGAGTCCCACTGCATGAACAATTGTACCACAATGTGAATTAAGCCCTCCATTATGTGATATACAGGTTTTATCCACTTGCTTGTAATTTTTGGCAGCACTTGCACTTTATATACAAGTAAATATACAGGAAAGAATGTTTCCTAACAATTTTTCCTCTAAAATTGATTTTATCTTTGGGTTTGTGCGTATTATTGCCAGTCTGTTAAAATGGCATACTACTTGGACTAAATCGTTTCCAGAAGTGACCAGGGAGTCCAAGATGCATCCAGACATCCTCCCCATGCTGTTCCCGAACCATTTCAGTGGAGTTTTCATCAATTTCTGACCTTTTCCTATGATCCAGGCAATCTCCCCTCTTCAGAGTAGGGTGTGCCTGGTTTAATGCTCTGGTTATCCCATTGAGAATCCTGATGCATTCTGCCCGAGCACCCAAGAACTTGGGTGCTCAATCAACACTAGCGCCTACCATTGTGACCACGGATAATGGAGAATCAGGGTTCGATTCTGGAGAGGGAGCCTGAGAAACGGCTACCACATCCAAGTAAGGCACCAGGCTTTTAAATGACCCTCTCCCGACTCGAGGAGGTAGTGATGAAAAATAACTATACAGGACTCTTTTGAGGCCCTGTAATTGGAATGTGTACACTTTAAATCCTTTAACAAGGATCTATTGGAGGGCAAGTCTGGTGTCAGCAGCCATCTAGCTCGCAGCCTCCACAACGTTCACCCAGTGTGCCATTAGGGTGAGGATTGTGTTGACCAGACTCTTGGCTACTGAGATTGGACTTGTAGGTAAGAGCCTGCTGGTGAGCTAACCCTCTAAAAGATTGTAGGTGAGGGCCTGCTGGTGAACTGACCCTCTAAAAGGTTGTAGGTGAGGAGCTGCAGATGAGCTGACCCTGTAAAACATTATATGCGAGGGTCTGTAGTTGAGCTGACAATGTAAAAGATTATAGGTAATGTAAAGGGGGAATATTAATTATTAATATTAAGCGAATATCAGTAATTAATATTCATAAATAGACGTCAACCGTCTATAGATAGTCACGCCTATTTATGTCGTTAACAACACAGTTCTATTACCTAGCACGTCACCAAGTCGCTTACACTTACTATCTGCATGCGCCTAACTCACTACGCTAAACGCTAATAAATACACGCTACACAATTCTACCAGTAAAACGGTATTTATTAAAGCTTGACGCACACAGATATATACTAAATAACACAACACTACAAATACAATACTAACTACACTACACAATCCCAAATTCCACCCACAACACTAGCTAATACAGATCACACACATCCATACACATTTACAGCCCACCCAACCTGGCTCTAAGCTATCCCTATGGGAGTAACAAAGGGTTAACACACACTCAACTGCTGCTGGGCTATAGGCAGGGCAGCAGTGAAGGGGTTAACACAAGGTGCAGGGACTGTGGGTAGCAGGGCTTGCTTGGACCTGCAAGGGTTAATGCAGGCCACAGATACACCGGGCTGAAGGCTGCTGCAGGTGTACAGCAGGGATTAATGCAGGGCAGGGAGCAGGGGTTCAGGGATGGCAAGGTAGGGGTAAATGCAGGGATAATGGGTAGGGAGGTACAGGTAAGGGGTACATGGAACTGTAGGGCTATGGGAAATCAGGGCAGGGGTTGGGAGTACTCAGCCATCTTCGGGTCCCATCTGTGTGTGTCCTTCCCAGTCAGGAGCCGAGTTCAGAAGAAGCCCTACTTTGTAGAGCCATGCCCTAATATCAGTGAAGTCCACTGTACCTTCTGAGCCCTCCCCCCAAGTAGTTTGGAGATAGGGGGGGAGGAAACAGGTTTAGCATGTAAGCCATGTGCTGATCAAAAGGTGCCATAAAGTCTGCAATCTCCTGTCCTGGACCCACATCCTAGTTAGCATATCTATGCTAACTACCCCCCAGGGACAGTTGGGCGATTTAACAGATAACAATGCCAGCCATGGCCTACAGGCTAAACATGGGCCTGTATCAAGTTGATACGAGTTGATATTCTATAAGGGGACACATTCTATAAGGGGATACATATATATGTATTGTGGTAAGGTGCAGTGTGCCGTCGTGGATGGCAGGTATGTGTCACCGAGGTTCATAGCCTCGGTGAGGTAAGAGCCGTTTTTGTTGATGTCAGCAGCAGCTAGTGCTACTGACATAGTTGTTAAATAGCATGGCTGCAAAGCCGATCCGGGCCGGCTCTTACCGGGAGCAGCTAAAGTGTAGGGTGGGTGGCTGCTCCCCACGACCCAGTCCTGGTTTTGGGCTGGGTTTAAAAACACAGCCAGCACCAGCAGGTGGGGTGATTGTCCTGGAGCTGCTGTTGGCTGTGGAATCATTTGAATTTGGGAGTTCTCTGGGCTGGAAGCAAGAGCCCAGCAAGGAGGAGTGCAGACGGCCTGGAAGCCTGACGTCGACTGTCTTGCGGCTGGACTGACAGCCAGGTGTGAATCCGCACCTAAACCTCCCAGGTGACTGGAACCTGTATTTGACTTTTTGTTTTGCCTCACGTTTTTCTGCTGGGTGTGAATTAACCCCAAGTGACTGTATGCTGTTTATGTTGTGCAAGTGTGAATTAAACACTGTTTGCTGCACTTACTGGACTCCTTTTGCCTCTGTACTGCACCCGCACCGCTATCTACCAGAGCGACTCCCCACATTTGGTGTCGGATGCGGGCATGCGCAGTGAGGCTGGCGTGAACGCCGAAAATTTTTGTTTGTGCTGGGCACGACTGGATGTCCTATATTAGGCCGGCAAAGTTGCAGCCTGTGTTCCCTGACACAATGGAGGCGGTTGTAAAAGCCCTTGTGGAGGCTAACTTGCAGCAGCGGGAGGCCAACAAGCAGCAGCAGGAGACCAACCAGCTACTACTTCAGCAGGTGATGGCTTTACAAGCTGCAGGAGCGTCCCACCATGTCCATGATGCCCGGAAAGCGGTCCGTGCGGCGATCCCAAAAATGACCCCCTCGGACGACGTTGAGACGTATCTGGCGGTCTTTGAGAAAGTAGCCGTGAGGGAGAAGCTACCCCGTGACCAGTGGGCTGAAGTGGTCGCTCCGTTCCTGGCATCCGGACCCCAGCAGGTTTTCTCTGATTTGGCAGATGACCAGGCTGCTGATTACCCCACGGTGAAGGGGGAGATCCTGGCCAGACTGGGGTGAACGTGTTAGTCCGGGCTCAGCGGGTCCACCAGTGGGACTTTAAAACGGCTGAACCCGCCAGGCCGCAGTATTATGAGTTGCTGCACAGGTTGCAAAAGTGGCTGCAGCCTGAGGTTCTAAGTCCGGCTGCTATGCTGGACCGTCTCCTGGCCGACATCTTTTGGAGGGCCCTGCCTTATCCCCTCCAGCACTGGGTCGGCCAGGCGTCTCCGGTATGTGCCCTGGAGATGGTCGACCTGGTGGAGCGTTACGAGGCCACCAGAAACCTGCAGGGGAGTCTTGCTGGGAAGGGGTCAGTCAAACCCCGGAGGCCTCCGCCCCAGTTCCGACGTCCGCGACAGAGAGGCCTGCCCGGAATGTACCCCTGCGGATCCGCCTCCCGTGGTATGCTGGAGGTGTCAGGAGCCAGGCCACATCAGGGCCGACTGTCCGCATCGGGATGAGCCGATGGATGTGAACCACGGGGTTCGCCACTCCCTGTATGCACGGAAGCTGTGCGCAACTGGCACCCGTGAGGTGCAGGACAATAACCACCTGTGTCAGGTAGAGGTGGGAGATTCTCTGGCGGTGGCCCTGCTGGACTCCGGGAGTCTAGTCTCCTGGTAAGGGCTGCCCTGGTACGGCCGGCGGAGTATACCGGCCGTAAAATCGGGGTCCTGTGCATCCACGGAGACCTAAAAGACTACCCCACTGCACTAGTGACTTTGTCCACAGCGGCTGGTAAGTGGACCCACGAGGTGGCTGTCGCTACTAAACTCCCACATGAACTGATACTTGGGAGGGACTTCCCAGGTTTCCCGGCACTGTGGCCGGCGATAAAACTGTCTGATGGACCCGAGACAGGGGTAACCCTAGGAGAGTGGCCTGATACCACTGGAAGGCCAGAACCCTGGGAGCCCGAGTCTGAAGGGCCAGCGGTAGGGGTGACCACTGCTCCAGCGGTAGAGGGGGAGACAACCCCACTGAGTGTAATGGTGGGAGACACGGAGGACTTGCCACCGGGACCTGAGTTGGCAGACCTCAATGTCTCCGGGGAAAATTTTGGGACCGCACAACACCGGGACCAAACCCTAACCAGGGCCTGGGAAAGTGTCGTAATAATTGATGGTAAACCCCAGAAACCTGGGGCTGAATTAATGTTTCCGCGATTCATTGTTCTTCAGGATATGTTGTATCGGGTGAACCAAATCCGAGGTGAGCCTGTTGAACAGTTGGTGGTGCCCACAGCGTATCGCAAGCTGGTCATGGAGCTTGCCCACCAACATGTTCTTGGGGGACACCTGGGGTGGCAGAAAACGCAGGACCGCATACTGCAGCGGTTTTATTGGCCCAGTGTGTTCAAGGAGGTAGAAAATTATTGTAAGTCCTGTCCCACCTGTCAGATAAATAGCCCCCAGCCACATTTCCGTAGTCCTCTGGTACCTCTTCCAATTATTGAGGTCCCGCTTGAGCGAATCGCTATGGATCTAATTGGGCCTGTACCAAAGTTCGCCAGGGGCCACCAACACATTCTGGTAGTTCTCGACTATGCCACTCGATATCCGGAGGCGGTGCCTCTGCGACATACCTCAGCTAAGCTCATTGCCAAAGAGTTAATGGAAATGTTTTCCCGTGTGGGCCTGCCAAAAGAGGTTCTGACAGACCAAGGGACCCCTTTATGTCCAAAGTTATGAGGGAACTGTGTAAATTATTGCGCATAAAGCAATTACGGACGTCCGTTTACCATCCGCAAACGGACGGTCTTGTCGAAAGGTTTAACCAAACTTTAAAAATATGTTAAAAAGGGTGGTGTCTAGAGATGGGAAGGACTGGGATCTGCTTCTGCCCTATCTCATGTTCGCAGTGCGAGAGGTGCCCCAGGCCTCTACTGGGTTCTCGCCCTTCGAACTGCTTTATGGCAGACACCCTCGGGCCTGTTGGATATCGCCAAGGAAGCGTGGGAACAACAGCCTGTCCCCCACAAAAGTGTCATTGAGTATGTCACCCAGATGCAGGAACGGATGGAAAGGGTGTTGCCGCTGGTCCGGAAGCATATGGAGGCAGCGCAACAAGCCCAGAGTAGGGTGTATAATCGTCAGGCTAGGGTACGGGACTTCAATCCAGGAGATCGGGTTTTGGTTCTGGTACCCACCCTTGACAGCAAGTTCCTAGCTAGGTGGCAGGGCCCCTATGAGGTGATTGAGAAGGTAGGGGAAGTAAATTACAAGGTACACCAGCCAGGGCGGCGCAAGCCGGAGCAGGTGTACCACGTGAATTTACTAAAGCCGTCGAAGGATAGGAACACGACCGACGACAACAGCCCCCGTCCAGGGCTTCTGGGTGAGAAGGGTCCAGCCCCACAGTTCGAGGCCTGCGAAGCGGTAGCCACGGTAAAAATTGCAGACAGCCTGTCTTTCAAACAAGTTCAGGAAGTCAGGGAGTTCATCAGTCGGATCACGGATGTGTTCTCGGACCTCCCTGGTCGCACGTCTCTCATCCAACATGACATTGTCACTGAGCCTCAGGCCAAGATCCGGTAAAAACATTACCGGGTACCCGAGGCTCGGCGACGGGCCATCGCGGAGGAAGTGCAATTAATGTTGAAGCTTGATGTCATTGAGGAGTCGAAAAGTGAGTGGGGCAGTCCCATAGTTCTAATACCCAAGCCGGATGGGACGTTGCGGTTCTGCAACGATTTTCGCAAGTTAAATGAAGTGTCCAAGTTCGATGCGTATCCCATGCCCCGGGTAGACGAGCTTGTTGAGAATTTAGGGCAAGCCCGTTATTTTTCTGTGCTAGACCTCACTAAAGGATACTGGCAAGTACCCTTAACGGAGGCGGCCAAGGAAAAAACAGCTTTTGTTACCCCGCAGGGCCTGTATCATTACAAGGTGTTACCCTTTGGCCTGCATTGCGCCCCCGTCACCTTCCAAAGGTTAATGGATATAGTACTGCGACCTCATCGTCGGTATGCTTCGGCCTACTTAGATGATGTAATCATCCACAGCACCGACTGGGAAAGCCATTTGCCCAAAGTGCAGGCGGTAGTGGATGGCCTGAGGAAAGCTGGTCTAACCGCCAATCCAAAGAAGTGTGCGATTGGGTTGGAAGAGACCAAATACCTGGGATATGTAATTGGGCAGGGAGTCATCAAGCCGCAGGTAACTAAAGTAGAAGCCATACGTAACTGGCCCCGACCGGTCACTGCCAGGCAGGTAAAGTCCTTCTTGGGAATTGTAGGGTACTACATGCGGTTTGTGCCCCACTTTGCCACGATAGCAGCGCCGTTGACAGACCTGTTGAAGGGGCGAAGGTCTGGGAAGGTTAGCTGGAGTGAGAAGGCGGAGGAGGCTTTCTCTGCTCTGAAGTCGGCCCAGTGTGGGTCCCCGGTTTTGGTGACGCCCGACTTCAAGAGAGAATTTGTGGTACAGACCGATGCCTCTGAAGTGGGCCTCGGGCTGTACTCTCTCAGGAAATCAATGGGGAGGAGCATCCCGTGGTTTTCCTGAGTCGCAAACTCACCCCAGCCGAGACCAGGTACAGTATAGTGGAGAGAGAGTGCCTGGCCATCAAGTGAGCACTAGAGTCTCTCCGCTATTACCTGTTAGGAGGAGGTTCCGTCTGGTGACCGACCATTCCCTCTCAAGTGGATGAGCCAGGCCAAGGAGAGGAATGCTCGGGTCACCAGGTGGTTCCTTTCCTTACAAAATTTCAAGTTTTCAGTAGAACATAGGGCAGGCCGCTTGCAGGGTAATGCAGATGCCCTTTCCCGCATCCACTGCCTCACATGTGTCCACCCCTCAGGGCTGAACAAAGGGGGGTATGTGGTAAGGTGCAGGGTGCCGTCGTGGATGGCAGGTATGTGTCACCGAGGTTCATAGCCTCGGTGAGGTAAGAGCCGTTTTTGTTGATGTCAGCAGCAGCTAGTGCTACTGACATAGTTGTTAAATAGCATGGCTGCAAAGCCGATCCGGGCCGGCTCTTACCGGGAGCAGCTAAAGTGTAGGGTGGGTGGCTGCTCCCCACGACCCAGTTCTGGTTTTGGGCTGGGTTTAAAAACACAGCCAGCACCAGCAGGTGGGGTGATTGTCCTGGAGCTGCTGTTGGCTGTGGAATCATTTGAATTTGTGAGTTCTCTGGGCTGGAAGCAAGAGCCCAGCAAGGAGGAGTGCAGACGGCCTGGAAGCCTGACGTCGACTGTCTTGCGGCTGGACTGACAGCCAGGTGTGAATCCGCACCTAAACCTCCCAGGTGACTGGAACCTGTATTTGCCTCACGTTTTTCTGCTGGGTGTGAATTAACCCCAAGTGACTGTATGCTGTTTATGTTGTGCAAGTGTGAATTAAACACTGTTTGCTGCACTTACTGGACTCCTTTTGCCTCTGTACTGCACCCGCACCGCTATCTACCAGAGCGACTCCCCACAGTATATATATATATTTCAACCCTTCCTCAACAATCCCCCTGTTGTCGGAAATTACGACAATATTCTAGGGGGGAAGGGTTGAGACATATTTGCCCCCCTCAACCCCATTCTTAGTGATAGTTCAGGAAGAACTGGAGTATACACTGATCTTTAGGTACCTAGACATCACCCATCCCGACCTTTCACCGACCTGCTTTTCACCGTAACCCAAACTCCTCTATCCACAGGATTGGCTGTCATCAACTTAACTGGCCTTTGTTTCGGATAACCGCCTTCCGGTGTGGGCCACTCCGATGACACTAACCATCCAGCCCTACCCTTACGAACTTTACCGTTACAGGGTTTGAGGAGGCAAATGGCGAACAAAAGGGACCTGTCCCTAACATGCCCTACTCTAATCCCCATTCACACATATAACACATTTCACCTTCCCCTCCCGTCAAATAAATTTAGTGGGTACCCATAGAGACTCCTGCAACCTGGCAGATCTCTCTACACCTCCAAAGACAGGTAGGTCACAGACCCACGTGTCGATGGGAAACGACTATAGGATGCAAATGTGTGTACAGCCTCATTGTAACTCACCGCGGTACGTTGGGCGAGTTTCCCTGAGTATAGGCTGTCACACATTTGCACCTAGAGTGTCCATGGGTACACAGTTGGCAAACATATAAATCACAAAGTTAACACATTTGAGGGGTCACAGAACCAAATCGGAGTCGAGTCCTTGACCCCTGACTTCATCACTATAGGACTTAGACTGGCCTGATTGTAGTTACTTGGCCAGTCCTTTCGTCCGTTTGTCGACGTCAGTTCATTGTCAGTTCAAGGTAGGACCACCCGGGTGACAGGGTGGATGGGCAGGTTGAAAAGCAAAGTCCCTTTTGGAAGGTGTCCAACACAGTCAGGACACAGCGGAGACTTTTTCCATGGATTTGGAGACTCTGCTTCTCTCTGCTCACAGTGGTATCTGGTCGGATATCCACCTTCTTAGCTGGGAGTAGTTTGGGCTCTTTTCTCCTGCTCCATTGTATCCATACCTAGTATGAAAGAAAATACCAAAATGCTCCTGGGGGATATCTCCCCTCACGGTGCAATTAGTTGTCAAATCCCAGCACCAATACCTTTGACTCATGAGTAGAGAAAGGTATTGGGCTGCCCTTCATCTCACAGGACCCCTCGTTATCCTAACTCTGGTGTATGAACACCCTACCTTCAGAGGATCGCGTCCTCTGCTTCACATCCCTCTGCACCAACAGATAAGGATGGCTACCTTAATAGGTTAGGATATCTGAGGGGAGCTGTGGATGAAGCACCATCTTGCAATTGATGGCACTGTATCCTTGTCCACCCATGTGTACCAAAGCTGATTTCCCCCTGTCATCCTGTCTTGTGGAGGCCAACAGAATCCATGGCATAAGTCCTGCCCTGGCTCTTCAGGACTCCACAACACAAACACACAGGCCACTCTCTGCCGTCAATCACTCTGCGTCCAATCGCAATCAGAGCTGCGTTACCTGATCGGACTAGAATTTAGTGCGCAGCGCAACATCACATCAATGTTGCCTGTCCGCCCTAGTCCCCAGTATAACACAGCACTGCCGAGAAACCTTGAGCACAACTGCGTCACCTGTATCGATCAGAGACCCTGGCTTGCACATCGTGACATCAAACACAGAACCAGAGATAGGTGCACACTGCCGTCATACTAAACCCTCACACTGATGTTAAAAATTGAGAGTTAGTTCGACATATCCTACTAGGAGGACGTGTCTTAAGCCTCGGGCACCAGCGTCAAGGTCTCTCAAGTAGCCCGTGGGCCCTAACACTCACCTACCTGCGCCATATGGGCGATATCAGGGGCCAGTGGGCAATTACAGGAGCATTAGGACGACTCACAAACATCTCCTCTGTTACCTCCAGCATGTGGCCATGCTTGCAATGGGAGGTGGGAGGTGTCTATGAGCCCTACCCAAGACTGACTGATATAGCCCAAGGCCTAACAGGTGCACCCAAATGTGACCTGAAGATGAAAAACAGGCACATTTAAATTGGAGTTTATACACCTCCATACATATATATAAACCATCCTCTGGTTCTGTGTTTGTTCTGAGTTCTTGCCACATCCACATAAATTTCATCTTATGTAGGATGTTCATTGTGGTACTTGTAGTCCGTTGCTGGCATCATCCATTGTATGCATTTTTTGCTGGTGATTGCCATTAGCAACGGACTACAAGTGCAGGATGTGCTCCCCTATAGAAATGCACAACTGCATATGGGTATGAGCGCATCCTGCTTTCTTATCACCACATTTTTTGATGGTTTATATATATGTATGGAGGTGTATAAACTCCAATTTAAATGTGCCTGTTTTTCATCTTCAGGTCACATTTGGGTGCACCTGTTAGGCCTTGGGCTATATCAGTCAGTCTTGGGTAGGGCTCATAGACACCTCCCACCTCCCATTGCAAGCATGGCCACATGCTGGAGGTAACAGAGGAGATGTTTGTGAGTCGTCCTAATGCTCCTGTAATTGCCCACTGGCCCCTGATATCACCCATATGGCGCAGGTAGGTAAGTGTTAGGGCCCACGGGCTACTTGAGAGACCTTGACGCTGGTGCCCGAGGCTTAAGACACGTCCTCCTAGTAGGATATGTCGAACTAACTCTCAATTTTTAACATCAGTGTGAGGGTTTAGTATGACGGCAGTGTGCACCTATCTCTGGTTCTGTGTTTGTTCTGAATTCTTGCCACATCCACATAAATTTCATCTTATGTAGGATGTCCATGTCATTGTGGTACTTGTAGTCCGTTGCTGGCATCATCCATTGTATGCATTTTTTGCTGGTGATTGCCATTAGCAACGGACTACAAGTGCAGGATGTGCTCCCCTATAGAAATGCACAACTGCATATGGGTATGAGCGCATCCTGCTTTCTTATCACCACATTTTTTGATGGTTCACATCGTGACATCCCACTAAACCGTGTTCCAATGTCACCCGTACCGCAAGCCAACACTTTTCTCGATCCACAGTATAACACAGTTCTACTCAAAGGGGACACAAGAATAAATCAAAGACAGCAGCGACTGGACTCACAGCAGGGAATGTAATCTACAAAAATCAGCAGGGTGAGACACATGCATGCACAAGGAACACCGCCATCCACATGAAAAAAAAACATATACACAGACAACAAAAACACACAACACGGACATACACGGGGTGCAAACGATGTGACGAATAGTACAGGGGTGTCAAATGTTGCCTAGCCTAGCTTGGCCATTCTGTCCTCTCAGCACTTGGTGAGGCATGTGTCGCTGAGAGGCGACTCCTTTATGGCCAAACTGACTAGACCCCACTGCACGATTTGTTACCTGGATCCCATCACTGGACACATTGCTATTACTTGCACAAGGGCAATTCCTTGCAATGTGTCCTTTGTTCCCACACCTGAAGCACCTGATTGGGCTTTCTGTCCTGTGTGCTTTGTTCTTACTTGTTTTGCAGTGCTTCGCTATATGACCTAAGCCACCACATGCAAAACATTTGATGTTTGCCCTGCATGGCCTAGGTCCGTCCACACTGCAACCGTGGTCCCTTTTCCTGTACTGTTCCATTCTCAGGGACGCACTCTTCACAACAGTTCTTTTTCCCAAAGTCAAGGAAAAATCTCTGTTAGTCTGTACAGGCTCGGATTTTGGGAGATTTGGCCTGACCAATCTCCCCCCTTTTTGTCTGCCACAGACTAATCTCCCCCCTTTTTGCCCTGCACAGGGCAAAGTTTTGGGAGATTCTGGCCCTGACTTTAAGGAAAAAGAAAGGGCCGGCACCATTTTGGCAAAATTGGTGATGACTTGTTGCATGCCAGACATTATCTGGAAACTTACAGCAACCTGAGCCTTTAATTTGGCTAGCGTCATGTCAGTAGAGGCAGTCCGCTCCTTGAAGGCCTTGATCTCAGCATAAGACTGAGTCAACTGAGCCTCTATTTCCTCCTTCTGCCTCTGCAGCTCTACTAACTGTGACTCTATACTAGCCACCTGCATGTCTTGGTCAACGGTGGACTGTACATTCTCCACCAGCTGTGCCCGCAATGCCAAAACCTGGTCCGAATTACTGGCACAGCACTGGCAATGAATGGCTGGAGGAATTGTCTCTGTTGACCGGGACACCAGCGCAACTTGCTTTGGCTTGCAGATGCTAGCCTCAAATGTAAGAACAAGTTTGGCCAGCATCTGAAGCCGTTTGGTGGCCTTGTTCAACACCGTCCTTTTGTTAACACAGAGCTTGTCATAGCTACAAGCCTGTGCCAACAAATCGGACCACAGCATTTCTGCTGACTTGTGAGTGGTGGGGAGGATGGGATTAAAAGTGCTGTTCCTAGCTAAGTGTTGGAGTGTGGAGAAGTTCATACTCACATTTTTCTGAGCCTCCATCTTCTTCGCGGTGCTGTACTCTTCCGTCCCTTACGGCTGCTTGAAAGAAGTCCTTTCTTCCGGATCGCTTCTTCCCGCCCAGCCGGACCTGTATACACCTCCTACGCAGATGGACCTCTTTTCCGTGACGTATCCTTCTTCCACTCCAAACGACGGTGACCGTGTAAAGGAATAGAACAAATATTAACACTCAGATAGATTATGGATTCTCTGCAAAAGATTTTGGTTAATTCTTGGTATGTATGGGAAGGATCGTTTCTCCTGTCCGAAATTATCAGGTCTTAGACGTTCAGACTCACCGCTGACCACGTCTCTCCTGCCTGATAATTGACAGTTCTAGCGACCCTTACCCACAACACCAAAAAATTTACGCTAAATCTACGCAGTGGGCCTGGTTCGCCAATGTAAAGGGGGAATATTAATTACCAATATTAAGCGAATATCAGTAATTAATATTCATAAATAGACGTCAACCGTCTATAGATAGTCACGCCTATTTATGTCCTTAACAACACAGTTCTATTACCTAGCACGTCACCAAGTCGCTTACACTTACTATCTGCATGTGCCTAACTCACTACGCTAAACGCTAATAAATACACGCTACACAATTCTACCAGTAAAACGGTATTTATTAAAGCTTGACGCACACAGATATATACTAAATAACACAACACTACAAATACAATACTAACTACACTACACAATCCCAAATTCCACCCACAACACTAGCTAATACAGATCACACACATCCATACACATTTACAGCCCACCCAACCTGGCTCTAAGCTATCCCTATGGGAGTAACAAAGGGTTAACACACACTCAACTGCTGCTGGGCTATAGGCAGGGCAGCAGTGAAGGGGTTAACACAAGGTGCAGGGACTGTGGGTAGCAGGGCTTGCTTGGACCTGCAAGGGTTAATGCAGGCCACAGATACACCGGGCTGAAGGCTGCTGCAGGTGTACAGCAGGGATTAATGCAGGGCAGGGAGCAGGGGTTCAGGGATGGCAAGGTAGGGAGGTATGCAGGGATAATGGGTAGGGAGGTACAGGTAAGGGGTACATGGGACTGTAGGGCTATGGGAAATCAGGGCAGGGGTTGGGGTACTCAGCCATCTTCGGGTCCCATCTGTGTGTGTCCTTCCCAGTCAGGAGCCGAGTTCAGAAGAAGCCCTACTTTGTAGAGCCATGCCCTAATATCAGTGAAGTCCACTGTACCTTCTGAGCCCTCCCCCAAGTAGTTTGGAGATAGGGGGGGGGGAGGAAACAGGTTTAGCATGTAAGCCATGTGCTGATCAAAAGGTGCCATAAAGTCTGCAATCTCCTGTCCTGGACCCACATCCTAGTTAGCATATCTATGCTAACTACCCCCCAGGGACAGTTGGGCGATTTAACAGATAACAATGCCAGCCATGGCCTACAGGCTAAACATGGGCCTGTATCAAGTTGATACGAGTTGATATTCTATAAGGGGACACATTCTATAAGGGGATACATATATATGTATATATATATATATATATATATATATATATATATATATATATATATATATATATATATATATATTTCAACCCTTTCTCAACACCCTACTAGTGAGCTGACCATCTAAAAGGTTGCAGGTGAGGGCCTGCAGGTGAGCTGACCCTGTAAAACATTATATGTGAGGGCCTGTAAGTGAGCTGACAATGAAAAAGATTGTAGGTGAGGGCCTGCTGTTGAGCTGACAATGTAAACCATTGTATGAGAGGGCCTGCAGGTGAGCTGACCCTGTAAAAGATTGTTGGTAAGGGCCTGTTGGTGAGCTGACCCTGTAAAACATTATATGCCTGGGTCTGCAGGTGAGCTGGCCCTGGAAAACATTATATGTGAGGGCCTGCAGGTAAGCTGATCCTTTAAAACATTATATGCAAGGGGCTGTAGGTGAGCTGATTCTGTAAAAGATTGTAGGTGAGGGCCTGCTGTTGAGCTGACCCTCTAAAAAATCATATGCAAGGGCATGCAGGTGAGCTGACCCTCTAAAAAATTATATGTGAGGGCCTGTAGGTGAACTGACCCTATAAAACATTATATGTGATGAATAAGCATGTTGATATGATGGGAGAGGAGGAGGATGAGAAAAGGAAGAATCAACCATATACCCTTTTTCGTGGTGGAAGGGGTGCATGGGAATACAGTGTAATTAGTACATTATAAACAGCACATTTAAAATGCCTTTTTGTACATCAGATTTCCTCTTGTGGAGTCGAGTCAAGTTCTGGCCTTGTTCATTTTTATAAGAATCAATCTGTCAGCATTTTCAGTTGACAGGCTGATACGCTTATCTGTTATAATGCCACCAGCAGCACTAAATACCAGCTCAGAGAAAGCGCCAGTTCGTGCCACGTGTCCAGCTTGGATACCAAGTAGTTGTAAGGCACTGAGGGTTCATTAAAGAGAACCTGTCACCAGGAAATTCACTGATAAACCAGGCACACTGCCTTGTAGGGCTCACTCTGCTGAATATAATGATACATTTCACTCGGTGATCTGTTGCTTTATTGTGGAAAAAAAGTACTTTTAATCCATATGCTAATGAGCTGATTGAGTCCAGCAGTTGATACGAGTCCAGCGTGTTTTTCCTATTCAGAGCTGTAGCCCCTCCCCTATTCACTTCTATAGACCAATAAATAAATAAACCACGCCCCTTTTACAACTGAAGACGTGAATAGGGGAGGGGCTACAGCTCTGAATAGAAAAAACGCTGGACTCATATCAACTGCTGGACTCCAATCACCTCATTAGCATATGGATTAAAAATACTTTTTCTCCACAATAAAGCAACAGATCACCAAGTGAAAGGTATCATTATATTCAGCAGAGTGAGCCCTAGAAGGCAGCATGCCTGCTTTATCAGTGAATTTCCTGGTGACAGGTTCTCTTTAAGGACGCTCACACGGTATGTTATGTACTCCTTCACCATCTTCCAAAATGTTTTCCTTCTTGTGAAAGTAGGCCATGCATCAAGGTGAGGATGCTGACAGGGTGTTATGAAACTGTACCAGGCTTTGGAGAATGTTGCCCTGCCTCTGTAGGAACTGCTGTATGTTCCCCTTGTCTCCCCTCCTCGGTTGCCCAAGGAACTACGGACTCTGCCGCCAGTGTTGTCAGATGGAAATTTTTGGAGCAATTTTTCAATAAGGACCTTCTGGTATTGCACCATTTTGCTCATCCTTTCGACCAGAGGAATAAGAGATGAGAAGTTCTCTTTGTAGCAGGGGTCGAGAAGAGTGAACATCCATTAATCCGTGTTGTCTAATATGCGTATAATGCACGGGTCGAAGGAAAAGAAGCCTAACATGAAGTCATCCATGTGTGTCCTTAATTGTGAGCAGCAAGATTTTGAGTAGACACAGAAGTGGGATGGTTACGCTGATAATAGCATTATCGCCGCTTGCCATCTCTGTTGATTCCTCAAAGTTTCTTAAAACCTCACAGAGGTCAGACATCCATGCCCATTCCTCTCTTGTGAATAGCGAAAGCTGACTGGAAAGGCGACGACCATGTTGCAGCTGGTATTCCACTACTGCCCTCTGCTGCTCACAAAGCCTGGCCAACATGTAGAGAGTCGAGTTCCAGTGAGTGCTCACCTTGCAGAACAGCCGGTGAGCTGGCAATGTCAAGCACTGCTGCAGCATTGACAGACCGGCTGAAGCTGTCGTTGACTTGTGGAAATGTGCACACACACGGCGCACCTTCACCAGTAGCTAAGGCAAATTGGGGTAGGTTTTGAGAAACCGCTGAACCACTAAGTTTAAGACGTGGGCTAGGCATGGGATGTGTGTGAGCTTGCCGAGCTCCAAAGCTTGTCACCAAGTTATGGACATTATCAGACATAACCATGCCTGGTCGTAGGTTGCGTGGCGAGAGCCACAGCTCAGTCTGGTCTTATCCCCTGCCATAGCTATGCAGCAGTGTGCTGTTTGTCCCCTAAGCATATCAGTTTCAGCAGGGCCTGTTGCCGCTTCCCCACTGCAGTGCTACACTGCATCCTGCTACCAGCTGGTGGCTGACTGGTGCTGCACGCGGATAATTCGGAGGTGGAAGTGGAGGAGGAGGAGGAGAAGTGGGGGTTGGAGCCACTAACATCGGTGCTGGCGGAAAACCTGATTGAAGTAGGGCCCGCAATCCTTGATGTCGGTAGCACCTGGGCCATCTCAGGGTACGACTCGCTTCTGGCCTCCACAACGTTCATCCATTGTGCCATCAGGGAAAAGAAGCATCCCTGGCTGAATGCACTTGTCCATGTGTCCATGGTTAAGTGGACCTTCCCAGTAACTTCGTTCGTCAGGTCACATGTGACGTTATGGGACACATGTTGGTGTAAGGCGGGCACGGCAAACCTTGAAAATAGTGGTGGCTGGCGACTGTGTAATGTGGTACGGCCACCGACATCAGGCTTCAGAAGGCCTCAGTGTCCACAGTCCTAATTGGCAACATTTCCAGGGCCAATAATTTGGAAAGCTGCGAATTTAGTGCTTTGGCCTGTGGGTGGGTGGCTGAGTAGTTGCGCTTGCGTTCAAAGGCCTGGGGTAAGGACATTTGGACGCTGCTCTGGGACACGGAAGTGGATGTGGTCGCTGATGGTGCTTGCGAAGGTCCAGATGCAGGGCAAGAGGCATCCAGGACTACATCTTTGACAGGGGAATTGCCAACACATAACATAGGGGAAGAGGAGGCAGTGATGTGACCCGTAGACACAGATTGTGAACCCAGGCATTCCTCCCACTTATTACGGTGCTTGGATTCCATGTGGCGGATCATGCTTGTGGTGGTGAGGTTGCTAGTGTTCACGCCCCGGCTCATATTGATATGGCACAGGTTGCAAACTACTATTCTTTTGGAGTCCACACTTTCCTTAAAAAAGAGCCATACTGCGGAACACCTGCCCTTTGACAAGGGAGATTTCCGCAAAGGGGTGCTCCTGGAACACCTCCTCTTCCACTTCCTCACTCTGGTCATCCTCCTGACTTGTTGACTTAACCACAACCTCAGTGATTGACAACTGTGTCTCATCCTCTTCATCAACCTCTTGAGACAGTAATTACGGTTGACTTATTGGCAACTGTGTCTCATTATCATCCACCTCATTAAACAGTAATTGCCGTTCCCCACCATCATCTTCTTGTGACTGTGGATGCTCAAGAGTTTGGGAATCAGGGCACAGGATCTGTCCCTCTTCAATCGTGCTTGGCGAGAGGGCTAAATGAAGGAATGGCGATGAAAAGAGGTCCTCGGAATATCCGAGTGTGGGATCACTTGTTTGCCCAGACTCTCCATGGGGGGAGGAAGGAGGATCAGGGTGAGGGTTGTGTTGACCAGACTCTTGGCTACTGAGACTGGACTTGGTGGAAGACAGGGTGGTCATACTGGTCTGACTTCAAGAATGATGTCCTGCGCCGCCCTTCAAACTGGGACATGAAGATAGGTATCACGGATGATTGCTTTTCTTGTGCTCTGGCAGCAGGCACAGTTTCAACGCACCCAGGGCCACTGCCTCTGCATGCACCATCACGGCCACTTACCCATCCCTTACTCCTTCTTCATATTAATGTTATATATGCTTGGAAGTATCTCACACCTACAGTAACATAGGATTTGGAAGCTTATGCTTCTAAAAATGTAAAAAGGTATTTTGATAGTGGAAACGTCACACAGGAGATATCCCGCAGATAATGTCAATTCTGTCACCGACGGCTAATGAAAAATTACTGGGAATGTCACAGGTATTTGGGATGAGGAAACGTTATATACAGGAGAGGTACCACCGGTAATGTTACCGTCCGCAGCATCTAAGCAAAAAGTACACTGTATGTCACAAATAAACTTTTTAAGCGTACACGTAACACTGCAGATGTAGCACTGGTAACGTCACTGTCAGAAGCTGTGACCGTCTATTGAGAAAGTTCACTGTACAGTGCCTTGCAAAAGTTTTCGCCCCCGTGACTTTTTTCTTGTTTTGTTACATTACAGCCTTAAGTTCAATGTTTTATTAATTTGAATTTATGTGACGGATTAGAACACAATAGTCTAAGTTGGTGAAGTGAAATGAGAAAAAGATGTTAATAAAACTTGTTTAGAAATAGAAAACTGAAAATTGGCATGTGCAGATGTATTCACCCCCTTTGTTAGCCCATAAAAAGCTATGGTGCAACCAATTACCTTCAGAAGTCACATAATTAGTGAAATTATGTCCACCTGTGTGCAATCTAAGTGTCACATGATCTGTCATTACATATACACACCTTTTTTGAAAGGCCCCAAAGTCTGCAACACCTAAGCAAGAGGCATCACTATCCAAACACTGCTATTGAGACCAAGGAACTCGCCAAACAAGTTGTTGAGAAGTATAAGTCAGGGCTAAATTATAAAAAAAAAAACATCCAAATCTTTGATGATCCCCAAGAGCAAATCTACCATAACCAAAATGGAAAGAACATGGCCCAACAGCAAACCTGACAAGAGACGGCCATCACCAAAACTCATGGACCCGTCAAGGAGGGCATTATTCGGAGAGGTAGCACAGAGACCAAAGGTAACATTGGAGGAGTTACAGAGTTACACAGCAGAGACTGGAGTAATTGTACATAGGACGACAATAAGCCGCACGCTCCATAGAGTTAGGCGTTATGGCAGAGTGGGTAGAAGAAAGCTATTACTTTCAGCAAAAAAAACAAAAAGGCACGTTGTGAGTTTGCGAAAAGGCATGTGGGAGACTCCCAAAATGTATAGAGGAAGGTGCTCTGGTCTGATAAGACTAAAATTGAACTTTTCGACCATCAAATAAAACGCTATATCTGGTGCAAACCCAACACATCACATCACCCAAAGAATACCATCCCCACAGTGAAACATGGTGGTGACAGCATCATGCTGTGGCGATGTTTTTCAGCAGCCGGGACTGGGAAACTGGTCAGAGTTGAGGGAAAAATAGATGGTGCTAAATACAGGGATATTCTTGAGCAAAACCTGTACCACTCTGTGCGTGATTTGAGGCTAGGACGGAGGTTCACCTTCGAGCAGTACAATGACCCCAAACACACTGCTAAAGCAACATTTGAGTGGTTTTAGGGGAAACATGTAAATGTGTTGGAATGGCCTAGTCAAAGCCCAGATCTCAATCCAATAGAAAATCAGTGGTCAGACCTAAAGCACAACCCATCCAACTTGTAGGAGCTGGAGCAGTTTTGCAAGGAGGAATTGGCAAATATCCCAGTGGTAAGATGTGGCAAGCTCATAGAGACACCTTGAGGTGTGATTGCCGCAAAAGGTGGCTCTACAAAGTATTGACTTTATTTGTTGTTTGCTTCACAATAAAAAATAAATAAATAAGATCTTCTTGTGGGCATGTTCTGTAAATTAAATGATGCAAATCCTCAAACAATCCATGTTAATTCCAGGTTGTGATGCACCAAAACACGAAAAAAGTCAAGGAGGGTGAATATTTTTGCAAGGCACTGTATGTGACAGATACATTTTTTCAGCGCACAAGGTAAACTGGAGATGTGACACTGGTAATGTCACTGTCAGAAGCGGACATCGTCTTTTGAAAAAGTACACTGGATGTCACAGATATTTTTGGGATACGCACACTTTACACATGAGATGTCGCGCAGCTAATGTTACTGTCCGCAATGGACATTGTCTACGGAAAAAGCACACTGGATGTCACAGATATTTTTGGGATGCGCATACTTTACTCAGGAAATGTGGTGCATCTTATGTCTCTGTCCTCAGCGGACAACGTCTTCGGAAAAAGTACACCGGATGTCATAGATATTTTTTGGATGCGCACACTTTACACAGGAGATGTTGCACAACTAATATTGCTGTCCGCAGCGCACACTGTCTGTGTAAAAAGTACACTGGATGTCACAAATATTTTTTGTATGAACACACTTTACACAGGAGATGTGGCACAACTAATGTCACTGTCTGCAGTGGACACCATCTACGGAAAAAGTACAGTGGATATCACAGATTTTTTTTGGGATGCGCACACTTTACACTGGAGATGTTGCGCAACTAATGTCGCTGTCTGCTGCGGCCTAACCATTGCACGCTATTTAGAGCATGATGCACTAAGAATAGATATTGCTGGCACACACTAAAGTTCTTAAAAGGACTTTTGGGTCTGTAAAGTTTTAGTTATTTAGCGCAGTTTGGGCAAAAAATAGATATTGCTGCTGCCACAAACAATAGTCCTTAAAAGGACTTTTGGGTCTGTAAAGTTTTAGCAATTTAGCGCAGGTTGCACTAAAAATAGATATTGCTCCTGCCACACACCTTAAAATGACTTTTGGATCTCTGAAAAGTCTTTCTAATAAAAATATTCCTATATCGCTCCCTACTCTGTCTGTCCCTTCCTCAACACAGCTCTCCCTTACTAAGACTGAGCCGAATACGCATCATCAGGTGCTATATAGCACCCGATAATGTGTTCCGCATGACCTGAAATGCCAGTAAACAACATGGCTACAGCATTACAGTGAGGGCAGTACTTACCTGCATGGCCATTGAGCAGGAGAGGGGATCCGTAGAGATGAGTGAAAGATCATGCAGGACCTGAAGTGGCCACCTCCTAATCTTCGCTGCTGACCAGTTGCCATGGGGAGGGGGAGAGGACCACATAACGTCATGTGCTAATGGAAATTGCGAGCCGACTTATACTATATGCAGGGTGTATGAGCTAGGGCGCATGCACTGCGCGAACAAAAAGTGCGCACATACTCTGCAAAATGCGAGGTAGAAAGGCTCGGGCGCCAGTGGGGTGCATTAGGTTGTGATGCGTGTCGACTTGCACTTGCATCACCCTATTTGCAGGCTATTGCATATGACCTGCACTGTACATATGTGTGCCAGGATATCTTCACCATTGGACCGATAATTAGGGATGCACTGACCTAGATGTCTGTCAGGATAGCGCTAGGCTAAAATGCCAAACCTGCACACATGCAAAGTACATGGCCAAGATAGTCATTTGGCATCTGATAGCATGCACCCCTATATATTGGCACCAAAATCCAGAATGCTAATTTTGTTGTTAGGTAAAACAAGGTGCTACAGGTGTCCACAGACGCCAAATATGTTAACTTGACATTGTATGTCTTATCACTCCCAAATTAGCCCATGTTCAATGTTACGATGCAATCGGATGCATGTAATAAATTAATGTTGAACACTATAGGTAATTACTATTACAATGAATGAATCCAACTAGAATGAATATAATGGATATAAGTGGCCACCAAAACTCACCAGCCTTCAAATTAACTAGTTGCTCACTACACAATAAATGTACATATACTCAACAAAGGAAGTTCAAATGAAAATACCTCCCTCAATGGCCTATAGAAAAGAGGAGAAGGTTCATTGAGCCCCTTAGGGTTGAGGTTATCAAGACGGTATATTCATCTAGTTTCTTCCTGTAAAAGGAGTGCATCCAAATCGCCCCTCCTTGCACCTAGAGTCTTCTTACAAACCCCCCCAAAAATAAGACATTTAGGGTCCCCTACATGGAGTAGTCTGACATGTTTGGATATAATAGTCATCTGAGCAATTTCTGCGTGCCCTAATGTATTGACCTATAAGTATCCATCTTTTTTGTAATGGGTGGTGACTATTCCAATGCAGCAAATTATTTGTCTCTATTGGCTTACGGTTAGAGTTGAGCTGACACCTGGACGTTCGGGTTCGAGAACTTCGGCGTCACGGAAATGTTCACAGAAATGTTCAGGTTCGTAATCTGAGCTTGACCAAAACTTGACCCCCAAACCCCAGTGAAGTCAATGGAAACCCGAACTTTTGGGCACTAAAATGGCTGTAAAATAGCCCTTTAAAGGGCTAGAGGGCTGCAAAAGCAAAACGTGGGTAAGTGCCCTGCAAACAAATATGGATAGGGAAATAACTTAAGATACAATAAAATAACTAAAAATTAAACAATATTAATTGGCAACTCGGAGGAGGAGGTGGAATAGGAGGTTGGGGAGGCGTCAGGTGGGAATGCCATCAACAGCGCGTCTACCAGAGTGCGTTTTGTAGTCAGTAGTCACGCATCTTTTGATTAGTAACATACATTTGTACAAAATTTCCTGCCAGCAATGCCGAGCTATGGCTTATCACTGGCAAAAATGTGTTAATGTCACCCACCAATGGAACAGGTGATATTCAGAAATGTTAGGCCCCTGGCACCCAGACAGAGGAGAGGTCAATGCTCAGCAAAACAGGCTTAATGTCAACCACCAATGCAGCAGGAGATTATCAGAAATGGAGGCCCCTGGCACCCAGACAGAGGAGAGGGCAATGCATGGCAAAACAGGCATCATGTCACCCAGCAACGCAGTAGTCGATTATCAGAAATGTAGGACCCTGACACCCAGACAAAGGAGAGAGGTCCCGTAACAGCAAAACAGGCTTCATGTCACCTAGCAATGGAACAGGTGATTATCATTTATATAGGCCGCAGGCACCCAGACAGAGTAGAGATCAATGCACGGCAAAAATAGATTAATGTCACCCACCAAAGCAACAGGCAATTATCCTAAATGTAAACTGCAGGCACCCAGACAGAGGAGAGGTAAATGCACGACAAAACAAGCATCATGTCACCCACCAAAGAAACAGGCTATTTTTAGTAATTTAGGCCGCAGGCACTCAGACAGAGGAGAGGTTCATTCAAATTGGGGTAGCCCCCGAAATAATGATACAAATAAAAAAAAGGATTCAATGAATAAGTGCACTGGAGTACAAGAATGTATGGTTGAGGTGGTTATAAATGTCTGTTCTGCACAAGGTAAGGACAAGTCCTGTGGGATCAATGCCTGGTTCATTTTAATACCTTAAGGACCAGGCCATTTTTTGTAAATCTGACCGGTGTCACTTTATGTGGTGATAACTTTAAAACGCTTTTACTTATCCAGGTCATTCCAAGATTGTTTTTAGTCACATATTGTACTTTATGACACAAGTAAAATGAAGTCAAAAAAATTCATTTTTATAAAAAAAAAAATTTACTGAAATTTTGGAAACATTAGCAAATTTCCAACTTTCAATTTCTCTACTTCTATAATACATAGTATTAACTCCAAAAAGAGTTGTTAATTTACTTTCACCATGTGTCTACTTCATTTCTGGATCATTTTGGGAATGGCATTTTATTTTTTGGGGATGTTACAAGGCTTTGAAGTTTAAAAGTAGTGTTGAGCGAACAGTTTGAGCATAGTTCGGGTTCGTACCGAATTTTGGGGTGTCCGGGACACGGACCCGAACCCGGACATTTTCAAAAAAGTTCGGGTTTGGGTTCGTTGTTCGGCGATTACTTCCCGCTTTCTGAAGGGCTGCACAGCAGCCAATGAGCTAGCGTTTTACTTCTTGCCCTAAGAGCCCATCACAGCCATGCCTACTAATGGCATAGCTGTGATTGGCCAAGTGCAGCATGTGACCCAGCCTCTATTTAAGCTGGAGTCACGTAGCGCCGCACGTCACACTGCTCTGATTAGTGTAGGGAGAGGACGCAGTTTCTGTGAGGGCGAGATTAGGCAGGGAAAAGTCAGCAACAGCACAAAATGAACTGATCGATCTACAGCTGTGAATGATTGAACTTCTGCTAGTTACTTGCTCACTGGTTTTTAGGCTGCACAGAGCGTTTTTCTGTCATTTATTTTCTGGGGTGATCAGCGGCCATTTTGTGACTTGTGGTGCACCAGAACAAGCTGCCACCAAGTCCATCAATCCATCAATACTAGTTTTTTTTTTGCTATATCCTACATCAGGGGCTTGGCTGTGCTAATTGTCACCCCTAGAAACTCAGGATAGCAATTCGAATTTGAATTTGGGGTTAAATACAATTGTCCAAATACCAATCCCCTAAATCTGGTGTTCCAGCTTTGGCTAGCCAAGTATAATACTATCTGCTGTCTGGCAAAGGATAGATTATTTTATGTGGTGAAATTCAATTGCCAAAATAGCAATACCATAAATCAGTGGTTTCAGCTGTGGCTGGCAAAGTATAATAGTGTCCGCCAAAACATATATTTTGTTCTGGGGTGAAATTCAATTGCCAAAATAGCAATACATTGAATCTGGTGTCCCAGCTGTTGCAGGCCAAGATTTATAGTGTTCGCAAAAACATATATTTTGTTCTGGGGTGAAATTCAATTGCCAAAATAGCAATACGCTGAATCTGGTGTCAAAGCTGTTGCAGGCCAAGATTCATAGAGTCCGCCAAAACATATATTTTGTTCTGGGGTGAAATTCAATTGCCAAAATAGCAATACCCTGAATCTGGTGTCTCAGCTGTTGCAGGCCAAGATTCATAGTGTCCGCCAAAACATATATTTTGTTCTGGGGTGAAATTCAATTGCCAAAATAGCAATACCCTGAATCTGGTGTCCCAGCTGTTGCAGGCCAAGATTCATAGTGTCGCCAAAACATATATTTTGTTCTGGGGTGAAATTCAATTGCCAAAATAGCAATACCCTGAATCTGGTGTCTCAGCTGTTGCAGGCCAAGATTCATAGTGTCCATAAAAACATATATTTTGTTCTGGGGTGAAATTCAATTGCCAAAATAGCAATACCCTGAATCTGGTGTCCCAGCTGTTGCAGGCCAAGATTCATAGTGTCCATAAAAACATATATTTTGTTCTGGGGTGAAATTCAATTGCCAAAATAGCAATACCATAAATCAGTGGTTTCAGCTGTGGCTGGCAAAGTATAATAGTGTCCGCCAAAACATATATTTTGTTCTGGGTTGAAATTCAATTGCCAAAATGGCAATATTCTGAATCTGGTGTCCCAGCTGTTGCAGGCCAAGATTCATAGTGTCCGCAAAAACTTACATTTTGTTCTGGGGTGAAATTCAATTGCCAAAATAGCAATACCCTTAATCTGGAGTCCCAGCTGTTGCAGGCCAAGATTCATAGTGTCCCCCAAAACATGTTGTGGTGCTTGGTGAACGGTAACAATGAGGAAAACATCTAGTAAGGGACGCGGTCGTGGTGGTGTTAGTGTACCCTCTTGTGCTGGGAGAGGACGTGGCCATTCTGCCACAGCCACACGTCCTAGTGAACCAACTACCTCAGGTTCCAGTACCCGCCAGAATTTACAGCGATATTTGGTGGGGCCCAATGCCGTTCTAAGGATGGTAAGGCCTGAGCAGGTACAGGCGCTAGTCAATTTGGTGGCCGACAGTGGATCCAGCATGTTCACAACATTATCTCCCACCCAGTCTTCTGCAGAAAGCGCACAGGTGACACATGAAAACCAAGCCCATCAGTCTGTCACATCACCCCCATGCATATCAGGGAAACTGTCTGAGCCTCAAGTTATGCAGCAGTCTCTTATGCTGTTTGAAGACCCTGCTGGCAGGGATTCCCAAGGGAATCCACCTAGCCCTTCCCCAGTGGTGGAAGACATAGAATGCACTGATGCACAACCACTGATGTTTCCTGATGATGAGGACATGGGAATACCACCTTATCGGAGTCCGCACGTCACTGATGAGGACGAAACACAGGTGCCAACTGCTGCGTCTTTCTGCAGTGTGCAGACCGAACAGGAGGTCAGGGAGGAAGACTGTGTGGAAGACGATGCAGTGGACGATGAGGTCCTAGACCCCACATGGAATGAAGGTCGTGCCACTGACTTTCATAGTTCAGAGGAAGAGGCAGTGGTGAGACTGAGCCAACAGCGTAGCAAAAGAGAGTGCAGGGAGCAAAAGCAGAACAGCCGCCTCCAAGAGAGTTCGTCTGCTACTGGCCACCGCCACCAGTGACCGAGCACCGCAAAGGCAGCTTCAGGGTGTTCCCTGGCATGGCACTTCTTTAAACAATGTGCTAACGACATGACCCGAGTGGTTTGCACGCTGTGCCATCAGAGCCTGAAGCGAGGCATTAACGTTCTGAACCTTAGCACAACCAGCATGACCAGGCATCTACATGCAAAGCATGAACTGCAGTGGAGTAAACACCTTAAAAGCAAGGAACTCACTCTGGCTCCCCCTGCTCCCTCTTCTGCTGCTGCCTCGGCCTCTTCCTCCGCCTCGGGAGGAATGTTGGCACCTGCCGCCCACCGAACAGAGTATGTGCCACCGACAACACCACCTGCGTCACCAAGCATCTCCACCATGTCACACGGCAGCGTTCAGCTCTCCATCTCACAAACCTTGGAGAGAAAGCGTAAATTCCCACCTAGCCACCCTTGAGCCGGGCCTGAATGCCAGCATTTCTAAACTACTGGCATTTAAAATGCTGTCATTCAGTCTGGTGGACACAGACAGCTTCAAACAGCTGATGTCCATGGCTGTCCCACAGTATGTTGTTCCCAGCCGCCACTACTTCTCCAAGACAGCCGTGCCTTCCCTGCACAACCAAGTATCCGATAAAATCAAGTGTGCACTGCGCAACGCCATCTGTGGCAAGGTCAACCTAACCACAGATGCGTGGACCAGTAAGCACGGCCAGGGACGCTATATCTCCCTAACTGCACACTGGGTAAATGTAGTGGCGGCTGGGCCGCAGGCGGAGAGTTCCTTGGCGCACGTCCTTAGCCGCCAAGGATAACAGGGCATCATTCTTTGCCTCCTGTAGCCTCCTCCTCCTACTCGGCTTCCTCCTCCTCTGCTTCCACCAGCTCATCCAGTCAGCCACACACCTTCACCACCAACTTCAGCACAGCCCGGGGTAAACGTCAGCAGGCCGTTCTGAAACTCATATGATTGGGGGACAGCCCCAAAACCACGCAGGAGTTGTGGCGGGGTATTGAACAACAGACCGACGAGTGGTTTCTGCCGGTGGGCCTCAAGCCCGGCCTGGTGGTGTGCGATAATGGACGAAATCTTGTCGCAGCTCTGGGACTAGCCGGTTTGACGCACATCCCTTGCCTGGCGCATGTGCTGAATTTGGTGGTGCAGAAGTTCATTCACAACTACCCCGACATGTCAGAGCTGCTGCGTAAAGTGAGGGCTGTCTGTGCGCGCTTCCGGCGTTCACATCTTGCCTCTGCTTGCCTGTCTGTGCTACAGCGGAACTTCGGCCTTCCCGCTCAACGCCTCATATGC